>NQII01004313.1:0-176856 GCA_002778355.1 Clitarchus hookeri | reverse complement strand
CGAACATCTCTGGGCCCATTCTCCCGCCCCACACCAATAAAATACCTGCGCTCGTCAGCACGTCGACCCTGACTTTTCTCTGAGGTTCGCTTCTTTATTTTGTGTGCCTGCAGCTCTCAACTGTATTCTTTATCAACTCTTTATATATTCCTTCTACACCGAAATATCCTTCACGTACGTACATAGGCGGTTTATATTTCTTTGCCGTGTCGTCTGGGGTATACTGGTCTGGTACAATATCTTTTTCAGTGGAAAATTTACAGACACGATGGACTTAGGTAGAACGAGAGTACAGAAATAGCGTGGTCAAAATACTGTAGGCACTTACTCTCAAAGCTGCTAGCATCGGTTGGAGTCTCTTGACGAACCAGAAGCAAGTACTCACCTGGAAAAAAAGAAATAAAAGGGAACTTAATGAAGGTCTGTAAACGCAGAACAGTGTCGTTAATAATACTAACGTGCCATGGTTCTTACTATAGTATCTGTATCAAGTAGTATATTACTAGAAAATCTGCAGCAAACACACGACATTCCTCAAGAGAATGGTCAAAATACAAGTCATAGAGGACAGACATAAAATAATAAATATCATTGTGGACATTTGGTGACTTGTAAATGCATACATTCTCTGAGTACTTGTTACAGTGATCTTAAATGTAATTGCTTTGCGTTTATGAGGAAATTACAAGAATCCCTTGTTTTCTGCAGGAAAATGTTTAAAATACAGATGTGTGCTTATACCCATGCAGAATACACATTCAGCTATCAACAGCATTGGTCAAACTAGGTGTCTTTTAAATAATTTACACTTTCTGAGTACTTGTGAACGTTAATTTATAGTATCTTCATACATTCGGCTGTGGTTTTCAATAACTGGACTAGCCGCACTCGCCGTCACAACAGTAAATGTAAGATACATATTACCACGAGCTGAGCGATCTATTCACACACGACGAAGCAAGAATTACAAAGAGTCAGGCAAAATTAGTTAGGTATAATTAAGGGACAAGAAACACATCAGCCATAATGCTATTATTTGTAGAGTGCGAAATGATCTTATTTTTTGTGAATACTAGCATATAAATTTCCGTGTACCACTCTTTATAACAAAGCCAATAACTTTTCAGTGATACACAGCCTGTATAAATGAACCCGTCTTCTAAGTAACAAGGTTTATGCTTTAAGTATGAGAAAACATTAATAATATGCGAAAATCTTTCAGACATTTCCTATGAACTCCTAAATTAAAAACTAAGATTAGAAAGTATAATTTCGCACATTAATTAGTACATGAGCAAAAAACTTAACTTAGACTATGAAAAAATATTATTATGGGGTATAAACATTTTAAACAACTGCCTATATATGAGTCATATGTCTCACAGGGCCAAATCCTATTTTCTATGTTGTCGGCTGGATGAGATCCGGTGATGTGGGCGGTCTTGGAAAGGCCCGCATTTGGTGCCGTCTCCCCTCGACTCCTGCTCTGGGTTCACTCCTCGACACTCTTTTCCCTGTAACCTCTCGCTCCGACGTCCTCTCGCGATTTCCGACTCAACTAACTCTCTCGGCGCGGTGATAAAAACTGATTCCTTCTTCTCTCGTAAATTGGCTTATATTCTCTCTTGGCTCCCTCCCTAAAACTGTACATGTGCCTTCTCTATGTCCGGGAGAGGGGTGTGGAGGAGGGCGTAGAATAAAGAATACTTCATAAAAGTACCATGGTTCTTGTTGGTGGTTATGGGGGGTGGGCCAGCAGCCCCTGGCGGCGCATGTCCAGGTGCTTCTGCGTTTTGTGAGGGGGTTAGGTGAGTGGCACACTCGTGGCACCAACTTTCAAACTGATCAGCCCTTCCTTGGGGCGTATCTCAGCTTCCGGGTGGGTCGGCGATATTTTCCTATCTTCTGCCTTCCCTATCTTAACTACCTTGACGGCTGTTTGCTTGACTCGGTGTAACGCCGGCGTGTCTAAGTTAACATGGTTTGCTAGGGGTGGGGGTGGGAGGTCCCGCGCTGCAGCGACCTGTGTAATGGCCTGCAGACGCTAACTACTTCTGGCTTCTCCGCACGTGTNGGGGGTGTCAGCGAGGTTTCTACTTCCAATATGCGTTACACATCAACGTACAAATAAAAATGCTCTGAACTAGAACGATAAGTTACTTGTATAAATATTGAGCCTACTTTCCTCTACTATTGTGCAAATATTTTTTTAAGTTATTAAAAGCGTACTCAGTAGGTAGGCACCTCGTTGACAACAATATCATTGAAGATAAAGCCAGATAGATATGCAACTGTACCAAGGCAGTCACAATTACACACATGCCTTACTCGGGACTCGAACCCTGGAAACCTCGTACCATAAGTTAGACTTCAATCAACTACATCGTGGGGGTAGGATTCGGAGCATTAACTTAGGATGTAATCAATTTAATGTTTTGTATGAAAGTATTCACTAACCTGAAATATTTACATAGTCATCACTTTGAAAATACGTTTCTGAGCCACATGAAACAAGTAAAGTTATCATGGTCTACCATAGGGCTACTTGCGTGAAGAATTTTGTGGAATAAGATTGATTGGTCCCCGAGATATGGCATAAAAACTTTTTTCATTAATCTATGCTACCTTACAAAATATCCTTTAAAATGCGGTTCTGTATACGGCGCTTCTAATATATAGTGTCAACATCAAAGTTTGGTTGAATTTTGTCAAATTTTTAAAACTCATAAAAATATTTTTATGGCCACCATTTTGAAAAACAAATTCAGACACCTTGTAAATCATGTAGCTTTGCATGGCACTCTGTAGCAGTAATGGTGTGAGAATTTGGTGGAAATTAGTTAAATTGTTCCAGAAATATGGCAAAATATTCAATTTTCTCAGCTCGTACTATTTGACAAAGAGACCAGCGAAATATTATCTCTATACATAATTGATCCTTCTAATGAATACTGTAGACGTAAAAAATTTGGTTGAATTTGGTTGCACTGATTAAAATATATAAAATACTAATATTATCACCATAAAAAATGCCTGCTGCACCTGGAACATATTAGTTTATTACTGTAATACTTGCGTGGGAAATTTGGTGGGAATCAGCAGATTGGTCCACTAGATATGGCAAAGAACTCTATTTTTTTCAATTGACGATCTTCATAAATGGGTGACGAAAATGTTATCAGAACATTCGATGAATGTCGCGGATACTGCCAGTATACAAAGTTAATTATAAATCGGTTACATAGTTTCGTATATATATCAAACTTATTTTAAATGTTTTTAAAGCCTCCGATCTGAAAATAAGGGTCTCGCACACTTAAATTATATACATTAATATGGCTTGCCACAGCGCAACTTCTTCGCCAATTTAGGAAGAAATCGGTTGATTTTTTCCCGAAATGGGACACAAAACTTAATTTTGTCATGCGGGGCTATCTTACAAGGCGGATAACCGAGGCTTTGTATATAAATATTTTATGTGTATCACAGATACGGCCCACATACAAAGTTAAGTTGAAATTTGTATCATAGTTACGTCGATATGTGATGCTAAGCTAAAAGCTAAAACAATTATATGGCGGCCATTTTGATAATAAGTGTCAGACCTACTTGAACATATCAATGTACATGGCCTGCCGCAGTGGTACTTGCTTACGCTTTGTTGCTTAACTGATGAAGGGTTTTGACGTTCGGTGCTATGGATTTTTGCTTTAATAAGAACAAATGCTTTAAAATATGCACAGTGAGATTTTTTACTTGAAACTTTAAAGCAGTGTAAATAAGTAATACTACCGAAAGTGACGAAGATGTTGGAGTATTTCTCCATCTTTTTTAGGCTATCTTCCTGGTCGAACTCCAGGTAACTTTATACTTGCCTCGGTACAACTGTGGCATCATCGTGCGGCTACGTAAGACCTTTAAAGGAGACATAGGCGTTATATTTTCCCCGTTTATTGTACATTACATATTTATTCGTTGTTTTACATAATTATTGTCTAAAAAAGTACTACAGTGGTAGAAAATTACTTTTCTGAAGCAAATGACAGGAACTACATAATTATTTTATTAATTTATTTTTCCAGCAAATACTTTACTACATCTCAAAATAATTGTCCGTGTCACCAAAGTGTCACGGATAACATTTTCTTGAAAATTGATTACCCAGTTCTTCTCTATTTCAAATACAAATTATACATACAATTTAGATTGAAAACAATCGGAAGTTTAATAAACGCCTCCTGCAGGGGAACAGAATATCAGAATTAAAAGCAACTGAAACACAACACTCCTGCGACTTGGAAAAACAATTTAGATGAAACCAGTGTAACTCTGTGAAATGTGCAGGAACTAATTTTAAAGTTAATTTGCTCATATTGACTTTTACTAGTTTCTTTTTCGCAGGTTTCTCCGCCTTATTTTCCGTTGGAATCTTACTTGATCTACTAATCGCTGCATGTATTGTATCCAACATGGATGTAACTAGTTTAAGTATGTCTTCATTAAAAAAAATCCTGTTCCATTCCAGCGCGTTTCGCTTGCAAATACTTTCTAAATTGACTCATAAGTATTTCGCATTGTGCTTCACCTACTCGGGATACGACATATGGTGTATGTCGACATAGAAATGTTTGGTCCTTAGGGGATTCGATAATTACATTTTCATCAAGAGATAAATGCGAGTAGGTGATTATGTGACGGACGCGAACCAAGGTCTGTCGGAATTATTATTTAAAAAGATACCGAATGGGCATTCGGATGCTGATTTGGAAAAATATCAACGACTTATGGTACGCACAAACGCTAATTTTCCCACTACCGATCATCTTTAACGAGTATTAAAGATGTGGATCACCCAAAATTATGTTTATTAAGGGATATCGCTGGAAGTGGTCTATATAAAGAAAAGGTAGGTGTTAGACTTTCATATGTGTATTGGGACAAACCTAACGAATTAGTGGATATATTGAGACTGCTTATTGCTTCTAAACACACTGGTAATAATCCACACACAAACGAAATAGTATCGATTACAGAAGAATTAACTAACGGCGCATATATAATTATTAAAATAAAGATGAAATTTAGTAAACTCACTACGGATTTACATGCGCCGGCTAGAGTTAATTTTCCTAGAATAAAGTTTATTATGTTGGGAATGAACGATCTTTTTCAAGCTGATTTTTGTGACATGTCATTACTATCGAAACGTAATGGTGGTTTTAAATATATTTTTACTGTGATATATGCTCATTCAAAATTCGCTTGGAGTATACCAGTAAACAATAAAACTGGTCTTAACATTAGCACTGCGATAGAGTTGGTAGAGGATGTGAATAAAAATAATCTGCATACCGATAAAGGAACAACATTTTTTAATGTTCGTTTCAATAATTTCATGTCGCGGTATGGAATTGACCATTACGCCACGTATTCTGAAAAGACGGCTTCAGTAGTGGAATATTTTAACAGAACTTTAAAGTAGTTATTATATAAATATTTCATGTCGAATGGAACTCGCACCTGGGTAAATATTCTGCCTGAAGTAATGTAGTTCTATAATTCAAGGTATCACAGAACGATAATAACTGCACCTATTAATGTGAAAGACAAAAGTTGGTTAAAATCTCCATATAACAATCTCAAGGTTTATGATAAGTGAAAACAGAATTTTAAAGTTGGTAATTATGTTCGCGAGTCGAAACTAAAAGGTGTTTTTAAGAAAAAATATGATGTTAATTGGTCTTATGAAATATTTAAGGTGCCCGTCTACCTCGCGCTTGAAATGCGTTGCAGTGTGTTCCAAATACACGTTTTTCAACGAAACTATTAAGCGTGCGTCCAACGTGCTGATCTACGAAAAGAACACACACTTCGGACGAGAGCTGTTAAGTAATTTCAAAATATCTCGTACGTTAGAAACATCAGTTCAGAGTACTCCAAAACCGCTAAAAACGGCCTTTCCAAGGCGATGTAGCTCAAAATGCACGCATCATATACATACAAAACTACTATAGGCGCCTGCACTGAACCTTCTTAAAGACTTCCCACTAATAAAATAATATGGTCACCGCTGAAAGTCCCATAGGTACACGCAACACGACGAGAACACTGCACGCCAGTTCAGAGCCTTGCGCTTAGCGGCGATGGCGTACTTGATGCGCGTGGCAGTGTCGCCCTTATCGCTCCCGCGCTTCTCGGCCTAAACGTGGGAAAAAGTTTCAGGTATACGGGCGCCTTAAGGTTATTTCTATGAAACACTCGTACCCTCGAGTATATTACTTCAAATCTTACTTTGGTGAACCAGTGAGAGGTGGTTTTTATGCTTATGAATGCAGAACGTTAGTTTGTCACATGAGTATTTAATTGAAAACATTATTAAAAGGGAAAATAATATATAATTAGTTAGATGGAAAGGGTTCACGAAAGCTCATGGTTCGTGGGTAAGTACCCGAAGTATTAAGAGTTTGAAATCTGTGAAGTAGATCACCTTGGTTCCTTCCTGCTCGGCGCTGACCTACCTTCTGAGAGGGTGGAGTCGGGTCTAGGAGCGACTGTGATGGGATCATCTCGGATTTTTTTTTTGTGTTGCTGTTCTAAGGGTAGCATTCAGAGATAAAAAAATACGTTGCTGCATGGAGCTGAAACGGGGTTGCCTCTCAACACAGATATAGCTTGAAAAGTAAGGTAAACCACTGTTCACACCATCTTTTGTATTCGTCTGTGGTGATTGTTCGGATTTCAACCATGTCTACAAGTTACATAATGGAGGCGTTTGAGGGTATACCTAATGTGAGTTTGGACACTGAATGGGATGATTCAGATTTAGGAATAAGCGCTGGATTTAGGTCGAGGACGGGACGTGGAGCCGCGTCGCCATATATACGTCGACGCGGCCTAAAGGACTTATCTGTGCGTGCTCCCGCCCCGACGGATGTCAAGTCACTTGTCCACTACCCGACTGTCCCTTCTCCAGAGGCTGCTTATCACCTGCTTCCCATGTCCGATCCACCTGCGCGGGCTCCCGTCTCGCAAGACACCGATGTAGCCTATCAGCGGGATGGAGGCAGCGTGGAACGTCGCACCTCCCTAATGCGGCGGGAACTGGGTGCCTTCTTGTATTTCAACGCGGGTGTTTTTTTTTTTTTTAACTTTAAAGCTTTTTTTAATGTAAACTGTTTCCAAATTCCAAATTTAATGTGACAATTTTTTAGAGAGATTTTTAAAACACTAAATATTACATACTTACACGTTCGGTCTTCCCCCCCCCCCNGTGCGGAATTATCTTATGTGAATAATATTTCTATAAGAGAGTGATTTGTGAGTATACAATACGGTTCTTCGTGTTTATTTGCGTCGAGTGTAAACTTGGGTGTTTTCATATGGAAGAGAGCTTTCAATAATGTTTATAGCTGTGAAGTGATTTTTGTGTGTGTTAGGGGTTCTCTGTGGTTTTGTATATATTTTAAATTAATCAATTTTAAAAAATCAAGGAATCATACTGGGTGAGTCTATATTTAATAAAACCATCATTTACCGCGCACTCCTATTTTTTAATTAATTAAGATGATACATTACGTACACGTAAAACTTTTTTTTTTTTCGAGACATTTGCTCTTAATAACCTACACACAACATAAAGATGTTTGAAATACACTTTTATTCATANTATATATATTTTAAATTAATCAATTTTAAAAAATCAAGGAATCATACTGGGTGAGTCTATATTTAATAAAACCATCATTTACCGCGCACTCCTATTTTTTAATTAATTAAGATGATACATTACGTACACGTAAAACTTTTTTTTTTTCGAGACATTTGCTCTTAATAACCTACACACAACATAAAGATGTTTGAAATACACTTTTATTCATAATAAAATATATTTGTGATGTACAGTATTCTTCAGTTACATCCTTACTGCATATAAGATGAGGACAGAAATTAACCTAAAACTTTTTACAAAATGATTGAACAGATGTCCAATATTTACACCACGATTACCTCAGACACAGTTATGTATACAATGTATAATGGATAAACGTATTGCGTCCACGTCATTTTATTAAGCTTGCTTCAGACACATGAAGGGTCATCGTACATGAACTCACGTAAATCTTCGCTTTTGCTTTGAGAACAAAACAATGGTTTCGAACAGGTATGTAGTTTACAAGAATACTGTTTTACTAATGCATTAAAGTTACTACACGAATAGTATTTTCTTATATTAATTATTTGAGTATCTCTGTAACATAAATATTTTACAATTTTCTTGTGTGATTTACCTAAGACGTATAGTGGGTATTCTGGAATAAGTGCTTCCTTTACATATTGGTATCTGTCTTCATAAGGTACTTTGCCGCCGTCCGCAAAATTAACATTTCCATAGTTTGATTGCTTTATTCGTGCCTTAGTCAAGTGAAACTGAATGTATTATAAAAGTAAATATTCCATAAATTTTCTCATCCTTACACTTACACTTATTGCTTTGAAAAAGGAAAGAAATACTTTCGGTATCTATAAATGTTTACCTCGCACTTTTAATTCAATGTTAAGACATGGAACTACCTGTCCTTCTGCCGTGTTCAATTTTGCTGTGAGCTTGCCATAGTTAGTGTGCCAGTTAAAATGTATGCAAGTAGGAATAGTGAAGTTTTTCAAACGTTGATTTCAAAAGTACTCAATCAACCTTCAAATGTCTGTACGAAAAAAACCTCTGAGTATGGAATGGTACTTTTAAGATACTAGGTAAGCTATAAATATTATTTTGGAGCCTTCCAACATAGTTGAAAATGGCTTTCCCACAATTATGTGTTTTAAAAATAATATGCTCCATGGACACCAGCGAAACTGCGATATAAGCCTGTATTGAATCTTGCTAGGAAAATTAAATAAAATTAGAAGGAAAAAAAAATGCAGTATGAGAAGAACAATGTATGCCAGTCCAGAGCCTTGCGCATAGCAGTGATGACGCACTCGAATCATGTGTTAGTGTCGTCCTTATCGCTCAAGCGTTTATGAGTTTCAAACACGAAATCAGCTGCAGGTAAGCGATCGTCTGGACTTCCAACCCAGATGCCACAAAATTCTCATCCCCAGCTGCGGCGAGCGAGCACTTAAGAGTGGCCTCAGCTGCTGCTGCTGCAGATAAGTGTACATGTAAGGAAGGGTACTTCAGCGGTCAGCCTGATCTCCTCCATCCACTCACCACAGGAGAGAGAGATAAGGCAGTGGCTGGCTGGAAGGGCAGAGAGGAGCACGATGAGATCTGCTGCTTTAAGTATTCGTATCACGTCCTGGCGCCAGTTTTTCTGCTGTGTTAAGGCCCAGAATCCCTCCAAGCCGCAGATAGACAATCACGCCAACTGGCAAGGGAGACACAAGAGCCGCCCAGCAGTGATGCCAACCTTAGTATAGTTACACTATTTGTACTATCATTTCAGTCATTGTAGTATGCATTAAATAAATGAATTTCATTACTGAAAGTCAGCATAGATAAGCTTCAGGGAAGTATTCAAAAGGTAGTCCGTTTTTACACTTAATATATGGCCTACTAACAAACAAGGAAATTCCCTGGTCAACTATACAAAAGGACTGATGAGTGGCGACACTGAAACCGTTCAATTTATCGTTATGCAACACATTCCTATATTTGCAGCCTGCTATATGGTACTATTTCCATGTATAGGTTAAAAACGTCCAATATAGTTTAGGAAGTTTAACAAAAAAAATTTTTACAGTGATATAAGTGATAAATACGGTGTGTATATTCCACTGCAGTCTGAAGTTATCGTCAAAGGCTACAATAAAATATATTTATTGACTATTAATCCAAATGAGAGAACTTTCAAAAGTGATCTCGTTATCGTGAACAGCTTACATCATATTTTACAAATAGTGTTAAATTTAACATATTTTTGGGAGGTGTGTTCTATTGCTACTGAATACTAGTTGAAAACACGGCGGCTTCTCCTCAGCTGCAGATAAGCTGGACCAGACTGCGAGAGTAGAATGTAGCACTAACGTTCTGAGCGGAGAGACAACTACAGTAATTGTCTATGGAGATATAACGCGAAACGACTCGGCGGCTTTGAACAGTAGGACAAAGAAGTAGTTATTATATACCTGCTACAAACACCGTTGTCTGCCGACGTACGCGGTAATAATCTCCAGAAACTAAAATAATGTGAGTAGTATAGTTATTTGTGTTTAGGCACAGGGTTCAGGGACAGGATTCAGGATTCCTCCACCATCTTGGTAGGTACGGCCGGCAGCAATGTTGGTCTTCTGCCGTCCACCATATCGGTAGGCGTCACAGCCAGGACTTGATGCCAGTGTTGGATGTACTAATCCCAACATCGCTAAAACGGTTTTAATAAAACATTTAAAATAAATAGTACTTAAAAAAATATTTTAGTAAAGATATTTGAATAAAACAAATTATTTCAATAAAAATTTAATGTATTGGCCCACGACATTGAATTATTAAAATTTATATCTGTTTAGTGTGTCGCTGCAGATAATAATTCAATTTTTTTACTTTTTTCACGTAATTAAAAAAATGTAATCGAGTAATGTTTCCGCTTCCCATAAGTCTATAAATTATTATTTCTTAAATATATCGGCCGGCCACTTTGGTACCCAGTGCATCGGAGGACGTATTGATCCCCGCTCCTCCCTCACAAAAACCTGTAACCAAAAAAAAATTTTTAATAAAAAATTTGTCTAAATTAGCACACACCACCACTCATCTCCTCACCGCACACCACCACACACCACCAACCATCTCCACATCACACACCAACACCCATTCCAACCACACACCACCCTCCCCCACACACACAACATTCCACTTCCTCCCTACCGCTCCAATACCCCTCATCATACGTCTACCCTTCCCTCTCCAAACCACCCCTTCTTCACCATAATCTCACCCCATCTCCTCGCCCCTATCACCCCTCTCCAGGCCCAGGAAATTCTAAAAATCGAGGATCTTGTAATGTCATAACCATGCTCGCCCTCCCGCCCAGTGATAAAAATAGAGCAAAATCGCTCCCCCCACAACTTTGTCAATCATTTAAAGTTCGTACATGAAACATCCAAATAGATCCTATCGCATTTCCTAATAACAATATTTACATTTCTTGTGTATTATTATACCATATATATTTTTTCATTATTTTATAAACATTGCATTATTGGTTTACTGCATACCCTCAAACACTATAAATTCAAGTACTATCTGAATAGGATATTTTGTTTATATAACTTATAGTGAATATATGGTTGTTAGCATTCTAAGTACATTTAAAGGTAAGCGAAGTATCATAGAACTCGTCTTGTTTTTATTCAGTTGGGTCTGTATCTCAAATCATAGTATGTCCACATTTTTGTTAAGTCAGCTTGTAAGCAAGTGAATATTTATAGGCATATGCGATTATAAATTGCGATTTCATAGTAAATTCAGTTTTGCAACCATTATTTATATCTCCAGGAAAGTATGCATGTATAAGCCCTATGGCCATTTATAGACATAATGGTTAGCTAAAGTTGAAATAATATTTTAATCCTAGTGCTTGTTTTTTTAATCAGTCCATAACCGGGAAGAAAGGATTTTGGGTTAATAAATTGATATATTTTTTCTTCAGTTTTTCAAATTTATTACTACTAAATTATACACGTTCGTCTGCGTAAAGTCTGCATCCTAATACACACCACCATCAGTTATAATTCGTTAAATCGTTAAATATGAAACCAACTATTCGGGCACTCATGAACTTCATTGTGTTGTGCAGTAAGCATGAAGGTAAAGTCCTTGCAGCAGAAACGACACCGATATGCTACTGAAAGTTCCATTGATAATACACTAGCGTTCCCAGATGGTTCAGCTGTCATCACATCGGAAGGAGCAGGAAACATTGATTAAGATTTCGTCGTGGAAATAGACGTTGCTCCGGGTGATGAGGTGCCAGGTTCGTCGTTTATACTGGTTGCAGCAGATTTTGGTAGTGGAGCCATATGATCGAAATCACCATCCGTCATATGGAGGCAGCAAGAACTCTCTGTTGCAGATCCGGCACCGAGGCATCGATGAGGCCTGTTTAACTTTGCAAGACCTTACATGTTTGCAGTAGGTATCGTTGTGGTAGAAAAGCGACCCACACTATAAGCACATATATTTAATGTGGTTGGGATTGTTCATACAACCACGAAATTCATGGTGCTGTGTGGTGTGTTGATGCGAAAATACCTTGTCGCAGTAGCTGCAGGGATAAGTTTTCTCTCGCGGTGGCGATACAGGCGACGTTCCATACTCTGCATGAGACAGGTCAGCCAAGAAACTGGATGGTACAGATCAAGAAACAGATGTTACAGTAAGAAATGGTGGTTTCAGTTCGTCCCAAGTTGCAATCGACTCCGTCGAAAGTTGCGAAGACGTCTTAACCAAAGAAGACGATGGAGCTGTCGACGTCATGCCTGAAGATGCCGATGGTAGTGCAGCTGCTGCACATGTCCAATCTGAAGAACTCGATGGCGCGTCTGCTGAACTCATGACCGACATTTCCATAATATTTATGCCAGGTACCATCACCTACTGCGATGATCTGCCACTCACGAAGACCTCTATCAAACTAAGCTCCATAAAATGAACCCAGCTACCTATATATCTGTTTATGACATTATAGAAATATTGTGGTCCATAGTGGGAGGCGGAGGTACATTCAATGTTACACCTGGTGATGAGNCCCATGACCGACATTTCCATAATATTTATGCCAGGTACCATCACCTACTGCGATGATCTGCCACTCACGAAGACCTCTATCAAACTAAGCTCCATAAAATGAACCCAGCTACCTATATATATGTTTATGACATTATAGAAATATTGTGGTCCATAGTGGGAGGCGGAGGTACATTCAATGTTACACCTGGTGATGAGNTGTTTATGACATTATAGAAATATTGTGGTCCATAGTGGGAGGCGGAGGTACATTCAATGTTACACCTGGTGATGAGTTAATGAGTGTAGCATTCGTTCTCGTAGCAGACATTGGCAATGTGGAGAGGTATGAAACTATTGGGCATGAAACTATTTTGCTGTTGTCAATCGCACCGACGATGGAGGTTGCAGCAAAACCCAGATATATACTTCTTCCCAGCACTGTGGGTGCCTTAAAGGCATAACTATTGCTGATCCATGGGCTTCTTACATACCTAGGGCCCTTTGTGTAAATGCACTTTTTGAAAACCTAATGTAAATTGTGATACCAATATATTTTCTATGTTTTGTGTAGACCAGTCTCATTTGTTCTCAGCCGGAGATGATTCATCAAATCGTGGATCCTGTGAGAGCCCTTCCAATATCATTTCTTCTTCCTCGCGGCATACCTTCTTTTTGATTTTTTCAACACCGGTTTTGGTGTCATCTCCCTTATACTCAGGTAAGTTAGAGGTCTTGATTGGATTCTTTTTGCATACATCTGTTTAACTATAGCTGCATTCCAACCATATATTATCTTTCAAGGCTCAGTATTTACCCACCTCCTCTGTATGTTGTTTTATTTCATTTTGTTTCATACAGGTCAGAAATAACAAACATATTTCTACGAAGTTATCGGATTTGGGGCAACACATGTTTTAGAAAGACCACATTATGCCGATTCCTTCAGGAAAATACCATTTACATTCAGCTTACTTTCTTAGGTCGCGATGCATGGTCGGGTGAATTGCTAGGTGTAGCTTCTGATTCGCGGACCGGATTTGCATTGGGACCAGCCTTCCCTGTGAAATACAAATATGAATGGTTAACCACTAGGCCTGCATCATAGGATGGTGCAGCCCTTTCAGACTGTTACAGATAATATTTAAACGGACGGTGCGAGTAAGCTTTTTAGAGAACTTCTCAATTCGATATGGTATGCGGATGGAACTACTTACACATGCGTTCTTTCCATTCCTTCGTTCTTGATTAGCATGTGTAAATCTTGTTGTAGTATCTGGGTGGAAGAAATCATCGATCTGCCCAAGGCATTCACCGCTGAAGTTTTCTGCTTCGATGATTCTCCATTGAGTGTAGCGCCAGTTCCCCTCCTAGTACATCAACAATTCTATGCTAGCAGATAACGCTTAGCAGCAGTGAAAGTAGACCAGTACAGCTTTCGAGATATTGTTTTAGGTCGTCACTTCGCCGACTAAACTGCGATTTGTATTTTTCATTTGAGAAAGTAACGTGCACCACATTCTGAATAGAGTTAATCTCATGTCACCAAGCATTGCTCCTTTTAGAGTATTTCTTCTTACAGTAACAACACAATGTACTAGAATATGTTCCATCTTGGGTAAAGATGACTCTCCCCTCTTCGCAGTCCGATAACCATCCGATTCATCCAGTCCCGATGTAGCTCTACATACAAGCCGTCGAAATGTAGCTCCTCATTCAAGTTGATAATCAAAACAGAGACAGTAATATACAGCATGCGATGTATTATAAAGTGAGAGGCTTAAAATACTACAGCAGACAATATTTCGAAAAGAACGCGAAACATAAATATACACCAACCTCAAAAATAAAAATTAAAAATACCGATATAAAGGCTACAGGTGTAAACAAAGAATGTGTTGGGGTAAGACCTCCAAATGCACCCTCGACATAAAATTATGAAGAAACCCTCAAAATATTCCATCCATGGGAAGTTCAGCATAAAAAATAAGTGAAATATAAATATTAAATATTAGCACCCTAACCGATTAAAGAAGAAAGAATCAGAAAATAAACGGCGGGGAAGAAACCGAAACTCTTTAATAAATATACGAAGTCGAGACCGTAACATCAAGCCATCATAATACTGATTCGTACTCTGTTTTTGGGAACAAAATCACTGCGCGTAAAAGTAATGTCATACTGGAATTGAATACAAAAAAAAAAATACCTGCACTGCTAAATACAGATAAATCATCATGCCTTTCTCAATTCCTATCACGAGATCCCCGAATTGCTTTACGCAACCTGAGCATTGCTATCACATTCCATTCATATAAATACCAGCTCGTTATCAGTGAGAATTAAGTTTATTGAATGGCTACAATTCATATTCAATCCTTTATGCGCATCATTATTTTTATAGTGTTTGCACCTGCAATTCCTACAGTACCCTAATATAATGCGAAGAACTATATATTGATAAAGACAACCTGGTGGGAGAAAGGAAAGATCATTTCTGTAAAGCAGGTACGCACCTCCTTTCGGAAAAATATCGCACATGTCTGAAAATAATATACCACCATTAAAATCGATTAAGGAAGCAGTATGGAAGAGAATGCAAATCCCCTTCCCTTTAATATCGAAGGCATATTTTTGAATCGATGTGACCGATGAGCCTTTCGAATTTTGTTTCCGATCGTCGGTGATATTTACAAGAGAATAAAGCTACAACAATGTAAGTTTCATGCTCATAATTTAATGGAATAAAGTTCATATCTTCAATTTGTCGGAAACACATTTTTCCCCTCGGATTTTTACCCTTATCAGTAAAAAAAAATCGTCTATGCAGGTATCCAAACTGAGCTCGCATATTCCTTCCATGATATTCATACAGGGGCGAAAAAAAAAAGTGTTTATTAAACAACCGTGTTCTGTTTTCCACCTTCAAATGGAAAACATAATGTCTACGACACTGGTATGTGTACAGAGGTCAGACACGCGAACCCCCAGTGCTTGGTATGTACGCAAGATACTAATATGTAAAATGGGCCGCGAAACACATCGTGATGGCCCTAAGGCTCCATCTCAACTAAATGTGTAATGCTTGCTGCCAAAAAAAAAAAAAAAAAAAAATTCAACCACCCGAAACCGCGAATGAAAAGAGAATTTGCAGTTCAGCACCAATAAAAAAATGTCTCACTTAGCATTCTGGAAGATTGAAAAAATTCACAGTTTGATGCATGTATGGTGGTATGAACCCATTGTGATATCTGGAATACCGGGCAGACAATAATCTCAGCCCATATAGGTATCATGAATTCCCAATTCCTCAGAGATGAATAAACGTCGGTAATGCTTCAGACAAAAACATTTCCATTTCACTGCCTTATGCACTGTAAATCTATCGAATAGTTGTCTCACTCCACCAATTACTCG
Source organism: Clitarchus hookeri (assembly GCA_002778355.1). NCBI lineage: Eukaryota > Metazoa > Arthropoda > Insecta > Phasmatodea > Phasmatidae > Clitarchus > Clitarchus hookeri. Next base: position 160,712 of record NQII01004313.1, on the reverse strand, counting down.
TCATAGCTCAACCAATCAATCGCTTTTGTGCGAAATCCTCTGCTACCTACACATCCCCCAACCCCTTCACACTCCACCCATCAGCATCCTTCATCTACAGTACCCCCCTACAGTGCAATGGTAACTCATGTTTTCAGCATCTACCACCAGAGTTCACTCATATCGCCCACTTCCCAGACCCCCACACCCTCCTACATCTTCCTCTTCCACCTCCATTGCACGTATATACCAGCGTATAAAAGGCCACAGAACCCAGTCTTCCGGATGTTTCTGACATTATCGTCACTTGCTCACCTTATAGCATACCGTTTATTTTTCGTCTGGAGTTTTAGAAGACGTTTGCACACTGTCCCAGTGAATATAAAATAATTTCGGCGATCGTCGCGAACGAGAGGCTCGTTCGCTCGCACGCTCGCTTGCGGCCCTAGATACGGAAAAAGAACTGGTCTTTCTACCGAAAAAGTTCCAGCTGACGTATGCACAACAGGAAGTTCGGTACGTGTACAAGAGACTTCCGGCCTACCGTCAGCAGGACGAAGATATTCACTAGGGTCTACCACATTGGGAATGCTTCGAGGGTTGCACCACGTCTGTTCCGGACACTGCTCATTCCCACACTTGGTGCAAGGCGCGACGTCGTGCAGCAGCAGCCTCCCCCTTCACAGCCACCACCTTATTCGGAAATTCATCACCGATCATCACCTCCACTGTCCACAGCACAGCGTTCATCATCGAAGAGTCCACAGAGTGAAAAACATGAACGACTCTGTAGACTAGATCACTGCCGACTTCTTGCAGCTGATCACATCATGTTTCCGACCCAGCACCAGCTCCACTTGGCACCCACTCATCTCGACGACATGCGATGATTGGCTTCCAGCATGTGAGGACTCCACACAGACCACTATCAGCAATAGCAGAAGTTGGTTGAAGCCCATCAAAGATACTCCCATCGTGCCACCTCCACGATCTTCAATGCACGAGGTGATGTACACCAGCTCCTTCGATTTAGGTATGGTGAAGTGTTATCCTAATGCCACCCCAGGGTCCCGTCGTGTGTAGTTCTGGCTGGGCGACCCATGGTATGAGGATGCAGTGAGAAACATAGAAACCTGCGACGGTGTGAATAATGCCCGTCTCTTTTACACCTTGGTGCCTGTGTACAGCCCGAGCATCATGAACGCCGAAGACAGGTCAAAAGTTAATTTTATGAACAGAGTCCGGTGCGACGGTCAAACCTTTACAGTATACAACATGAGACCGGATGTAACACTACCATGCAGCACCGACGACATGTTGGAGATGAACGAGGGTGAAACCATTGTCGTTAAAGAAGGCTGCCAGCATAGGGACCACGACATACGACGAGGGGGTCGGGAACCAGTGCTTCGCTTCAGCGAAGAATGCGATGGCGAGACACATAGTCTCCTACCGGATGAAGAAGCCGACATGTTTCCGTTCGTTTAGCGGAGTATGACTTGTCGCTGCCTGCCATGCGAGGTTAGGACAAGCTTGCCGGATGAGGATTGCGAAGAGCATTGGATGCGAAAAAATACTGACAGTGTGGGGCGTGATAGTCGGGAGTGTTAAAAAAAATTGTGATGATAGCGAAAAATAATTTTTACGCGTGTAAAGTGTAAGAATCTGGGTGACACAAAGTGTCCAGGAACATATTTGTATTTAAATGTTTCAGGAAAAGTAATAGGGAAGTTTGAGAAAAATGACAACATAAAAATATGTATGTACGTGTATATATANATATATATATATATATATATATATATATATATCAGACATACATAATAACTATGTACAGTTATCATCTTGAGGTGTATTTGGGAAAAAATTCTGCTGTGTTTTACGTTGTTAAAAATGCAGTAGGAAATACACTCGATAATGTTTAAAGTACTGATTGTAACGGAAAATATGTGTTTATGATTTAGAAAGATATGTGTACAAATATCGATGTAAATCATTAGCCATGGAAAAAATTATCAATTCCATAAAAATAATTTGTGCAAACCTATGCCACTAAATATTTAAAGTATTTATTTAAATAGCACAACTAATATATTAAAGGAATGGCAATGACGAAAAGGAATAGCTCAGGTACGAAAATATTCTTGTCAAAATGGTTACTTACAGGTCTGCATTTGCATGACGTCAGGTAACTGGAGTCTGCACATGTGCCTGCGTACGTGCTTCCAAGTCGTTGATATGATATTTAACGAATAAATACTGAAGGTGAGTTGTATAAGGAGACAGACTTTACGTAGACGATCATAAATAATTTTGTAATAATAAATTTGAAAAAAAAAATTATAGTATTTGAACCTTAAAAATTTTCTTCCCTGTTGTAAACTGATTTTGATAAAAAAAAAAGCACTATGATTCAATGATATTGCAATATTTTATTCATATTACTTCAATAAACACCTTAGCGTGGACCAAACGGTAATTTAAAATGAATATTTGAACATTTTTTGAACAAAGATATCAAGTTAATATTCGCATAATTACGCAGGAAAATTGATGAACTTTATTTTTCAAATGATTTCGTATTTTTTTAGGTTATCGTTGATGTATCTATATTTCAACTTTAGCTAACCATTATTCCTATAAATTTCCATAAGGTTTTACATGCATACTTTCTTGGAGCTAGAAATAATGCTTGCAAACTGAATTTCACCATCCTAGCCTTAAGAAATCGCAAATTATAATCTTCCAATTCCTGACTATATTGACTTTTAAATTTTATCTCGAAAATTAAAGCTGAAACGCGGGAAAAACGTATAACTTATAAAAAAAACCTTCATCATAACAATCTAAAAATATGAACACTTATTTTTAAGTTGTAGCCTGATGTATTGATTTTGGATCATTTTGAAGTTTGTAAAATTCCTATAACATGTTTCTTTCTTTCTTTATTTTCTGAATACTTATCATCCACCACTGTTATACTTTTTCAGATTATTTTTTCATGTTACAATGAATAATAATGAAGCCATTTAAAACTGTAGAAAATAATTTAAGCCTGTTTAAGAGCTTTAAACTTTTTAAATTAAGGACGTAAAATTGAATATTTTTCCTTGATCTATATGTGGTAATATTGTTTGCATATAATATGTAAATAATGTAACCAGGACGTACATAAATGTAAGTTGTGTNCTTTTTCAGATTATTTTTTCATGTTACAATGAATAATAATGAAGCCATTTAAAACTGTAGAAAATAATTTAAGCCTAATTTAAGCCTGTTTAAGAGCTTTAAACTTTTTAAATTAAGGACGTAAAATTGAATATTTTTCCTTAATCTATATGTGGTAATATTGTTTGCATATAATATGTAAATAATGTAACCAGGACGTACATAAATGTAAGTTGTGTNAATCTATATGTGGTAATATTGTTTGCATATAATATGTAAATAATGTAACCAGGACGTACATAAATGTAAGTTGTGTGTTGTGGCACTTGCACGGCCTTGACTAGCGGCCACTGTGTGTTTGGTGGAGGAGTGACTCGGTAGCCAGATGCTCATCTAGCAGAGGGACGAGGGTCTGTCTCAGCCTCGCTGGACCGCGACTGGATGTAGCACTCGTTGTTGAGCCGCGAGATCGGCCAGCAGCATTTTGGACGAGAGTGACAGAGAGAGAGAGAGAGTGAGAGAGTGACAGGGAGCGGCGAGGGGCAGTGGAATGTATCCAGTTTTGAAAGCCAAATTGGCCCGTGGTTATACCACAGACAGCTGTTTGGGGCGCTCAGATGCCAAAAGTCCATCTTTTACTCTCCAATAAAATTCCTCCGGGGACGAGAGTAGGAACTATGGCACGCGTTTTGAGACAGGGATGTTGCCGGCTCGAATCCCTAGCCACAGGCGTACGTAACTTTCTACAGAAGTGCATGCTAGGTATAGTTCGTAAAGAAACGCTTCATATGCCCTTAAATTGTCATTACCGGTTATGTTTCTGGCATGCAATTGTAAAGCGATGGTTTATGAAGAGAAATCGGATTATGTCTCTGTGGAGGACACGGCGGTAGGTTTTACGTAAATACGTCATCAACCGATGATGTTTTCTTTGGAATATGGGAATGAAATGAAATCACGAAATAGAAACTCGGTTATTATGGCCTAACCCGTTAAGTGTCCACATTCCGGGGACACATTGCACATGAATTATGTTTATGACGATTGCTGTACACAGTAAGGCATCAGTTCCCGTTCTTCCTCCTGTGGCTCGTCTGATTTGTGGAATTTTCTGTACTTCTTTTACATGGATGGTAAATACCACTGTCATGGAGCACGCATAAGTTTCTTCACTGGTTGCACGACTCTTATTAAACACAATTATAGCGCATATATAAAATATTACATGATTGCAGGACTTGAACTCTAAAACTAACGTGTGGCCGAACTGGTTAAATCGACAGATCTAGACGCGATCTGTCGTTTGGCACGAATATCAGCGAGCTAGCACATCGAAGTCGCAAGTTATCCTGAAAAGAAATGTTTACCCACGTCCAGAACTGTCTCCAGGCCCCGCTGCCACTCCCCCAACCCCCTCCTTCACAGACTAGCGCTGCGCTAAGGCAAGGGCGTGCTTGCATCGCAGTTGTATATCCGACCGAACGAGACCTCATTTATTTCGATAGTTTTAATAATCACGTTGTTACATTGTTGGAATGGATGAACCTGCAATCATTATATCGCAGTTTCTATCCTGGTACCCGATGTGTCAGTGTAATTTTAAGGTTAGGTCTCATCTATTATACAGAAATTCTTAGTTTTCCAGTCATAATTTCAATTCCAGAAAAAAATACTGAAAATCTTTTATTCTAAAAAATGTACATATTAAAAGATGTTTGTTATTATTTTTTGTCCAATTTTTACTCTGTGTTATTTGCTGTTTGTAAAATGTTGAGAACGTATTACTAAAATATACTATGTTCTAGACTTACACAATTAGCATATACCACCTATAGAAAATTAAGCACAAATATGTTAAACAACTCGTAATATGTAAGTTTTTTGTAATCAAAGATTGTCAATAATTACTCTGAAACTGAAATTTTAATACGGTAACGAAACATTTGTCAAAATAGGTGAAACGTCAAAAATTCTCTGTTTCACCAAACCTGAAACGTAAGAAGCACACAGTGGCACATTTCATATTGTTGCAAACCCACGTTCGGTTAAGTTGTATAGTCGCTGGCCTCCCGCTTCTAAGGTCACAGGTTCGATTCCAGGCACCGTCGGGCGAGAAGGTAATTTTCGGAGGGAGGAGGGGTCATGTGGGTAGTGTGCTGGACACTGCCGCGGTGTGAGGGTTTTTTCGGGACTCTCCCGTCTCCTCCTCCGTCTTCATTCCACTGCGTTTCCACACCACCACCCTGCCTCTCAATATCCACTCTCCTCACCTGTTCTCCGGGCTGGCCAGAGAGACAGGTCTGTCACTCGGGTAGAATTGCCGGCTCCATGTAGTGCCTCCCTCCAAGGCGAACCAGGTTCGATTCCCGGCGGTGTTCGCTCACGGATTTTCGCATGTGGGAGTCGTGCTTGACGATGCCATTGTTCGGCGAGTTTTCTCGGAGAGCTCCCGTTACCCCCACTCTTTCATTCCGGCACTGCTCCATACTCACTTCACCCTCATCGGTTTTCAAGACCTAGATGTTAAGAGTTGCCAAAATCTCTTCACTGACTCTTCACTCACTCCACGTAGCGCCAGCCTCCTCTTATACATACGCAGGAAACACATGTGGGTTTTCAATTCTCACATTCGTTCATGAACTACAATTTTCTTTCCTAAAATATTCATTTTGTAGGGATATTCAGGGGACGTAGCGTCTTCTTGATTTAGTCGTTAGGCGCCACGTGTTTAGGTAAGAATTGCTCCCGTTATCATAACGAGATGTGTGCTGGCCTGCTCATTCCCCGTCACTGGAGTCAGCTGGCTAGCAAGCAGGCAAGCAGCGGCCACCCAGAGTGAGGTGAAGTACCACTCTATAGTCGCACTGAAACTGCTCTGCCTAACTCACTGTTACCTCTCTGGCCAGCGTACAACGTGACGATTCTTAGTACTGTACTAGAAAAATTCATAAAAACCCCGTTTTTTTAAAATACTTTTGAAAATAAATGTGTTGAATAATTAAGACAGAGGTAAGCAAATTCTCAAGCTACATCAACGAATATAAAATAAAATAGAAATAAAACGTGAAGGTACTGAGACTCAAACCTTCATCCGTCGTAGGGGCTACGGTGGTTTAGTGGTTAGACTACTCGTCTGCCATCTGAAATTCTTTAATTACGTAATCGCTACGCAGCTACCAGACCATCTCCTAAAATCACCAGAACTGGTGAGAAAACTACCAATTTGGCAACAGTGGGCGAAGTGAAGAACGTAGCAGCAAGGAGCGGGCAGGAACTTCAGACTGACGAAGCACGACCTCGAACAGCGCAACTTGTCGTGACGTCATCCCTCACTGCACGACCACTTCGAGGACAGCGCTGGCTGTTTAGGAACAAAGGACATATATTTCTGACTGTCATATTGAGTGGAAGAGAACTGTGATGACTGCAATGTATAATTCATTAAGAGGTGTTGCTAGTTACAGTGAGAAAATTTGCACACGAATGCGGTTATAGCGCACACCTCGAGACATTTTTATCATTCTTTGTCCTCCACCTTAGTTACAAGAAACACATATTTTATTTACACAGACAGCTTTATCAACACTACAACATAGCCGCTTCCCGGTCGCCATTTTGGGGGAATACTCGCCAAACAGCTGTACCCGACCTCCTGCTGGAGTATAAGAGCAACACACAGACGAGTTACCCCCCCCCCACCCATGGACACGGATTGAAATACGCTCAATCAGCGCAAAGGCACATTCAGTTAACATACCAGTTGACCAGCTCCAAGCTACGAACTGATACTGAGATCTGTCGTCCACTCTACTCCAACATCCATCTGGACCCGTGGCCTGGCCTAGACACTATCCAACCTCTACTGTCTCTCCAGGACTACCGGAGCTGTCTCGCCGCTCACTGCATCGACCCTTCTCAGGGGAGAGCACCTTCCAGTCCTCCTTCAGCTTGCCAAGTATCATCCACTGCCACCACGAGTACAACTTCAATGGATCGGACATCCTAGAGAATATCGGGTGGGACTATTCCGATCGCCCGTGGTTCTATCTTAAAATTTCATGGCACTAGTGGGTAGCTCCACAGTTCGATTTTCATTATCTTGAATTTCTTAACAATGAAATTCAGGTATTTGGGTTAAGTGGCCCAATGGCCTGAGCGCTAATTAGTTCAAAGCCCCAGCTAGTGGACGAGCCTAGCTGCCGACTATCGGTCCATCCACCAGGCCGGATACCCCATTCCCATTTACACAGACAGAACAAGTAGTAGCAGTAGTAAACTACTCGACTCGCATTAGGGAGGACGTGGGTTCGGTTCCCGGTCCGACCATCCTGATGTCGGTTAACATGGTTTTCCGAAATCGTTTATGGTGAATGCTGGAAAGGTTCCTTACTACAGGTAGTGGCTCATTCCTTCAGCATTCCTGCTTCTCTGAGCATCTTGGGCAGTTCGTAATGACCTCGCTGTAAACGAGACGTTAGGCATCACCTACATTTATCTACACAGGCTATATATTATTTGATTGCATGGGCAAGGAATGGAAAAGTTTCTCAAGGCGAAACTGGACCTGTATTTTCACGTAAAAGTGATGGACAAACATATCTAGGACAGACGACCTGGCCAGACTCATGACTTCAGGTTTCGGAATCGATTACACGGAAATACATTAATTATGTGTGTCTCTTCTTCATGTAATGATCAGGAAGTTCGTTTGCAAGCCGCCCTTCTTACAGTTGTTGTACGGCATATCACCGGTTAAAAAACAAGCGATAAAAAGGAACAGATAGTGTAAAAACACCAAATTACCAAACGAGTATATCATTTTCTTAAAGAATCCTGGCAGCTAGCTTCTCAGCGATTCAACCAAACAGTGCTCAACATTTTGCTTGTAGCAAATTCTATGCGAACTTTCTGGAGACAAACCGGGGAAAGTGATTATAGGAAATGTTTTATGCTATGAAATTATTCCGAGATTGTAGAATGACTACTGTTAGATTTCTAATACATGATAATACTACTCCAATACTCTAATATTGGCAATGCAGCACAGTGACAAGGCATATTAAGTTTGGCATGTAAATGACAAATTTTCGATAATAATAGACAATATTAATTATAAAAAGTTCAAAATATCTTCTCAAGAATATTGTTTTCATACTTCCTCACTTTCTTTGTACTGAAGTTACAAAATATTTATATCACTGCTATCCTACTTCTCGGTTAAGGCGAAAAATTTGAAGGTAAACCTTTTTAATGTTTCCATAAACTGTTGTGTTGATAGGGATGCACCATGATTTAAATATTTAGTCCCCCCCCCCGGGGGGGGGGGGGGGAGGCCTTCGATTAAAAAGGAATTCACAACAGAATAAAAGATTTCAGTTAAGATTCGGTTTTTTTTTGTATAACACAGTCAAACCTATCAAATAATAATAGCTTTAGTATGAAAAACTGTGCACAATTACGTACATGTTTCGTGTCGATAATAATGAATAGGGAAATACAAAAAATTAAAAACAGTTTTGTGTAGAATTAATTTATAAACTGGCATGTTTCTCCTTCCTAATTTCAGTTAATTTACGCCCTTCAGCACAAAGTCTAGTTTTCTTGGGGATTATATCAAAACTGAAATAATAACATTGCTATTTACAAAAAATTCACGATGAACATGCAGGCTAGCTAGACATCTCATGGTATTGTTTAAAAGGCGCCTTAGTCACTTACAACTTTTGCAACATTCTTCCCTCGTAGTTTAAAATTTCCTTCTCATTTTTAAGAATAGTGACATGGGATTGATAGAATTCGTTACATAGATGAATATTCTTGAATTTAATTTTAAGTATGATACTATTTCTGGGAAGGGATTGAGTACACATACCTCCACCCTTTCTCGTGAGTGCAGCAACGTGTGTTGAAATAGTACACTGTATGATCAAAACTATCCAGACACCCCGCGAAACGTGATTTTATCAAAGAAGGAGACACAATATTACTATATACCACGTAAAACACATGGTCAGCAATCGCAGTAGTCAGCTGACAGCACGAGTCAGCAGAATGGGATGGTCTGAGGAACTCATGTACTTTCAACATGGTCAGGTAGTTGGATGCTATTTGTGTAAGGAGTCTGTGCGCGAGATTTCCACCCTCCTGAATATCCCTAAGTCCACTGTTTTCGAAGTTATAGTGAAATGGAATTGCGAAGGCTAACACTCCCATGTTGACCACCAGAGATCGTTGAGAGATGAAGAGGGCCGTACAGCATAATCGTCAATCATCCATCGCCACCATCACACAGGATTTCCAATGTGCATCAGGATTTACTCCAAGAACTATGACTGCTCGGCACGAGGTGCGGAATTTTGTTTCCAAGAAGCCACACAACACACGGGCAAATGCCAAACGCCGTCTTACGTGCTGTTAGGATAATCAAAACTTGATAATATAACAATGGAAAACCATTGTAGTTTGTGATGAATCAAGGTTTTCAATGTGGTGATGGTAGGGTGTGGCGAATGCCTGGTGAACGACAGCTAAACGCCTGTAAAGTGTCGAACATGAAATTTGAGGTTGGTGGGGTTACAGCATGATCATATTTCTATNGGGGGGGGGGGGGGGGGGGGGGGGGGGGGGGGGCTTGGCCCAGTTGTTACTTTACGTGGCACTGTCAAGGATCAAGAATATGTTGACATTTTAACAGCTTTAATATTGCCCACAGTCGAAGATTAGTTTGGGGGGATGATTATCGTGTTTTTCAACATGACCGATCACCCGTCTTTACTGCAGGGCATGTGAAGGAGTGGTTTGATGACGGCAATGCCCCACTAATGGACTGGCCTGCACAGAGTTCTGATTTGATTCCGATAGAACATCTCTGGGATGTTTTGGAATGCTAACTTCGTGCTACACCACACCAACATACATTGATAGATATTCTCATTTTGGCAATCGACGAGGAACGGGCTGCCATTCCCAAGGAAACCTTCCGCCACCTGATTGAAGGTATGCCCATGAGACTGCAGAATGTCATCAATCCTAAGGGTGGGCCAACACCGTATAGACTGCAAGTATTCCCGATGGAGAGCGGCCCAAACTTGTACTTCATTTTCAGGTGGGTGTCTGGATACTTTTAATCACGTTGTGTTCATCTATGAGGACAGAACATCTGTCGACGTAACGCCTACAAGCTCTCAAACCACCATACAAGCGTGTTATCGTCTTGTCATTCAGAATGCAAGTACTGACTATAAAGCAGTGACTCTTTATGTTTGTTAGTGCGAATCTCTGCAGCAAGGTTCAGTTCCGTCGTCCGCCCTCGTTTGGCCTGTGGGCCGCGGTAGTGTAATGGACAGACTACTTGCCTACCACCGAGTCGAACGATGTTAGATTCCTGGCGGGGGCATGAGGGAAAAGAGGTGTACGTTTCCTTTGGCCGGTGGGTTTTCTCGGTGCACTCCCAAATTCCCCACCCTTGCATTCAGTCGCTGCTGCATACTCACCTTACTCCACCTACATCGACTGTCAAGATACCACTGTTAGGTGCTGATCAACCTCTCAACTTTTTGTCGTTTAACAGATTAATGATCAGTAATTCGTTGTACAGCTACAGCAGTCACAAGACATTTTCAGCCAACTTTTCGAGAAAAAAAAAGTTTATAAGATCACTTGTCTGTATCCGTGTGTCTGTGTGTATGTATGTGATTGTGTGTGTATGTGTGTGTATGTATGTGTGTGTCCCCCTGAAAACATTATTTAGGCTCTAACTAAATTTCACCAAACACAGTACACATATTATTTTTAGTCAGAGCATCTGAATTTTATAATATTAAAGACACCAGATGCATACTTTCAAAAGGTTGCAATTTTAACATTTAGACAGATATGTTATATCTTGGGAATTAGTCAATCGATTTAAACAACATTTTGTATATTTGCAGTGCACCATGAAAGCATTGAATATAAGGATGGATATTTGTAGGTCTGCAATTTTGGAAGATCGTATCGCATGAATAAATAAAGCCTTTATGTTATATCTCGAAAACTATTCAACCGATTATCGTCGGATTTGGCAAGTAAGTCATACTATGGTAGGCAATGTAAAATAACGCAATTTTAATTTATTACGCACATTTTTTCAAAATGGCTGACATGCAACTATTTTTGGATTTATTTGGTATTTCTACTAAAATATTCGACCAATTTTGACCAAAATTTTTCATAATCAAAGTATTTATTACATGCCTAATATATGCCAACACATAGCCACTGTTGAAAGCCATTTGGTTAGATAGCACCACACAAATAAATAAAGTTTTTATGTCAAGTCTCGGGGAACCATGAACCTATTACTTCGAAATTTAGCGAACAAGTAGTATTACAGCAGAATATGTAAACTTGTAGACAAATATTGTTAGTAGGTCAGACATGCATTTTCAAAATTGCTGTCGTATAAACATTTAAACTCAGAATGTTATGTCTACGAAAATACGAAACAAACTTGAAATTATATTTGTATGTTAGCAGTATCTATTATAGCCATCAAATTTTTATAAATAGAGCCTCATTGCTCCGCCATTTTGTAAGACAGTTACACATGAAGAAATAATTTTGTATGACTTGTCTTGGGAATCAATCAACTGGTCCCCACCAAATGTGGCGAATATGTACTGTGGTAGGCCATATTAATTTGTATATTTTAAGTGAGCTAAACACTTATATTCAGAATAGTGGCTATATTAACACTTTAGCTTAGTCTACTGTATCTACGAAACTGTGTAACAGATGTTAAATAAACTTCGTATACTGTAAATATCTAGGAAAATCATCGAATTTGCTAATAGATATCCCTATTATTCTTCATTTATGAAGAACGTCTCATGAAAAATATGGAGGTTTTATGCCAATCTGATGGACCAGCCAACTGATTCCCACCAAATTTTACACGCAATTAGTGATTGAGTAGGGTAAGTAAACTAACATCTTTAAGGTGCGACAAGATTTTTTTTAAATGACGTCATGTAAATAACTTCGTTAATAATGTGTTATCTATTAAATAATGAAACAATAGTAAACAAAATTTTGTATACCAACGGTATTCTGTAGAAGCATCAATTACGTGTACAGATATCCTGTTTTGCTGGCCTTATTGCAAAATCAGACCAGGTGAAAAATTTGAACATTTTGTATATTTCCGGAACAATTCAACTAATTTCCACCAAATTTGGCACACTATTACTGGCAGATACGTCTAAGTAGGGGTTTCAAAATGGTGGCCATATAAATATTATAACAAGTGTGTTATGTCTATTAAAACATTTACCCAAGTTCAACCAAATATTTTAAACTGACAGCATCTGTAAGAGGCATCGTACACAAATAAATAAATGTTTAGCGAATTTGTAAGATAGCACCAAATAAAAAAAAATTAATTCCGTATTTTACGGACCAATAAACTTTTTTCACCAAATTCTTCACACGAGTGGCGCTACGGTATGCCATGTAAAGTTACGTGTTTTAACTGGCTCGGACACTTATTTCAAATTGACGGCTCTGTAAATATTTCAGGTTCATAAACCTTACTATTCAAATTTTACGGTAATTACATCCGAATTCGATGCTCTGAATCCGACCTCCATAATGCAGTTGATTGCACGCTAACTTATTGTACGAGGTTGTCTGTGTTATAGTTCCGGGTAAGGAACGCGTGTATTTGTAATTGTCTGAGTATGTTTCTGGTTTCATATCTAATGATATTGCTGTCATCGAGTCTCAAGGCGTACCAACCATCTAAGCTTTCAAGAACTTTATTTAAAACTACTTGCACCCATGTTGAGGAATGTAGGCTCTTTAGATAGGTCATATCAGCAACTGATTATTAATCATAATGATGTTATTGTAACGCGAAATGTCCTGACATTACCACTGGTATAGCTATCGTCCAGAAGGCAGGTAATTGATTCTTGAATATAAACATACTCGAAGAATGTTTGGATAGTTTCTTATAAGTATTGGCAGTTGGGTGCGCTGTAGTAAGAGACGCAAAGAAAGAATAATGGGAATTAAAAGAATTTTCCACAACTGTAAACTTTTTGAAACTTACGCAATTTATAAACAGTACTTAGGGCAGAAAAATTTGTCAGTGGCCAGTTAGTAGAAAATGATTAAATTAAGGATTTCTTTGAAAAGGGTCATTCGATTTATGCGTTTATATCATATTCATTGGTAATCGAAAGAGTGAGTTTTCGGATATAATCGGTACGTTTTTTTCAACGAATTGAGGCATAATAATTTTTTACTTTGGTTAATTAAGTTGGTTGCTTCTATCGTAGAAACAATGTTGTTAGTTATATCCATCACTGTCACCGCTGAAATGTTTGAGTAAAACCATTACTACTAAGGCATTTATATAGTTTCCAGGAGAGCAATTAGAAGAGAACAAAATGCGGGAGCAAGATGATGCGAGCCAGACAAGTAGTTGGAGAGGAAACCTCCAGCTGCTCTAGTGTTGCTGTTCTTGATAGCGACATCCTCGGGAGGCGACAAGACATCCACAGTCCGCCGCAGTGCACAATTAGACACCATATCAGTGAGATGAATCCTCTTTATGGATTCGTTGTTTGTCAGAGACGTGCTGAGAACTCACAGAGGCCACCTACTAGCTATCGGACATGTGAACATGACCTTCGCCTGCACGTATTTCTCTATGGACTCACATTGCTATAGTCTGTTCACGGTAAAGTGAGCCCTTTTGAGGCCCTGGTAACTATTTACTTCAAGCCATTTTTTTTTATCCCATAACAACATTTTAAAATAAACATTGCCATGCAAGTTATAAACACAGTGTGTATATTTCACCGCACTCGGAAGTTAACGCAAAAGGCTAAAATAAAATAGGTTTATCTACTATTTCTCCAAATGAGAAGGCTTTCAAAAGTGCTCACCTTATTGGGAATAGCCTATAATACTCTCTTACTGCTGGACGATGCCGCTGGTTGACGGGTTTATTAGGGGATCTCCCGTTTCCCCCGCCCCTTCATTCCAGCGCTGCCCCATACTCGCCACGCTTCCTCCTCATCAGCTTGTTAAGAGCCGCCGAAATCTCTCTGCACTCTCTTACTGCTTGCTGTAAGAGTCCAGCACTGGAGAGTTCGGCTACGTTTACTCGTCTTCCAGTGAGTAGCTCACTTTATGTACCATTTATAAATCTGCTTCTCGCGTTCATAAACCCACGAAATAAAGTTTAGTACAGTTTGGAATTATAAAATATTGTAATTAATCTATTTTTAAAAATTTCGTATTTTTTTTTTTAAGTTACACAATATATAATTTTGCAATCTAGTTTACAATGCATAGCAATGCAGTGTGGAATAACGAGCGAAACTGCATAACACCGCCAGTGGCATTGTATGCGCGAAATATGTATAACTGATAAACGGGCCCTTAGAAGAGTTCGTGTGACATGTACAAATCAAGTAATTCAGTAAGAATGTTTAATTTTTTTCAATAACATTGAACTGGAAAACATGCTGAAAAGTATTTGGATAGTAATTCGGTCGTTAATGCCTATAAATAAGAAATCATGAGCACTTATCGAATATTAAAAAATTCCACAGGAAACTGCGTTTTTCAATCTACGAGACTTGTTCGAATTGCCTATATTTAAGCCTCGGTATTAGATATGATTTCCTGTGCTTGCAAACTTATTGGACAAAAATAAAATTATTTACTAAACAAATTTTTTTAAAAAAATGCTTAAAGTATATATTAAAGTTTATCTGCTAAAATTATTTTTAGATCTCTTTTTAGATCTCTCATTTACTGTGTTCTCCAAACCTCTTAGTTACAGGCCAGCTAGTCACGATGTGGAACATGTGGATGATGTGGAAGCATTACTTCTTCCCGTAACCGTGACGTGCCAGAAGCAATCAAGGGCAATAAAAACTTAATCTGAAGGAATAAAGTTTTGAGGCACGCAGCTGATTGGCGAAGCTGTGTGGGAAAAAAACAGGATATTCACGCAGCCTAGAAGAGAATTATTGTACCCTCCGCGTTTTCTTCCCATCATTATTAATCTGCCGCAACCTGCTTCATTTGTAGCCCCGTCATCACATGAGCTTGTGTTTGTGACATTTAACATCGTAATGCGTTACGGCGTAACTCCAAACATGTATTCCTTTTGCCTTCTTCAATTAGCTAGGTCATTAAATTCTTTAAAAGAAAATGTACATACTTTACTGCCATTTATAACCGTTGAATGCTCTATAACTCTAAGTTGTCAGACGGAACTGACCACAATTTTGCAAGAGCCAGAACGTATTTTTAATAGCATGGGTCAATATGAACGCACGGTTTCTAACAAAAGTTGAAGCACGTTTACATTAACTATGTTTATTCTGATTGTGCATATTAGTAATAAAACAAGAAGTTATCGATATAACTAATGACCCTACTTTCCCTTATATGGATACAAATAATTTCGATGGAGTTATTAAAAGGTAAGCTCGTAGGTCGGTCTTGACGTCTCGTTGATAGTGATGTCCTTATATGTGCAACCAAAAACAAATGCAATACTAGTGAGATGATTACAAATACACACATGCGTTACCTGGGTCTCGAACACAGAATGCCTCGTACCAAAAGCTGGCGTGCGATCAGCTACATCATGGATGTAGGATTCGGAACATCGACTTCCATAGTAATCAGTTTAAAGTTTTGGTAGACGAAAATGATCAACTTCAAATATTTACGGGGACATAAGTGTGTGTGTCATTTAAATAATGTAAGTTTTCATAGGCTATCTTAACACTACTTGTGTGCATAATTTGGTCGAAATATCTTGATTGGTTTGCGAGATATGGCATTAAAGCTTTATATTCTCATTTGGCACTATCGTACAAAATATCCTTAAACCGGCTTTGTATAGGCATATCTGATGGTCCTAATTATACTGCAAATGAAGACAGACACACTTTAAAACATGGCCTACCGTAGAAGTATTAGTGTAAAAAGTTCGGCTGGAATTGGTTGATTAGTCCCAAACATATGACAAAAATCTTCATTTTCTCATGTGGTGGTATCTTCATTACTGGAGAAGAAAATTGAGATTTATTGGCACATTCTATGTTTGTAGTAGATACTGTAACATATTAATTCTGTAGAAAGTGTTTGGGACATGTGGCATACCGACATAAAACACTAACATTGCTATGATTTTGAAAATATGCGACTTCTTTTTGAGTCATATAAATTTAGATGGACTACAAAAGCATAACTTCTTGCCTGAGCTGGTGGGGATCAGTTAATAGTTTCCTGAGCTACGACACGAAAACTTAACCTTTCATGTTGTGCTATCTTCCAAAATGGTGGACACATGAGTTTATGTATTCGATCATATAATGCTTGCATAGGTACTGTCAGTACACAAAGTTACGTTGAATTTGGTTATATTGTTTTAAAGATATAGCATGCTATGATAAAATGCTTATATGGGTACTATTCTGAAAATAAGTGCCCGGTCCTCTTAAAACATAGCCTTTAGCTTATCACAGTATTATTTGTTTCTAAAATTTGGATGGAACTGGTTGATTGTTTCCCGATATATGACAAAACTTTACTTATTCATGTATCACTATCTTACAAAATTGACTACAAAACAGGCTATAGGTAGACAAATTTTATGATTGTAATAGACATTGCCAACATATAAAATTAAGTGGAAATTTATTACATGGTTTCGTAGATATAGCATAGTATTCAAAATTATTTATATGGCTGCCATTTTGAAAATACATAGCCTGACCCACTAAAATATGTCAGTTTACATGACCTACTGTAGTATTACTTGAATGTTATATTTGGTAGGAATCGGCAGATTGTTTCGCGAGATAAAACTTTAAAACTTTATTTTCATATGGCACCATTTCACAAAATGGCATACAAAAGAGGGCGAATAAAGACACATGTGATGCTTGTAAGAGATAATTTCAGTAAGTTAGATCAAGTTTTGTAGAAATTTGTATGGTATATATGCAAAAAACCTAAAATATTTATAAAACTGCCATTTATAAAATATCTGCCTATTCATTTCAATTGCATAAATTAACATGACCTACAATAGTATTACTTACATGCGAATTTTGGCAGGAATTGGTTGTGTACTTACCAAGGTGTAACACTAAAAATTTATTTTTCCTGATGCACTATCTTACAAAATTGCCGGTAAATAACATTATCAGTATTCAATGGGTACATAATACATTCTCAACATAGCAAAAGTGTTTTTAATTAATGAAATGCTTCCACAAAATATAATAAAAAAAATTTATTTTTTATTTTTTCTATCTTCCAAAATGGCGGACTAATAACATAATCGGTTTCTAAATTTAATGCTTACATTATGCACTGCATACGTAACAAAATTTGTTTGAAAACTGTTAAAGGGTTCTCGAGATATAACATAAAGGCTTTATTTTTTCAATTTCCTCGATCTTAGAAAATGGCGTACCAATAACATCATAGGTTTCTTAACTCAATGCGTACATAATGCACTGTCAACACACCAAATTTGGTTTTAATCGGTTAAATGGTTACCAACATATAATGTAAAAGCTAATTTTTTTTCAATTTGCACTATTTTCCTAAATTGCGGATTAATATCATTATCGTTTTCTACATTCATTGACTACATAGTGCGCTGGCAATGTTCAGAATTTGGTTTAAATCAGATATTTGGTTTCTAATATATATATAAAATATTAGCCTGAATGTATAAATAGCCGCCATTTTGAAAATAAGCACTCGTCGTGATTGAAAACTATTAAAGTGTAATGTCCTTAGCCAATACTGTATGTGGTCCGTTTGGTTAAATTTGGTTGTCGGGTTTAAAGTTATTATGCGGGGACATACATTCCAGACAGACAACCTGGTGATTCCATAAGCCTATCATTCCTTCGGAAAGTAGGCTAAAAAGGTGTTATTTATAATATTTTAAACACTGTGCTTTTAATTTTTATTAATTTTTGGCCTAAATACATACCAAAATCAAAGAAAAGTAGTTTTACCTTTTTATATCTTTTCGCCATGAAAAAAAATCGTTTCGCAAATAACACATAGTGAAATATAAAAACATACAAATTCAATCCCAAATCAGGTTGGATTACTATAAACATGTTTATCGAACCCTTGTAACAATATGGGTTGTAACTCGACAGTTTTTTTGAAACATACATTCTACAATGCGACACTAGTGGTTCTCCACCACTCTGGATAGCCAGCACCAATCATCTTAAAGGAAATAAAGTCCCGCCCCCTCTATACTAGTATTTCTCTACCCACTAATAAAGTGAATGGTTTCTACCTTACTGTCTCCTGTAGCATTTTCTATAATGCATGCAATAATTTGAATTCTTCTCCGGTTTTTACGGCAGAGAATGTTTCACTAATGAAGTTAAAACCTTTCATGGATGATGGCGAAGGGTCAAAGCCATATTTTATAATCAGTAACCCATGCCCGGAAACGCCTTAGTCCAGCCATTCATAAACTTTGGTACACGGACCCCTGGGAGCCCTTTTGCTTATAGCCAGGGTACCACGGATAAAACTCGTATAGTTTACGTTTCAAAAATTTTAGTTGTGCTGTAGCTCTGCAACTATTTTTTTATTAATGCAGTTGGGTGTTGCAATTTTTTTTGTCAACCAAACTTGAGATTTTAACAATTGGTACAGTGAAAAATAAATATGCCGTATCTATGAAAAATTTTTCTTATCTTTATTGAGGGGTTTGACAAAGTGTACATCATATCAAAGTGGTTTTCAAATCACAAAGATTTTAGAATATCCACCTCAGTTATAAACCAAAACCGGTGTTTGTAGTGCTGTGTGTGCAAATCTCGGTGCGGTAGTGGATGACTCACCACGACCCACCTTAACCCCAGAGAGAAGAAGGTTCTGGATCAAAACACCTACCATATAAATACTACCGCATCCGGAGGGTTGGCAGCCTGTGAGAGCCACTTGGTTTGTGTGCGATAATTATATAGCATGTATCGGACCATCGTGGAACTTCGAAGAAAATTACTGAGAGACTGTGGCGGATGAGTGAGTGCGAGTGTGAGTGTGTGTGAGTGAGTGTGTGTGTGTGTGTGAGTGTATGTGTGTGCAGCGGCAACGGACGATAATGCGCGTGTGCTGCGGAGGGCGAGATATCCGACAAGTGGAGGGCGAGATATCCGACCAGCAGAGGACGCGATATCTGACAAGTGGAGGGCGAGATATCCGACAAGTGGAGGGCGAGATATCCGACCAGCAGAGGACGCGATATCTGACAAGTGGATGGCGAGATATCCGACAAGTGAAGGGCGAGATATCCGACAAGTGGAGGGCGAGATATCCGACAAGTGGAGGACGAGATATCCGACAAGTGGAGGGCGCGATATCTGACAAGTGGAGGGCGAGATATCCGACAAGTGGAGGACGAGATATCCGACAAGTGGAGGGCGCGATATCTGACAAGTGGAGGGCTACTGTGTACAAGAACACTCGGAGCGCTGCAAAACATTTCGGACAAGAATGACTGGTGACTTCTGGACTGAAACAAGGTGGTTCTGATTGTACGAATGATATGGTATTACATATAAATACTGAAATCGTCAGATATCAAATATGTTATTTCTTATCATTATTCAATAGGTATTAATAAATCGTTCAAAGACACTCATTTTAAATATTTCATTGTACTTAATTGTGCTACGCGACAGACCGTTATATAAATATTAACTGTTAAAAGCAAGTGTTAGCCATTAATGTCAAGATATTATGTTTCTAATATTTATTTCGTGTATTGCTTATAAATAAATTATAAATTATTTTACTTAACTAAGACCCCCATCCCTTAAACAACCTGGCTACAGGTAACAGCAGTACCACCCCTGCTATACTAATTGAGCCCATGCCTCCCTCAAGTCCTGCTTTCTTAGCACATCGTGTCTTCTCAATCAGTGGGTTATTGTAGCTCTGGATGGCAACACCACATTCATGCAATGTGATTTCACTGGTGAAGCCTGTTCCACGAAATATGGGTACTGTGTTACAAATGTATTCCAAAGAATGCACTTTAAGTAAAATATTATTTTTTTACATGACATAAATTTTTGAAAGCTTTTCAGAGGGGCGCTAATAAGCGAAAAAAACTTAAAAACTCAGTTCTTGCTAAATATATTAAACACATATTTTTCCGATTCATTAAAACAACTCATTTTTCCAGAACTAAAAAACACGTCCTGCCACTAAAAATGAAAACGGATCATTTATGTGATTTTGGCACAAACGTTCTAGTGACATATTCTACGCAAAACAATAAGCTGATACGTTGATAAAATTTCGAGAAAGTTCATACAGTAACATTAAATTCCATATTTAAACATAAATGTTTGCTTTGTATAAAAAAAATAATAAGTCCGTAAAGATCATGCCAAAGCCAGAACTACTGTCTTGCTTTAGCCGGCCAAATACATTTAACCACCTACAAATCATTTACTTTTCAAATCAACATTTAAAGCAATACTACATCATTGAGCGTCTCTTTAATATTATTTCGTACGGAAACGGCGACAGCTCACACTTCAGATTTACTTATAAATCGCTGCGGATATGAAATAAAACGTGCTATTTGTATACATTCTTAGGGGGCCATTCCAAGTAGTTGTTACCGCCGTGAAGTCACCAAATTAGGGAGAGACTGCTGATGTAATGCGCAAAAGTACACCATTACAAGTTCATCGTGGTTTCATGGATCAAGTTAGGCGGGTCGAATCCGGGTTCCTTATCTAAAAACTCCACGTTATTGCTAGTCACAGGCAAACACAACAACTATGTCGCTGGTTGGTGATACTTTAAAAACAAAATAAGTTAAAATTGACGTTTTGAAGTAGACCATTAAATCATAAAATTCATTGCAATAGTTGATTCTGTCAAACCGTTTATTTTCACATGGAGGTTCACTGATAAATTCCATTTAGGAACAAGTTTCTGAAAGAATGTCACATGAGTTTATTTAAAAGTAAATAATACATTTAAAAAAAAAATCATTTTTGTGGAAATTAATTGTTTGTGTTATACATTTCCATTTGAAAGGTCAATAATTTCAAAACATTCGATAATTTGGCACCTAAGTTATCCAATATTAATTAATTGTTTCGTATTTATGACTAAAATTTTTCTGTTCAACTCCTAAATGTGTAGAAAACTATTTAAAAGTGGTCTTAATATTACCATTTCTATTATTTGAATTACAATTAGGAGATATGAAGACCATATATAATTTGCCGTGTTTTTCATGCGTCAGAACTGGAGAGAGAAACGAAAAAAATTCTTTAATATTCAATAACATTACTCAAAATAGAGTTAATTAATAAATTTGTTTACAGAAAGATTCTGTTTGTTCTGAAATTAGAACACACCGTCACTGTATGAGCACATTTTCTGAAGTTTTTTTATTTGATAACAAGGCAGACATTTGAACAACAAACACTAATCAGTCAGTTTTTGTGAGAAGGAGATGTATGGGTTACAACATCCAAAAGTTCAAGTGACAAGTGACACTGTTGTACCGTAGTTCAGTGGTTGCAACAGTCATAGAGGGTCTCGGACAGACCCCACTCGCTTCACGTCTCCCAGGGACAGTGATGCCAAGTGTGGCGACAAGGATAGGAGAGTCTGCAGGTAGCTTGCACGTCGCGCCATCGTGCAGCACGAGTCGTGGGGCAGTCCGCGCGAGGTGCCCGGCCCTCAGCGGTCCCGTGAACAATGGCAGTCACAGTGGAGACCAGTCGTTGACCTTCGCGACATCCAGAATTCCTGGTGACAGCGCTGATGTCGGTGGGAGGAGGGGGCCAAGGGGCCGGGCCGGAACCGGAGAGGAATATTTACGATTGTTTCCTGGCGAGGCTGTGCATTAGAGAAGAAGAGAAGACTCCACCGATAGCGATATCCGCTCCCTAATTGGGGGCGAAACGGACACGTAAAAGTACTCACAGAGCAGTTCTTTCGAAACCCGGAGCGACTTCTGGAACTAATAACCATTTAGGGAGCGTAGTGGTGGGGGAAATAAAACTAGACAGTTGGTGAGGGGAGGGAGCACGATAACTGAGCTCCTGTAGGAGCAGTCGTCGTCTCGGCAGGCCAGAAAGCAAAGTGAAGACGAAAAAAAAATGGTTGGTCCAGCAGGAAGATTGACGACAGCGGCTCGCACAACCGGGGAAGCAAATTCCAAAAACAAAGGAATGTTATAAAAAGAGGGGGGGGGGAGGTGCAGAGTTTTGAGAAAACATCCATCTGTCGGGCGCGCAGAAGTGAGGCCGCGTTTCTAGTGGACACTGGTTGGGCAAGAGAAGGCCCACGCAGTGTTGCCAACTCGTAACTACGGAGTACGCGCATCTGTCGACGAAAAGAAAACGAAATACTTATAAAAAGTATAAACTTTCTTGACTCTATAAAAGTTAATATGAATTTAATAATTGTTTATATTTTAAGTTGTTACTATCCTGCTTACGTGTATGATGATGTACGTAAGCCAGACAACATAGGGAATTAGCATTAGTTCAAGAGCTGTAATAATTTTACTTAGCTGATGATGTAACATTTTTGTGGACAGAAAACAGCTAACACTATATTTTTTGGTTCATGGAAAGGTAAATTGTGATCATATTGTATTTTTATAGATTTTTCTTGCTGCTTTGCCCACATGAATATTGCAAGAGTAAGGGTGATAAACTTAGCTGACACAGTGTAGTGAATCAAGAAATTTATAACTAACTGCGTCTGTCGAATACATACTTTAATAGCCTGAACGTAACATTAACGTCATAATTAACAGCAGTGCTTTTAACAGCAGTGCTTTTTACATGTGACAATATTATATACTTACACGTGCATAGTACAGCACCAAGAATATTAAATTAATGTACTAGATTGTTAGAATTTTTTTGTAACTGTGTGCAGTAATAAATATTTGCGCGTACAACAGAATCTGTGTTGGCCAAGGCAGCTAAAGGTAAAAACAGTTTAATGTGAAATCCCCGTTTTGCTGAAAATTACTAATTTGGTTACCGTGCAACTATAGCTCCGATTTCTAAATAAATTTGCAAACTACTGACGTGTATAGCTTCATTTTCCAGGAAGTTATTTACAGCAGTATAAAACCAAAGGGTCCTTAAATTTTCATAAATTTTTTTAAGACGTTTTATGCTTGCGTAGGCTTTTAAAAGAGTATAGGCATGTGAGAAAATCTTAATATTATTTGTAAATAAGTAATATCGGCTGCGTGGGCAATACGGCACCGTTGAATTGGCAAGACAGGAAGGTGAAAGTCCATTATTTGCAAGGAATGCAACTACTAACAAATGTGACAGTAATTTTTTGGGGGTTTTGGAAGGGGCAAATAAGCGAACATCTTCAGGAGGTACTTTCATTAAACTAAGAAGTGAAGTATACTCGGATCAGTTGGTAGTTTGACGTCAAATCCCGAGCAAATATTAATTCACAGTCATTCTACTATACTAATTTTTTTTTTTAACTGCAATAGTTTTAAGACTGTACTTGTTTGCCCCACCCAGCTTTTACAGAATTATGTACAAGAAAGAGGCTCATAATGTTGGTAATATTTTTAGTATTTTAATTTATCTGTACATTGTGTAATAGCTGCAATTACAAGGCATGCAACGAATTTTGAGTCACGCTATGCATTTTTTATATGTTCGATCGCAATGTCATGAACACTACATATCAAAAATGCAAAACATCAAATATTAAGAACAATACGTAGTCACTAGGTAAAAATAAGAATATTCTTAAACTGTAACATTTCTAGGAACACAGCAGGGCGTATACTAGCCACTAGTCCTTAGTCCTGGTCACTAGTCCTTAGTCTTGGCCCCTAGTCCTTAGTGTTGGCCCCTAGTCCTTAGTGTTGGCCCCTAGTCCTTAGTGCTGGCCACTAGTCCTTAGTCCTGGCCACTAGTCCTTAGTGCTGGCCACTAGTCCTTAGTGCTGGCCACTAGTCCTTAGTCCTGGCCACTAGTCCTTAGTACTGGCCACTAGTCCTTAGTCCTGGCCACTAGTCCTTCAAAATTACGGTGTGAAAGTGTGCCTAGGCGTCGCAAATGTGACTGAAATGTGGAGTATGTCCAAAGGAGGAGAAATAAGACTGCGAAAAGTTCGAATGCAATTAAATAATCAAATAATGTGCATTTACTAAAAACTTCACACAGAATGGCTGGGGACTGCGAATACAATGGACTATATGAAACATGCAGTCTGTATGAACACTGGCGGGTTAGCAAGACTGCTGTCTGAATTAAGACTGCAGTCTGAATTAAGACTGCAGTGTGTTTCTAAAGACTTGGGGAACTGCATTTAAACTGCGGACTGCACTAACTTGCAGACCTGAAGTCAGCAAGTTGCTAAAAAAATTCTCAGAAACCACGAATTTTTTAAATTGCATCATTTCAACAGGCTGGCCGAAGAATGCAGAATGTAAAATAATGCAGTTTCTAAGAAGACCATGAACTGCCTGAAGACTAAGATCTCCATGGAAACCAGATACTGAGAGATATTGCAGAAAACCTAAATTTCTCCAAGACTATGGAGTACCAAAAGACAGAACACTGCCAGATTATTGGTGGGTGGGCTGCTCCAAGAGCGTGTAATGCACTAGAAATGTGAACTGCATCAATATTGAGATGGCATGAAACGTGTGGAATTCCTGAAGACCATTTATTTGATGAAAACTGAAGATCGTAAAAACTGCAAACAGCTCAACAACAATGAACTGCATTTAAATTGCAGGTTCCCCCAAAATTGCGAAATGGCGAAATATTGCAAATTGCCCGAAGACTATAAATTGCACTAAAATTCCACATTACAAGTACCTTACACAATGCCTATAAACTAAGAACTCAACTACGAATTGCAAGAAAACAGCCTTATTAACGAAAATTGCAGAGAGTTAATAAATTATGGACTTTTGTATGCATGAAGACTGGACTTCCATAAGACTATGGATCTTCCAAAGACCGTAGAATGCCATAAAATCATGAACTACAATATAATTTCAAACTTCCCCAACATTATGATCTTTCAGATACTATCGACAGCCCAACATGTACTGCGCTTTGACTATGGACTGCCGTAAGACTGTAGGTTGTCCAAGATTGCCCATGATTACTCACTGCACAGAGATTCAGGATTATGGAATGTCAAAGAGCACGGACTGCCACAAAACTGTATGCTACCGCACGAGTGTGGACTGCCCAAGTATACAGTATGCAGTACCCCA
This sequence comes from Clitarchus hookeri, assembly GCA_002778355.1. NCBI lineage: Eukaryota > Metazoa > Arthropoda > Insecta > Phasmatodea > Phasmatidae > Clitarchus > Clitarchus hookeri. The sequence goes on along the minus strand of NQII01004313.1, from coordinate 135,241 downwards.
AGAATGCAGAATGCCCGAAGAAAATGGACTGCTCCATGATCATTGACTGTCAACTGCCCAAAATCATGGTGTGGCAGAAGACAAATTTCTGCATATACCTTTGAACTTCCCTAAGACCATAACTGTCGCAAGACATTGGACAGCCGAAGACTATGAATTGCCCCAAGAATGCGGACTTCCCCAGACTAGGAAGTGCCCAAGACTATGGACTGCCTCAAGATTGCGGACTGCCTCAAGATTGCGGACTGCCCCAAGTCTGCAGAATACCCAAGACAATGTTATATCTCACGACCAAGGTCTGCCCCAAGTATATATAGACTGACACAACACTGTGGAATGTCACAAGGCTATGGGATGTGCGACGTTGTCATACTGTAAAATGTCTATTTACTGCTACTAGATTGTGGTCTGGCAAATACAGTCATCTATTTTGAACTCTTGAATTATAAAAACTTCATAGTGCACGATACCCGCTTACTTCACATGCACGGACTGCATGAATACTGATGATTGCCAAAAAACTGTGGACTGCCCGACTTTTATACCATATTGTTGCTTCGACACTTGGGTAAAATAATGAGAACAAGTGGTTCGATAATCTTAGTTACAGAATAATTGATTTTAATTTTTGTAAAAAGATAATTTACAAAAAAAACTGCGAAACCTGTAATGATTCTATTACAGACATAAAATGATTCTTAAGATAACATTACAAAACTATATTTTATGTATATATATAATTAATATTTGAAATACATAAAATAACACTGGTGATTAGAGAATAATATCAAAACTCCCTCAAACTACAGGGCATATTGATGCACTCGTATCATTTTAATAATGTCGAATATTAAGTAAATAGAATTATACACATCGCGCTCAAATTTGAGCAATTAGAAGGAACCGTTCTATTCAAACTTAATATTATTAAAGCGATAGTACAAAGAAATCAGAGGAATTATTTTCATTAACATAGGACCATGGCAACATTCTGCAAAGTACGAAACTAAAAAAAAAGACATAATTTATCCTCAGAATACATCGTGCATAAATACACGCGTCTATAAGATTGGGCAGGGAAGAATACGAATGTCATATTTTTCAGCAGCAGATTCACCTAAGATGTCGGAAATTTTTATCTAAATAACCAACACCTCTAAGTGGAAGTAGCTGGCGTCAGTGTTCTATAACATATTTGATGGGCAACAAGTTAAGTGAAAAGGTAGAACACAGAAGTGCTGAAACTTGAACATAATTAGGAAACTAGAGTTGTGTACCAGCGAGCACTGCCTACTGAAACTGCTTCCGGAGCACCCAGCCAGGAGAGGAACATTAGTATCATTTGCAGTCACTACCTAAACCACTGACATGTGCCACTCTAGGGCGTAGCACAGGTTGTAGCGCTCTCCTGCGTTTTCCCAAACTCTGACATGGTATTTATGCATTCCCGAAGAGAAACTAGTTTCTTCGCTAAAGGAATCATGCGCGTCTCTCCATTAAGTTGAATGTTTCCCTCTGCTTTCGCTGTTGGAAACGAATGCGGCGATATGGAGGTGTTGGTAGCAAAACATTCGACATTTATCGAAACTGCAGGAAAGCTTGTGATAGTCGTGTGGAAAGGCTTCTGGTAGAGATTTGTTGCACAATGAAGCTGCATTATGTGGTGGGCAAGGAATCCATTTTCTCTGCTCATACCCGCGTATTTATTAATAGGGTTTTTTTACTGTTTGTCTGCCAGTGTTAGCCAGAACCAGACTTCTATAAATTAGTATGTTATATGTTCACTGCTTGCACCAAATCTGTCTGCTGCGTTACGATACAAATAACATTCTGAACTATGCTTATGTATAGACCGCAAAAGGTGATGTGTTTCTTACTACGTATGTGCATGAGCTTTCGTACCAAACGTCCATCATTATCTCATGATTTTTACGAGATGCGCATATTATCATAGAAATGAGAACAACATGTATAATATTTGGCAACATTATTTATACAATTTTAAAAACTAACAATTTAAATTATAACCTAATGAAAGCTATGAATTTCAGTGTGACATAGCCTGTCAATACAAAATATGTATGTGTATCTGTTGCGACTAAGGTTAATGTATTACATCTCTGCATATTCGCGATAAATTTTTATATGCCATGCAATTTTTGCTCATTTTAAACGATATCACATTAAGTGTGGGGGGGGGGAGGTTGAAAAATTACAAATAAAAAGGGGGAGAAAGGGTGGAGAATGAGGCAGTGTTTTTTTTTTTGTGGTGGGTTTATCCGTTCGCTGGTAGTTCTGGTGATGCGAGCGTTGGGATATTTAGTCGGTAATTTGCGGTGTAGGACCGAGAATTTCAGCGTACATCATTCAGCGTTTTATGAAAGACTCCCACTCAAAACTTTTAAGAATGCTGCTAGTTAAATTATTTATACTAACACATATATACGTAAATACCGTCAACGAATTCTAGATGGCGGCAGAGTAACAATAAAGAATACGCTAATTAAATCAACGGTATTAAAGCTGTTTCCATAACATTTATTGCAATAAAGTGCCTGCAAATATCTTGGTATACGACATTATATTAAAACATTTCGAATGTCCACAATTGTGAAAAATCTAAAGATGTCGCGTGCCACTGATTTTGAACATATTGATTTTGGAACGATACAGTGCAATGCTTAAAATTTATTTTGGAACACTCGTACTTCTAAAATAGAAGAAAAATTAATTAATATTACTTCAAAAAGAAGGTATTTCAAAAATTAAAACATTTTAAACAGCTTTGGTATTATAACCCGTAACATGTTTATGCAGTTTTTAAAATGTTGCAGAAGGCATACGATGTGAATTAGTTGGGCTGTATTCTCTCAAACATAGTCGGAGTCAAAATAAGATCAGTGACTTCAAGTCTTGGTACGCGACAGGATTGATTTTAACGCATGGATTAATATTCCCTCAAAGAGTGGATATTCTTACAGAACATATGTCTACGTACTCATGAATCTTATTGTGATAGAGCACCGTGATTTATTTTTTGCTGAAAGTAAAGTTGATCAATTTTTCTTGTCACGATAATGTACGGAGATTGATTACAAAATATAAGTTTTTTGTTTAAGATTATAAGAAACCCAAATATATATTTTTGGAATTAAGCTGTCTGCGGGAATGTAAATGTGTAAGTCGTTGACTTTAATGCAGAGATAGGATAAACATCGTACAAATTTTGGAAGTAATATTAATACATTCGGCAATATCATTGACCTTGTTAGCAGCCGGGAAGAATGGAAGAAAAATGTTTCTTTTTATATTGAGCGCAACGCTTGTCACATTCACTGTTGCAGGACAACGACTGTGTTAGGTTCAGACGTGGACCGCGCGGCATGTGCCCGCACATCACATCTATCATGCACAGCAGTGCTTGCTCCGGGAGGTGGACGAGGCAATGGAGATGTCGACATGACCTGGCTGACGACGATGCCGCGATACGCCGTTATTAATGACTGCAGGACAGCGGCGGGACGTGGCAGATGCAACTCCGCGGCTGATGTCTCGTGCGATAGTGCTGTGTTGAGAGACATGCACAGTACTTCGTTACACGGTCACCATGGAGACTGACGCGCGCGGCGTGGCAAATCACAAACTGACGGCTGAACGACACTCGCCGCTGCGAAACCATCAAATTACTTACTTTCCATATATTAATATGTTTTGGTATCAAAGGAAATTATAGTGTTCAAATGTTGTGCATTACACATGCACGTGGGCGTTCACGTGTTGTGTATGTGTTTGTCTACACTGAGACAACAGCCAACAATATATTTGTTTTTATTGGGCCAAAAATATATTTAATTGCCTGAACAAAAAAAATTATTTGGGAAAACAAAACGTTGAAAAGCAACAAAATAAATTTTATTCCTATAGCAAAATATACGCTTGAATTAACGAAAATAAATTTGACTGTCAACAGAATATTTGGTTTAATCAACTGTTTATTTGGGTCTTATATGGTTGCCTTCTTCCGAAAATACAGATCGAGAACTGGTTTGTATTTTCTTCGTGACAATTAGAAAAGTAACAGCGTTTATTCGTGCATTTTTAATGCTCAATTATGATATAAAAATTCTAATANCTTCGTGACAATTAGAAAAGTAACAGCGTTTATTCGTGCATTTTTAATGCTCAATTATGATATAAAAATTCTAATAAAAAAGTTCAAACAGGAAACTAAAAATTAATGCCTTACAACTTGAAATATTTATTAACACACGTTGTCGAGTATTTGAAAAGTACGTCTTTAAAAACATTTCACCTTTCTCAGTAGTCACTTAGGCTGAGGCCACTACGGCGTAGCGCTTAGCTGCAGCTGGCCAAGGATCAAACCTCCATTAGGCTTAAGCTGGTTTATATGAAAAATAACAGTTTAATATACGTAGAGCCAAAAAAAACTTTAGTTGAACCAATCAAATCCTTGTTTAGGGCAACCAAATGAGAACGAAAAATAGGACAATCTGGTTTTAACAACAACATATTTCATTTCAAGTTTTGAGGTAAAATCCCCTTACATATTAGGAAAGCAAATTACCGCTACATGTAAGGTAAAAATATCTTTTAAAAGAAGAGTAAATTTACATAACAAGTAAAGTACTATTCCCTAATCGTACGGAAAAGTACCCGACAAAAGTGTGGGAGAATTCCGTACATGTTAGGAAATGTTAGCTATATTGTATAATAAAATTACATTAAAAAAAGTTCGGGAGTAATAGTAGTGCTTATTTTATTATTACTTACATTCTCAGACATATAGTAACAGGACCCACAATTGTAAAACCCTAGACAATTGGGGGGGGGGAGGGGTAACCGCGGTACTCGATCCCGAGAAGATAGTGCACCATCCATTACACTGCAGCTACAACGTAGATGCGTACATAATTATCAGTGTACTAAAGGACTTCACCACGAATAATGAAATATTAATTTACGTTACCTCCAATATTTTTAATTTAAATAACTAAATACGTTTTTTCTCAAATATTATTTATTATTAACTTGTACATTCCCGCCATCCCAGGAGCAACTTGACAAGTTAGTTATTTATGGAATTTGTTATAATAATTATTTTGTGTAACAGATTGCTTAGTTACTTTTATGCAGTACAAAGCAAAGATTGCGCAGGGTTTCTTTAGTGGCTTTATTAGTGCCATGTCAGTGAATTTTACTACAGACAGCGGTAATTCTCTCTTATATGCAAACAAAAATATCTTTCTCAGACATGTTTGTGGATATTACCTTACAATTGTCAGATAATTTCCCAAATTTTTTTACAGTGTATACAAACATTAAATTTGGTTTCGCCGAACAAACTTCATTTGAGCCAACAATACATTTTTCTCAGTGTACATACACATGAACACATTAACCCAGTTCCTCGGATTCGTAAAGGGTATTAGAGTGGAAATACGTAAATTTAATAATAGGAAATACTCTTCAAGCATTATATCTGTCAGGAGGACTATTCCCCTCCCACCAAGGCTAGCGGGGTTCGATTTCCGGCGAGTTCACCTGTGTTTTTGCATCTGTGATCGTGGACGAGTTTTCTATGGGTATTCTCGTTTCTCCCACCCTTAAATTCTACCACCGCTCCATTTTAATTTCATTTCTCTCCCACTGTGTGCGGACGAAAGTTTTGCAACAACATCTCTCTGTTGCTGCGAAAGATTCTCAACAACAATATCTCTGCCACTGACGAAAAGTGAAACTCCGTATTTAGTGTAGCAGAGAGTAGAAGGCAAGTTAGGTGAAAACGGTGGTGATTATGAAATATATAAGAAAAAACCTTTTATGTAACTTCCTTCGACAACTTAAAAAAAAATTATCGAAATTTTTTTACGCTACTGGTTACCTCTTTTTCAGCTAACAAATCATAGTTATTTCGCATGACTCACACTGCATATAGTTCACTACATGATAAGAAACTGAAACGTTAAAAGAAAGTAATAACACGACAATATTCAACTAGTCATAACCGAGATTTCACCAGGAGCAGTTTCCGTTTAGACGAAGTATAATAAATACGCGCCACAGCGGGAGCTGAGATATTAACACGTTCACTGAATGATAAATGGCTGCGGAGAAAACGACATATGTAGTGGTGGTTTCATGTTTTAACCCTTTCAGTGACAGTGTCCTCTATCTGGGACGTTGCATGTGAAGTGACCTGAATGGTGTGCACTGTACTCAGCAGAACATACCGTCCAATGAGAAACTTTCCCTGCGTGTGGCAGACGTCATTCGCTGCTGAGACTATGTTCCGTAGCCTCACAAACCACTGCTGCCAGTAACATAAGGCACAGATAGATTTATATTGGTCCCGATGTAAGACAAAGCGTTGCCTATATAAATCAGTACAGTTCCGAACAACAGATTTGTTTGTTGCAACGCCTAAAATTATATATTTATCTTTGACTGAAATGGTTAACACCTCTCAAGCTTCAGATAATGGATTTGCTTCCCAGCAAATATAAAATTGTTATCAGCCATTTTGTGACAAACATTAGGCTTGTGTTTATTGTGCACTGAAGAATGCAGTGCGCCCGCAATGGTAAGTCCTACGTGTTGACAACTACAAAACGATAAATGAATAAGCCACTGAGATAGTGTCTTATTAAAGATAAAACCAGTCCTCCTTTAACACTTTTCCCGTTTTCATCTTCCATCAATGTTAAAAAAAAAAGAAAAAACCTTGGCACTGTGTTATTTCCAGATATGTAAATTGAAAAACATGCGCTTCTTAAGCGCGAGAATAGCTTTTATTTATTAAACTGTTAGCGCAATATAGAATACATATACTTATTTATAGACGACAAAAAATAAATTATTTCTGACATCTCGTCTCTTGCGATATATCTTGGGCTACATGAACAGCCCCAGGTAGACGACCGCCTTGAGTGAGCGAGTGAGTGAAGATATTTGGGTGGCTCTTAACATCGAGGTCTTAAGAGCCGATGAGGGTGGAACAGGTGTGTATGGAGAAGCGCCGGAATGCAAGGGTGGGGGAAATGGAAGATCCCCGAGAAAACCCGCCAATCAGCGACATCGTCCAGCACAATTCCCACATGTGAAAATACCACCGAGAATCGAACCCGGTTCGCCTTGGTGGGAGATGAGTGGTCCAACCACTACACCACCGTGGCCCCAAGACCGCCTACAGTTTATATGTAGAGTGTTAATATATGTGCTCACGTATAAAATGAATTACGCGGGAAACTATTTCCGGAATGCTCAAGAGCTGCAGTATGAGTAAATTACTTTTTAGCTCATTTTTAAAAGTATAAAATGGTTTTGACGTGTGAAATTGACTACAGATTATGCACCTTTCTATATTACAAAATGTGTAAATAGTGTCTTCCCTGCTTTGATTCTTGCGTGTATTTATTTCAAAAGATGACATATGCGAGTCTTTCGGTGAAGGTTGCAAAGTGTTTCAGTTGACGATGGTAACGAAACAGCGGTCAGCTTTCTGGAAACACCCCTCCCGAAGTGCATACCGTGTAATTTGCAAAACTCCTCAACTTTCCACTGAACTGTGTACATCAAGGTCCATCTCTTGAACGCCCACAACTTGTTAGTCATCAAATATTCTGCCTCCGGCCAAACTTTTGTGTACCAAAAAAAAAATCTAATTTGGTAGCGTAAATTTTACAGTTACGCAAAGAGGACGAAGATGACGAGAACTCGGGGCCACGGTGACTGAGAGATTAGCCTGCTCGCCTCCCACCAAGGCAAACCGGATTCATTCCCCGGCCGGGTCACTCCCAGATTTTCACATCTGGGAATCGTGCCGGCCGTTGCCGCTGGTCGGCGGGTTTTTTGGAGGATCTCCCGTTTCCCCCACCCCTTCATTCCGGCGCTGCTCCATACCTCAATTATTCTTATCGGCTTTCAAGACCACGCTGTTAAGAGCCGCTCAAACCTCTTCACTCACTCATGACAAGAAATCCCGATTGTAGTGGACAAAGTATTACTGGATAACCTACACAATGCACCGTGGACTTTCAATGGTTCGTCCTCTTTGCTACGTGACCTGTGTTAGCTAATATTTTGTATTATTTAATTTCGAAAAATAAATTACTTTATTCGGAATTCAAATGCATGTTTTGTTCAGTTACTTCGCAGCGCGTTGAAGCCGGGAGAGAACTTAATTTGTAGCCGTCCTTCGCACAACCAACGCAATATAATTCACACATATCACTTCGTCAATGTGGCATAAGTATCCATCCTTGTTAGATAACCGTACACTGTAGCCTTCGTGCTTGCAAGTTTCTGTTAGGGACGTTTCCTTATTAAATTATCTTCACGCGGGTAACGAATTCTAAAAAGACGTATATCATTCATAAAAAAAACCAGTGTCCATAGTAAAAAAAAAAATTACTAAAACAAAGTTTATGTTTAAAATTCTTTTCTTGCATAGGTCTAGCAATGTGGAATTATTCGCATTTACTGGTAGTAGCTATAATGTCACCACAATATCATAACTCATAACTGCTTATTTTAATACTCTGTTTAAACCAGGTCTACCAAATTTCTCTTGACCTTCGTTATATTTAACAATTACCTATGATATACTACAATAAATAAAACAACATTGATTTAACATATAACTACTTTGGCAAATACGAGGTGTGTTCAAAAAATAAGGTGACTTTGCAAATTTTGACGGCTAAGTACATTAGATTATCGATTGTTTTTATTGTTATGTTGGTACACATGTCCACAACATATGCTGACATTATCAGCCATTTTGCATTATTAGTTGGTTTGTGACAGATATAAAGGTTAGACGTGTTTTGGTGTGCTTGGCGATTTTTTGCTATCGCAAACAATGGATCAAAGAATCTGTATTAACAACACCGTAATCATGCCTCAGCCACCGTATTCACCGTACGTGACCCCTGCGACTTGTTCCTGTTCCCAAAACTGAAGAGACCCATGAAAGGACGGAGGTTTGCCACGATTGAGGAGTTAAAGACCTGGGAGACTTCAATGCCATAACAAAATGCGCATGTCATAAGTGCTTCGAGGATTGGCAAAAAGCGCTAGCACAAGAGTATTATATCTGAGGGGGATTACTTTGAAGGGGACAAAATAGATATTGATGAAAACATAAATATTTATCGAGACAAAGTCACAAAATAACAAGTCACCTTATTTTTTTAACACATCTCGTATAACAATTATTAAGTCTGTTGATTTCACATATTACCATTGCTTAAAAACTTACAAATATTGACGTTTACACTGTTCAACAGCCAAAAGAGTTTGAAAACTAACGTCCCAACTCATAGCGGGACGAATAAATTTATTTATATTATATTAGTAAATTAAGCAAAACTTTAATTTGTTTGTTGCAATTATTAGTTCAACTAGTATAGCTTTATATGTAAGAAGGTTATATTAAAACATGTTTCATTCTTATATTTTTGCCCTTTTGAATGTTTACACGATATACATTTTAATTTTATCCAAATTTAAAATAGTAACAACTATATTTTTCATGATTATTACAATAAGCTCCGAACCTTTGTTCGTAAAATAAATCTCTATTTGTTACTCGATTTCTTCTTAGCTATTATCATTGAAGAAATAAGGTTGGCTCAGTTTTTAGGGGAACCCAGTTCACATTGACACAACTAGTTTCTGAAAGGAAGCAAATACTCTTGATAAAATTTAGCATGTTAAATGTGCCGATTCTTGCATAATGTTTTAAATAGGGCAAACACGGGATCCATGGAAGGGTCGAGGATAGTGAAGTCACAGCAGGCGGGCGACATGTTGTGATGTAACTCGGAGACCATCTTGGATCTGAGTGACCTTGACCATGACCGTGAACGCGAGATAAACTTGAATAAAAATAGTCGAGAAAAAATAACATTCATTTTAAATACATTATGAATCCGACTGCCATGTTAAATTTCCATGACATTAACCACATATGACTTTGAAAGCGAAAAAATATAAGAAAAATCACGAAATCGGGAATAAATTACGTTATGAACCCCAAAAGCCATTCTGTAAATCCATGACCAAGACCTCTACCAGGGCGACCCTGACCTTGACCCCAGGAAAACTTACATTAAAAAATCGAGAAAAATCCAAAATTTCGTAAAATTATTGTAAACATTGGGACAAAAATTACATTATAGGTCCCAACTGCCAACATAACAAACCACGGCCATTACCTTAAGATCGGCGAACTTGATCACGAAAAAAAAATTAATTAATACATTTTCATGAAGAGGAAAGAAATGTTATGTATTAGTACATTCGATGATTATCATATATACAATATAGAAAGTTAAACTGAAATATGTTACATAGTTTCGTAGATAGAGTACACTAAGCTAAAATGTTTTTATATCTGCCATTAGGAATATAAGAATATTGTAAACTTAAAACACACACATTAATATGGCCTTCTACAAATAAATTTCATCGCAAATTTGAAACAAATCAGTTGTCTGTTTCCGGAGATACGACACAAAATCTTTATTAATTCACGTGTGGCTATCTTACAACATAGGGGAGAAATGGAGCTTTATATAGACAAATTTGATGGAAACAATACATACTGCCAGCATACAAATTTAAGTTGAAATGGGTTTTGTAGTTTCGTAGGTAAACCAAACTGAGCTAAAAATGTTAATTATACATGCGATAGTGATAATTGGTTGCCGAATTTGGTAGAAATCTGTTGTTTTTTTTCTGGAGGTATGTCATAATTTAAATGGTCATGTGATACTATTTTACTAAATGGTGGACAAAAGAGACTTTCTGTGGACGTATTTGATGGTTGTAATATATACTGCCAGCATACAAATATGCGCTGGAATTAATTTCATGATTTCTAAGATACAGCATACTATGCTAAAATGGCTAGATGACTGCAATTTTGAAAATAAGTGTATGAGGTACTTAAAAATAATTGTATGCATCACCTGCCGCAGTACTACTAGTTTGCAAAATTTTGCAATAATCGGTCAATTGTTTACCGAGCTTTTACAAAGACGTAATTAATTCAGATGGTGATATCTTACAAAATTGGGGATCAAAGTGGTTGATTTTTGGCAAATACGATACTTGTAGTAGATACTGTCAGTACACAACATTTGTTTGAAATTGGTTAAACAATATGGTAGTTATATCAAATAAACATAAAATATTCATATGACTGTCATATTGTAAATAGGGGCATAATAAATTTTCATTACATGCTTTTATATGGCGTACAATAGTATTACTTACGTGCAAAATTTGACGAGAATTTATTGAGTAGATTTCGAGATATAATGTACATTTTTTTTCATGTGATGCTAGCTATTAAAAAGGCGGACCAACAACAATATGTCCCTCTAAATTCAATACTAACACTTAGTGCTGTCAACATACAAAACTTAGTTTAAATTGGTTGAATGGGTTCCGAGATATTACATATGATCGTAGATTTTCTAAATGCCGCCATTTTGAAAGTAAGTGCTAACCGTGGCCAAAATTATAGAAGTGAGGCGTCCTTACATAGTTATATATGTGTAATCAGTTTGGTGAAATTCGTTTTATGAGCTCAAAAATTGAAAGGTAAGGCGGGGAGAGACACGCTCAACACACACAGCAACACACAGACACACATATTCACAGGCAGGAAAGTAATCTCATAAACCTTTCCCAGACTAAAAATTGTTTTTAATGACATTTTAAAAATTCGGTCAATTATCTTGAGCTGTAGCTTGAAGTATTACATTTTGTACCATCTTGAGATTCCTACGAAAAAACTGTATATAAATTAAAAATTCCTATAACTCGTTTAATTTATTTAAAAAATGACAGCCATACCAATATGTTAGGTTCTTTGCTATATCTACTATACCATTTAACCAATTTCGCCCAAATTATGTATGCTGAAAGTATCTATTACAAGCTACATATATGTCAACACATAGTTACTTTTGTCAGCCATTTAGTAATATAGCACCACATGAATAAAGTTTTTGTCATATCTCGGTAACCGTTCCTACCAAATTTGTCAAACAAGTAGTACTGCAGCAGATTATGTAAAATTGTATGTTTTAAGTATATCATTTATTATCTAAATTGCTGCCACATAGCCGTTTTAGCTGAGAATGCAATATCGTTGTAGCCAAGTAATAAATCCCAACTCCACTTTGTTTACTGGCAGTAGATTCGACAACTATGAACTGTATCTGCACAGATAACTTTTGTCCGACATTTTGTTGGATAGCAACACATGAATAAATTTTATGTCATATCTAGTGCAACAATTAACCAATTGCTACCAAATTTGGCAAACAAAATGTACTGTGGGAGATGATGTAAACGGTATTTATTTTTTTTAAGTATATCAGACATTTATTTTCAAAATGGGGGACATATAGCCATTTTAGTTTAGAACACTAAATCATCGAATACATGTAATCAATTCCAACTTTTCTTTGTATTCTGGAAGTGGATATTAAAAATATCAACTGTAACTACACATGGCATCTTTGGTCCGCCATTTTGTAAGATGGTGCTATACGAATAAATATAGATTTTATGTCATATCCCGGATAACAATTGCCATATTACTAACAAATTTGGCAAAAAAATGTTACTACGCCAGAGTGTGTAAATTGGTTTATTTTAAGAAAATAAAATATTTATTTTCAAAATAGCAGCTTTACAGTGTTTCAGTTTAGTATGTTTTATCGTCGAAACCATGTAATTAATTCCAAAATTAATTTTGAATGCTGGCAGTATATATTACAACCATCAGATGCGTCTACATGGAGCATCTTTTGCCCGCCATTGTGTAAGATCTGCCACATGAAAATATTAGGTATTTATAAAATATCTCGGTAACTATTTGACAGATACCTAACAAATTTCGTAAACATATAGCACTGCAGGGGGTGGTGTAAACTGGTATTTTTTTAGTATGTCAGGCACTAATTTTTAAAATGGTGGTTATATAAATACTTAAGCTCAGTATATTTTATTACCGAAACTAATTCCAAATTAATTTTTTATGCAGGCAGTATCTATTACAACCAACAAATTTATGTTTATGGAGCCTCATTTGTCTAAGTTAGCACCACAATAAAAATTAAGCTTTTATGCCATATCTCTAGAAAGAATCAACACTTTCTTACCAGATTTGGTGAATAAGTTGTACTGTGATAGGTCATATACATATATGTATTTTTAAGTGTGCCAGACACTTGTTTTCAGATTGGTGGCTATAAAATCTATTAAATTAGTGTACTATATATATATATATACATACGAACAAATTTAATCGACTTTAGCTTAACTTTGTATACTGGTGGTATACAATCTTCAAATATTGTAATACATAACTTTCTTGTCCTCCATTTATGAAGATAGTCTCTTGAAAAATATGGATGTTTAATGCCATATCTCAGGGACCAATCAATCGAATTACACCAAATTCTTATTTTCTAAATTACGGTCCTGTAAATATTTTAGGTATAATAACCCTATCATATGAAACATTAGACTTCTTATATCCGTTGTTGATGCTCCGAATTCGACCTTCGTAATGCATTTAATGGCTTATGGTACGAGGTTTTCTAGGTTTGAGTTCCAGGTAAGGCGTTTGTGTATTTGTAATTGTCTCACTACTGTTGCATATGTTTCTGGTTTCACCTCTAATGATATTGATTACAATGAGACAAGTCTTACCTACCTATTCAGTTTTCAAGATCATACTTAAAAATTAATTGTACCTATGTTGGGGAAAGTAGGCTTATTAGTTAAATCAGTAACTTCTTGTTTAAACTAATTGTCTTTGAATGTCATACTTTTATTAAGAAAATTATTTCTTACCACAACGAAAAAGGATGCCATAGTCTAAAATTAAGGAAAATAATGGTATACTCTGGAACACCAGCAAGGTACCATTTCTGTATCCGTCCAGATGATTTCGGAAGATCAAGACAGCCGGGCAGGGAATGGAACGCGGAGTAGTTGAACACTGCGCCACCTTGCTCTGTTAGGTGCGACTTTGATATCTTTGAACACCAAGCAGGTAAAAACGTGATTTGTAGCCACATATATCGTTTTTCTAAATCACATAAAGATATTTGTACACATCAAACACCCAAACGGGCATTTTTCGTAAAGGAGTTTTTTCTGAATGTCTATTACCCTGAAATAATTGTGGATTGGAGAGATTTGGGCAGCTCTTAACATCGCGGCCTTACGAGTCGATGAGGGTGAAGCAAGGTGAATATGAAACAGCGCTGGAATGCAGGGGTGTGAGAAACGAGATATTCCCGAGAAAACCTGCCCACCAGCGGCATCGGCCTGCACCATTCCCACATGCGAAAATCCGGGATCGATTCCGCCGGGAATAGAACCAGGTTCGCCTCGCTTGGAGGCTGGTAGTCTAACCACTGAAATAATTGTGATCAAGTCTTTTGGCGTAAAGTTTTTTGAAGTTTATTTTCTCTGCTGGTATTCAGTTCCTGATATCCTCTAAAGTCATTTGTTCTGAAAGTATTTACTGGTCAATTGTTTGTCCAAATCCTTATTCATTTGGTGTAAAGGCGTTTTATCCAATATACTTTAGTTCAGTAGGCTTTCACCTTTAAACTGTTTGCCCTAAACGACCTCAGGGCAAATGATGTGTACTCGTCCATATTTCAGAAGAGTGCACACATATATAAATAAAAATATATGTATAGTGGAACCTGGCTTCATTAGATTCTAATGGGACAACATATTTTTCTCAATAACCCAGGTTTCTCACAAAAACAGGTAATCTTCTTAACGCTTCTCACATAGCCAGGTTTAAGGAAATTAACATAATGACTGTAATTCATACACACTGAAAACGTAATACGTGTACGTAGTATGTACTACTGTACATATTGTAATTCCCCTCAATCGGAAGTACACAGTTTGTACAATATAAACAGATTCGACATAAATTACACACTTCCTGAAAAAAAAACATTTATAATTTTTGTTTGCTTTTCAGAATCATCTTTGTTATACGTGTTTTCTAGATCGTGAAGACGATCAAAACATATTCCACCACACTCGGTAGACTCTAGAAATTGCTGAAGCATCACCAAAGTATTTCTGGTGTCCTTTTTAGTACAGTGGGTGCAGTGGGAGTTTCATCATCACCATAATCATCATCACCATCATCATCACCATCATCATAATCACCATCACCATCACCATCACCTTCGCTGTTGTCATTACGAGCGACACTGAGGCAGTGATCAACGATTTACTCCTCCGTACTCTGACCGTCAACAGGCACGTAGTCTTGAAATGTAGGCGTTTGAAAAGATTCTGAAGACGATGGAAGTTGAATGAGAACTAGACTTCATTCCTCCCTTGTTACCCTTCTTCACCATCTTCCGGCGCTTCTCCGATCGAGATGCCAAACCCACACTTTTTGAATCAGTTGGCTATTGTGGTCGGTTTTACGTCAAACCAGGCTCTCCTAGCTATAACGTCATTGCACAAAGTATAGTGATGTCAGGCTGCAGGAAGGAATTATTCGGACTACTACTTTCCTGTACAAGAGCTTGGAGTTATTGATAATCCCTTGGTCAATGGGCTGCAATTTACTTGTCGTATTGGGAGGAAGGAAAATAACTTATGTAATCGAGTTCAGGCAACGCGGTGTGGGCAGAGCAATTGTCGACGATTAGCAGGGTTCTTCTGCTCCCCAACTTCATTTGTCGGTCGAGATCCTTCAGCCAATTTGTGAAAATATCCCGCGTCATCCAAGCGTTTTTATTGTTGTGCAGTTTACCGTCAGAGTCTTGACACCTTTAAAACATATTGGAGTTTTGGATTTCCCGATCAGCAACAAGGGTAATTTTTCGATCCCACTAATGTTGGCACCAAGAAGTAGTGTTGTGCGTTTCTTACTTCATTTACCGCCGTGGCATTGACCACCCTTAAATGCAAACGTTGCGCTGGGGAAACATTTTGTAAAACAAAGACGTTTCGTTGGCATTGAATACGCTGTCAGTACTGTAACCAGGCCAAAGAGACGGTAAATCAGCAATCCATTGATTGCAAACATCGGCATTAAAATCTTTACTCTTGCCACTAACATTTTTAAAAACTAGACCATTTCTGTTTCTAAAACCTTCTAGCAAACCGTTGCTACCAGTGAAGTTGGCAATGTGTACATATTGAGCAAAATCATGAACTGTTTGTTTAATTAGATCTCCGCTAACCGGTATGTTGTCGGCTCGGCTGTCTTTGATCCATTCGACCAGGCAGTGTTCTGGTGCGGATAATTCTCCAACTCGTGATAGTTTGTGTTTCGTGTGCACATCTGTGCACTCGGATTCTAATTTCGTTTCTTTCTTTTCCACAATTCTATAAACAGTAGATAAATGCACTCCGAAAACGACTTCCCACTTTCGATGTCACGAGTTGATTTTAGTTTATCACTGGCCGTGAGGCACCGCTCCTTTCTCATAGGAGGCATCGTGGAAACTGGTCCATTTCACAGACACACGAGGTTGATTTGTCATGCGTTCATTGTTTGTTGCGTTTGAGTATTTCTCACGAATAGAGGTGATGAGGCGGTGGTGAATTCTCATGTGTATTGAGGCGAGAGCTCAAGATTAGTATTGTCTTATTTTCTCACGGATCGAGGAAACATAATTCTCACGAAGCCAGGAAAAAGGTAAAAAAGTGAAGGGACAGCAACTTTCCCTTATAAATCCAGGTTTCTCACTACATCAGGTTCTCA
Source organism: Clitarchus hookeri (assembly GCA_002778355.1). Taxonomy (NCBI): domain Eukaryota; kingdom Metazoa; phylum Arthropoda; class Insecta; order Phasmatodea; family Phasmatidae; genus Clitarchus; species Clitarchus hookeri. The sequence continues at coordinate 118,437 of NQII01004313.1, read as the reverse complement.
CGAATCTACAAACATTGCAATGTAGAAATTCAGTAAGTACACTTCTTTAAATATTTGAAATGCCTTTGGATATTCACTCAAAACTCTACATTGTTTTACCATATTTGAATCGCAATTAATGACCATCTTTTTGTTTGAAATAATCCTTTATCAAGCGTTAGTTAACTTTGTAATATGTATATTCTTAATACCGCTAGTTAAAACCATAGGTGTCGCTGAACAATTCTGTAGTCTCTAAACATCAGGTGGCACGAGTTTATTGCTGTTACTGAAGACTGGATTTTAGTGATACGGCACATATGCTGCTGGGCCGTTCTGTTGCCGCTCACTGCAGACTGGTGAATGAAGAGATTTGGGTGGCTCTTAACATCGAGGTCTGGAAAGCCGATCAGGGTGAAACGAGGTAAGAATGAAGCAGTATCGGAATGAAAGAACAGGGAAACGGGAGATCCCAGAGAAAAACCACCGACTAGCGGCACCGTCAAGCACGATTCCCACTTTCGAAAACCCGGGTCGTTCCCGCCGGGAATCGAACCCGGTTCGCCTATGCGGACTGCGAGTGTGAGGGAACTCACGTGCCCAGAGGTCTACCAGACACTGTAGGTACACATTAAATAAAAGTAGCAGTTAGTGTGCCGTTTAACAGTGTAAATGCCTTTTGAGAATATATTAAACTTACAATTTCTAGCAAAGCAGATAACCTCGCACATATATCGATAGGGTATATAAATTATAGACTCTCGTTTTTTAAAGGAGAAAGAGTATAGAGGAGATAAATGAGTGTGTGTGGTTATAGAGGGGAGGGGGCGGCAGGAAGTGGCGTGGCCGGCGCCAACAGAAGCTGTGATCACGGCGCCGATATCTCCTGCACTTACTTGTCGGCGCCGTTACTCAACGCCGTCACCAGTACCGCCCTCGGCGCGGGAAGACATCCCTCAACAGCACTCATCCACTCCCCTGCCGCATCTCACTCTCGCACGCCGCCGTCCGCTTCTCTAACCTCCGTACTCACAATCCCGCAGGTATCCTCCACAACTATAATACACGCTGCAAAATATTTACGCATTTTTTTTTAAAGAATTTGTTGGANCCGCTTCTCTAACCTCCGTACTCACAATCCCGCAGGTATCCCCCACAACTAGAATACACGCTGCAAAATATTTACGCATTTTTTTTTAAAGAATTTGTTGGAAACTAGTGGGCCGCGGTGGTGTAGTGATCAGACTACCCGCCTCCCATTTTGGCGAACCAGGTTCGATTCCCGGCGGTGTAGCTCCCGGATTTTCGCATGTGGGAATCGTGCCCGACGATGCCGCTGGTTGACGGGTTTCCTCGGAGATCTCCCGTTGGCCCCGCTTTTGCATTCCGGCGGTGCTCCATACTCACCCCACTTCATCCTCAGAGGCTCTCAAGACATCGATGTTAAGAGTCGCCCAAATCTCTCCAGTTCTCTCCACTTTGGAAACTTTTTGCAAAGATAATTTTTGTAACACTACGAGTGAATTGAAGAAAACCTTCCCAAACGTCAATGTGGAACGTATATAACTAATGTCGAGTTGGAACAAGCAGGTACTCTAGACTTAAATTTGTTTATAGACCCGGAGTTACGTAACAGGTTTTGTATGTTTCACTAAACCATTAATTAATAGTAAAAATATAGTATTTCATTTGTCGAGCTGCAAGAAAATCTTTGGCGACCAGTTCCCAAATAATCGTTTGTAACATGTAAAAGGTTTTTCTTATTGTGCACCATGTGCAATTTGGATTCAAATATATGTAAAATATCTGTAACAGAAGTGTATCTATAACTTCTCACCTACACTGTAAAGCTGCGTGGTTAACGACACCCCCGAAGCCTTAATCTGACGTACAAAAATGTTATGTATATTGCGTAGAAGTGTTAATGATACAGTTTTTCCCAAATATACTGTAAACTAAAAACATTTCCATACATCATAAGTAACTATAAATAGGGGGTTCTAAAACACCTGGCGCCTGGCAGGGGACGGAGGGCGAGCTGTGAGGTGCCAGGTTTCCATGCCACAAAAACCTCATGCTCTTCCATTCCTCCGCCATTTTGGCAGCAAGTGCACCGCCATTTTTTTTTTAAATTTAAAAAATGATTTTTTTTTTAATTGTTTTTTTTTTTTGCGACTCCAGGGTTATGGCGGCGATATTTGTCTACACCTCCCTTCATCGAACCCCCCTGCCTTCGTCGAGCCCACCTCCCTTCGTCGAGTAACCCCACCCCTCGTCGAGACCCTCTAGCCATTAAATCGTCCGAAGGGAAAATATTACATCACAATCATACCACAGTTCTCTCATAGTCTACCCCTACCATACTTCATGCTCTTGCACTCCAAGCTGGGAAGCTTATAGCCCTATGCGAACTTATAAGCATAGTTGGCCATAATTCCCGAACCATTTAAGATGAAGTCGTCAAATTCATATCATTGGCATCGATGTAGACAAGGAAAATTAAGAAATGGTCATTTAATCCCCATGCGAACTTATAAGCATAGTTTATCGTAATTGCCGAACCATTTAAGGTATAACCAGCAAATACATAACATAGACAAGAGGGTGTTCTCCGAGTCTCCCTGACGTCCCANCCGAACCATTTAAGGTATAACCAGCAAATACATAACATAGACAAGAGGGTGTTCTCCGAGTCTCCCTGACGTCCCACTGGCTCCTACATTAGCTCCTCTTGTAGGGGGTGTCCTCCGAGTATTCCCAAATACCTGCCACATTACCCAACTGGTCCCTACATCATACTCTTGCAGGGTGGTTCTCTGGGTCTTCCCAAATCCCTGCCATGTCACCCGATTGGTCCCTATGGCTTGGGTTATCTCAGAGTCTTCCCAAATACGATTACCATTTAATTCATTCTTACTAGATCATATACTTCATGCTGTCGCATTTCAAGCGAGAGGTTGTCTCAGACATCACACGCTAGCATTCCAAGCCGGGAATATTATCTCAGAGTCTTNGTCGCATTTCAAGCGAGAGGTTGTCTCAGACATCACACGCTAGCATTCCAAGCCGGGAATATTATCTCAGAGTCTTCCCCAGTCGCCGTGATGCGAGGCAAACCATAAAGAACGTCCCCATTGCACTTGGTGTAACATAAAGAACGTTGCCGAACACTTCAACGATGCATGCACCTAATATAAATGGTGATGCAGGATGGAGCTGAACACTACAACGACGCACGCACCCTAACATAAAGGGTGACACCGAACACTCCGACGAAGTGCGCGTGGCATAATATAAAGGGCACTACTGTACACTTCAACGACACATGCATTTTTATATAAAAGGGTGCACCGAACACTTCAACGATGCAAGCCATCTAACATAAAGGGCGATGCAGAGAAACTGTGACGAAGCGCGCGTGGCATAGCATAAAGGGCACTACCGTACACTTCAACGGCGCGGGTATTTTAACACAAAGGATGGCACCGAACACTTCAACGATGCACGATACCTAACATAAAGAGTGATGCCGAACACTGCGACGAAGAGTATGTTACACCAAAGGGGAAGGCTCTGCGTGGCTTCTCCCGTGAAATACGTTTTAGATATTATATACGCTCACAGCATCAGTATGCAAAATTCGTGTACACATTTACATACACACACATACACCACACCCATCAACACATGCAAACTAAGATTAGCCAAGCAAATTACACCAAAGGAGAAGCTCTGCGCGACTCCTCCTGTGAAATTAGTTTTAACTATGATATACGCTCATGGCTCCAGGATGAAAAATTCATGTACNTCTGCGCGACTCCTCCTGTGAAATTAGTTTTAACTATGATATACGCTCATGGCTCCAGGATGAAAAATTCATGTACCAACTTACATACACACATGTACAACAAACCCATCAACAAATGCAAACAAGGATTGGCCGAGTAAGTTACACCAAAGGGGAAAAAATACATATACATTACTAGATATGGTTTTAAGTTTCGATACACAGCACATACTCGACAATGGGTAAATTATCACAGTATCATTTAAGGCCTATAAGCATAGGTGCTCGTAATTTCTGAACTGTTTAACATAGAGACCACAAATTCGTTATAGATATATGTATATATATATAAATATATATATATATATATATCGTTCCTGACAACACAAATCATCATGGAATTCATTATGTCCTATACGTATAAAAATGAGTACAGATTCATTTACTCCCTACAAGCATAGGTGCGCATAAGTTCCGTATCGTGTAAGATACATTCAGCAACCTTATAACATCACTCCTGTCATCACAAAAGGGTTAAGTTTTCCCAAATTAGATAAACATTTAAGTCCTTCCTACGAGATATACATCACGTTCTTGCAGGCTAAACCGGGAGAGTTATCTCAGGGTATTCCCAAAAAAATACGAGTGGGTTATCTCAGAGTCTCCTCAACCATACACAATGATAAACCATTAAAGGCAATGCACACTACTATGAAAACAATGGCAATAAAATTAAATAACTACTGTAACATAGCATTTCCATATGCCTACAATGCGAAGAGACATATAAAGCATAAATGCAAGCTACAGCTGTAATAAAGAGAGAACACCACCTAGCATAAAGGGGCCTAACAGGTCATGTGAGGCTCTCGCAGGTCTAACATAAAGGTTGCTGTAGCACACAACGATAAAGAAGACTAAAATGTCTCGAAAGTATCTCGCCACTAACAAAGTTGACATAAAGGTCATCACAGTTGCATCTAAATGGCTGTATGTATGTATTTATTAATATAGTATAGGATAGGATGACCAACTCAGTGGATATTCAGATTTCGAAGAGTGAACAGAGCTGTTTTTTTTTCTACGATGGGAAAATAATCCTGAAAGTTATTTGTGTCGTTACTGTAAGAAGACTTTTTCTAAAAGTTGCCATGTTCGTCGCCACGAGACTGGCTGCCAAAAAATTATGAAATGTATTATATTATGTGAAATATGCAAATCATATTTTCGAAGACTCGATAGCTTAAAAAGGCATATTGCATCATGCAAAGCTCTCCTTCCTACATGGCAAATCAGTATTTGCTGAGAATAGAGCAAATTTTTGATGGAAAGTAATCCGCAAAAGAAAATTTCGAACCATCAACATCATTAAAGGCAACATATCCTACTAAGATACCAATGTCAGGAACAGTCACATCTCCTAGACATCCATGCCACTACTGTAACAGTAGATTTGCATATGCCTGCAATGCAAAGACACATATAAAGCATTAATGCAAGCTGAATCCTTGTCGCACAGGGAATCGATGTAATATATGCCAAGGTATGTTCACTCGTGTAGACAGTTTAAACATACATATGAAAAAGTGCAAAGACCTTGTTTCTCTACATGCTAAGCAACACAGTGCATTGACGGAGTTACAAAATTGTGACGACCAGATGTCTGCTGTACAAATAATTGATACGCCTATATCACAAAGTTTTGACCTTCATATGAACAATGAACACAATGCTTCACCAACATGTAGGAAACATTGTCGCAAATGCGGTAAAATCTTTAGTAAAATTAGCAACCCACGTCGACATGAGAGATGTAAAATGGCGTGNAGATTGGCCGAGTAAGTTACACCAAAGGGGAAAAAATACATATACATTACTAGATATGGTTTTAAGTTTCGATACACAGCACATACTCGACAATGGGTAAATTATCACAGTATCATTTAAGGCCTATAAGCATAGGTGCTCGTAATTTCTGAACTGTTTAACATAGAGACCACAAATTCGTTATAGATATATGTATATATATATAAATATATATATATATATATATCGTTCCTGACAACACAAATCATCATGGAATTCATTATGTCCTATACGTATAAAAATGAGTACAGATTCATTTACTCCCTACAAGCATAGGTGCGCATAAGTTCCGTATCGTGTAAGATACATTCAGCAACCTTATAACATCACTCCTGTCATCACAAAAGGGTTAAGTTTTCCCAAATTAGATAAACATTTAAGTCCTTCCTACGAGATATACATCACGTTCTTGCAGGCTAAACCGGGAGAGTTATCTCAGGGTATTCCCAAAAAAATACGAGTGGGTTATCTCAGAGTCTCCTCAACCATACACAATGATAAACCATTAAAGGCAATGCACACTACTATGAAAACAATGGCAATAAAATTAAATAACTACTGTAACATAGCATTTCCATATGCCTACAATGCGAAGAGACATATAAAGCATAAATGCAAGCTACAGCTGTAATAAAGAGAGAACACCACCTAGCATAAAGGGGCCTAACAGGTCATGTGAGGCTCTCGCAGGTNAAGCTACAGCTGTAATAAAGAGAGAACACCACCTAGCATAAAGGGGCCTAACAGGTCATGTGAGGCTCTCGCAGGTATAACATAAAGGTTGCTGTAGCACACAACGATAAAGAAGACTAACATGTCTCGAAAGTATCTCGCCACTAACAAAGTTGACATAAAGGTCATCACAGTTGCATCTAAATGGTTGTATGTATGTATTTATTAATATAGTATAGGATAGGATGACCAACTCAGTGGCTATTCAGATTTCGAAGAGTGAACAGAGCTGTTTTTTTTTCTACGATGGGAAAATAATCCTGAAAGTTATTTGTGTCGTTACTGTAAGAAGACTTTTTCTAAAAGTTGCCATGTTCGTCGCCACGAGACTGGCTGCCAAAAAATTATGAAATGTATTATATTATGTGAAATATGCAAATCATATTTTCGAAGACTCGATAGCTTAAAAAGGCATAGTGCAGCATGCAAAGCTCTCCTTCCTACACGGCAAATCAGTATTTGCTGAGAATAGAGCAAATTTGTGATGGGAAGTAATCCGCAAAAGAAAATTTCGAACCATCAACATCATTAAAGGCAACATATCCTACTAAGAAAACAATGTCAGGAACAGTCACATCTCCTAGACATCCATGCCACTCCTGTAACAGTAGATTTGCATATGCCTGCAATGCAAAGACACATATAAAGCATTAATGCAAGCTGAATCCTCGTCGCACAGGGAATCGATGTCATATATGCCAATGTATGTTCACTCGTGTAGACAGTTTAGACATACATATGAAAAAGTGCAAAGACCTTGTTTCTTTACATGCTAAGCAACACAGTGCATTGACGGAGTTACAAAATTGTGACGACCAGATGTCTGCTGTACAAATAATTGATACGCCTACATCACAAAATTTTGACCTTCATATGAACAATGAACACAATGCTTCACCAACATGTAGGAGACATTGTCGCAAATGCGGTAAAATCTTTAGTAAAATTAGCAACCCACGTCGACATGAGAGATGTAAAATGGCGTGTAGTGGTGGAGAGACGATAGCTGAATATACGTTTACAGAACACATTAAAAAAAGCTTAAATTCCACTGATGAATTAAGAAGATATGCACATATATACGTGAAATTGGTGGAATCGCCTTAGTTGTTATTCTAATTTCGAAGAGTATACATCGTCCCGAGTGAAGATAGAAAATACGCCAGAAAGTCATTTGTGCTGTTTCTGCAAGAAGCCATTCACTAAGAGCCGTAATGCCCGCCAACATGAAACTGCTTGTTCTATGAACATGAAGCAATCTAGCTTAACATGTGAACAGTGAAAGTCTCAATTTGGACGACGCGATAACTTAAAAAGACATCTTGCAATGTGTGAGGGACTCTCTCCTGTGTCAGCTAAGAGACGTAATGAATTGCCTACATCTAAAAAAACATGTGCAGGGCAGACACATGCTGCATTGGATACCGGTGCGCTTTCACCATCATCATCGTCAATATCAGACCTGGACATGAACAGTTTACCACAGGCATTAAGATATTCATGCCACTACTGCAACAAGACCTTTAGTAAAAGTAGCAGTGCTCACCAACATGAGAAATTTGGAAAATGTTTGAAGAAGACGCAATGGGCTCACTATACTACATTTTTCTGTAAGTAGGGTCGTGAATTATCATGTTATGAAGTAACAGGTGTTCCAGAGAGCATGCGACTCGAAATACACGACCATCAGGTAAAACTATGTCGCGAGTCGTATTACAAACATGCCAAAATGTGTACATATAAAGTACCTACACCTGTATCTGNCATGCCAAAATGTGTACAAATAAAGTACCTACACCTGTATCTGTTGTTAACTTACCAAATGAGAATAGATTCATACTGAAAGAATCTGCATTCCGAGGTCTTATGAAGACGTATTTCGCATCTTATTCATCAGACATGGTGGATGATATTTGTACAAATCTAAAGCATATGAAACAGAATATTGTAGATCAACTTACATGCGAGATGAAAAAAGAAGGTGCATTAAAATATAATATATGGTTGGACTGTCAATATACCAAAACAGAACCACACGAAGATGAATATAGCGAGAGAGCCTTCAATACCTCGAATGCGCATCTGTATAACACACACAAAATTGAAGATAGCGTTGGAGCTAGTATACAGAAAATTTGTGAAGAAGAAGAATATATGGGAAAGGGTTCTGGTTGGACGTTATATAAGATACATCAGCTACAGTTGAGAACAAATTTATTTAGGTCACTTGGCAAATAGATGTATGTAGATTGAGGACATGCAATCGGGAATATCCTGTACGACAACCTGTAAAAANTCGGGAATATCCTGTACGACAACCTGTAAAAACCTTCACCGAGTGTGAAGAAGGAATTACAAGTGTTGTAGCCCTTTAATATGAAGAGTGCAAGCCATACAGACCGCGAAAAGATGTGAACAACAAACATACGCTGCTATCATGAAAGGTGATAAACGAAGTTGCTAGAACTATCCAGAACATCGAGAATGTAAGTGTGACCTCCAAGTCTGCTGATGACGATGTGAAATATGTACCGGTTGGGCATTATATATAATTTATCAGCTGTAGTTGAGAACAAATTCTACTTCAGCCACTTGCCTATTTCCCTCTAATCCACTACAGAGAAAATTACAACCTAACTTCGTATTCGACCTGCAGAATGAGGGTATAAATTAGAGTAACCGCCGAAATGCACATAGTTACTAAGCTATTGTGTACAGCAGCACTACTGTGTGAAGGTAGTAGTGTACGCAGAAGGGAGGAGTTCGCAGAGAGGAAGAATCTGCAGAAAAGGGGAATCCGCAGAAGGGAGGAGTCCGCAGAGGGGAGAAGTCCACAGAGGGGCGGAGTCCAAAGAGGGGTGGAGTCCGCAGAGGGGCGGAGTTCACAGAGGGGAGGAGTCCGCAGAGGGGAGGAGTCTGCACTGCATAGTAGTAGTACACATGTTTAAGTTGTCATATACNGAGGAGTCCGCAGAGGGGAGGAGTCTGCACTGCATAGTAGTAGTACACATGTTTAAGTTGTCATATACTTGAAGATTATGAAATGTGTGGGGAACATGCAATCGAAAATGATATGTTTGCCTACATGCAAAACTTCACCAAGTGTTTAACAATTACATGGAGAACAATGCAGTTACTGCGACAAGACATTCAGTAAAATTTGCAATGTACAGCGACATGAACAGAGTGAGTGTCAAANAAACAATGCAGTTACTGCGACAAGACATTCAGTAAAATTTGCAATGTACAGCGACATGAACAGAGTGAGTGTCAAAAGAAACTAGCCTCCAGAATACTATCATGTAATATGTGCGGTGCCAACATTTGGTAGAAGTGACAATCTAAAGAGGCATACCGCAATATGTAAAGGTAACACATAACACACATTTACTTGGCTCAAGACAGCAAGTATTGAACTTGTTGATGCAAGGCAATACAATGGATGACTCTCATACCGATTCGTCGTGTAAACTATTGATTGTACCATCGCCCATAACATTATCCGGACATGCATCAAGTTCCAAAACATTCTGTGAAGAAGGAAATATGACTGTTGAGGACATGTATTATGAAAGCGCAAAACATACAGATCGTTCAGCGATGTGAACAACAAACATATATTGCTAAGGCGTAAGATGATAAACGAGAATGTTACAACTATCCAGCACGAAAGTGTGACCATCAAGTCCGAGGGCGATGATGATGATGATGATGATGATGATGATGATGAGAACGATGACGATGATGCGAAATATACATATTCTACTGACGATGATGAAGTAACTGCATATGCAAAGCAAAAGCGTAAACACGATGATGAAGAAGACGGATATTTGAAGTTGAGACACAATTAACGAAGATTCGAACCAAGTACTCTGGCTCAGAGGTATCTCACAAACTACCCATCACGAAAGAACATAGATGCAGACATGTATTGTGAACCTTTTGCAAAGAGATCGTGAAGTCTAGCTACTTATTTTCTGAAGACCTCAATGACCTGGTTGATAGACTACATGTGCTGGTAGCATTACAGGGAAGGGGAATATATTTCTGTCAGCGAAGAGGTAAATAGGATTATTTATGAACTCAGAAGTAATGGCTATAGCGAATTATATATGTTCAAGTGCTTCTCGACAACATCTAGAGAAAAAATTATAAGTTTTTTTTTAATTGAAAAAATTATATACATTTTTTTTGTGACACTATATATATACTACTTTGTATTTTCCTTTGTTTTAATTGAAGAAAAAAAATTGAATATTTTTTTGTAACAAAATATTATTACTTTCTGTTTTAATTGAAAAAAATTATATATATATTTTGTGTCGATATATGTATTACTTTTAACTATGTGTGTATTCTTTTTCCGTTGGTGAAGACGAGATGTCAAACACACTGGACCGAAGAATGTACAGGTCGCATACATACGAGCACGCTGGATGAATGTGGCACCACATACATTCTACCCTGCACTGCTAAGGTATGTTGCGTCTTCAATTGAAACTATGTATATGTGAAGCTTGCGTCAACATGAGCGTTGAAGCTGACATCAACAGCACGATGGTAGAGGGCGAAATAATATGTCTTAGCAAGTGCAAATGTCGCAAGATAATGTACGATATTCATACACATATACGACTATTATTGTTCAAGAACCACTGACGCTAATGTCATCGTTCGCATTATATGGCGCTTGTTATTGCCGCCCTAAAACAGTTACTTTCGTTTGGGAATGTGTATAAATACCCCCTCCTATATTCCTACACAGTTAATAGAGTATGGACTGCGCTGGCTATGCTTTAGCCACTACCTACTGCCACTGTTCTGAAAATCAAAAAAATTAAAACAAATACTAAAATTTTTAAAAAATTTTAAAAAAAACCAAAAAATTGTAACAAATTTTGGCAGCTACGACGATGGTGAACGCCATCGTCGAAACTGAAGACGGGAGCTTGCTCCCATCTTTGGCCGCTAATGCGAAAATAACAACCATAGGAGAGACAACTCCTCCTCCTTGCCGGCCTATAATTATACCCTTCAAGGCTAATGGCTTTATAGGTATACTAGAGATCCATCCCTTGAGAATGCGCACTGGCACACACAGAGGGTTGTGTTTAATGGTACGATAGTTAGTATTTTTACAAGCAGTAGTGTACTGTTTTTACCCTACGTACACACTATAAACTAAAGCATACTTGTAACGTACTCCATCATGTAATGCCTTTACGAAGATATACCATTGCAGTAGTGTACTATTTATTGGAGTGCTTTTAATATACTAGCACATTTAGTTTGGGCTGTGTGTGATTGTTATCCAACAGAAATAAGAACACTTTGAATTTCATGACATATGTATATATTACCGTATATATTATACATTGTTTTTTGCAGTATACCCTCAGCATATCAAGAAAGGCATTAACAAATAATATACACATATGCACGTCGACAATCTCAAACGCAAAACATACATTACACATCAAGATAGGCATTAACAAGTAATACCGAATATATCCTAAGCATTAAATCACGATTGCAATTAACTATAAACATAGACAATGAAATTTTTTTTTCACTATACTATTGCAAGCAGAGTAGTGAATAGTTGCAGCAGTAATGTCTTTCTATCGGCAACTGTTAATTTACACACGTCCTGAAGCGATGAATTGCTACAATTCAGACATGTTGTGACCGAGCAACATCATCTTCTTACGTGACGTTCTGCGATGAGGCGTCGCCAAGGACTTGGTAGCGGCAGGCTTCTTACATTTGACAGCAGCAGGCTTCTTTCGTGTGACAGCAGACAGCTTTTAGTCCTCCTTAGTAATGTCAATCGCAGCAGCAGCAGCAGCAGCAGCAGAGTTGGTCGGTTCAGCCAGCACCAAAAGTCTCTTGAGGAACGTAAATTCTTATCGCATCTTGCAATAAAGCGTTAGTTATATCTTCGTCCGGACCATATGGCAGGGGAGTGTCTATTCGGATATATTTAACAATACACCTCCCCAGAATATTACATTCGACCATCTGCTGACATCGTTCGTACGACATTGGGTTGTGGGCAAGCAGCCAATGCGCATTACCGTCGCACTGTTCGTTGTACATTCTTGGCTCGTCAGCGGTCCCGCCATCACAGACATAGGCTGTAGAGTTGTTACCAGGAGTAACACTGCTGTAGGATGTCTCTGGACGAAATGGCACGTTCATCTTGAGCTAACTGGTGTCGACTGGCAGGGTAGACACAGCTTATATAGCGGTCGTACTCTACCACGACATATCGTCAGTAATTCTTGAACAATAATAGTCGTACATGTGTATGAATGTCTTACATTATATTGCGACATTTACACTTGCTATGACATATTATTTCGCCCTCTACCATCGTGCTGCCGATGTCTGCTTCAACGCTCGTGTTGATGCAAGCTTCGCATATACATAGTTTCGATTGAAGACGCAACATACCTTAGCAGCGCAGGGTAGAACGTATGTGGTGCCACATTCTTCCAGCGTGCTCGTATGTATGCGACCTGTACATTCTTCGGTCAGGTGTGTTTGACATCTCGTTTTCACCAACAGAAAAAGAAAACACACAGAGTTAGAAGTAATTTATATATTGAAACAATATACATATACAATTTTTTTCAATTAACACACAAAGTAATAGTATTTTGTCACAAAAAATATTCAATTTTTTTTCTTCAATTAAAACAAAAGAAAACACAAAGTAGTATATATATCGTATCACAAAAAAATATATATATAACTTTTTCAATTAAAAAAAAAACATGTAATTTTCTCTCTAGATGTTGTCGATAAGCATGGTGAACATTTATAATTCGCTACAGCCATTACTTCTGAGTTCATAAATAATCTTATTTATCTCTTCGCTGACAGAAATATATTCCCCTTCTCTTTTATGCTACCAGCNTGTAAGGCTACCAGCACATGTAGTCTATCAACCAGGTCGTCGGGGTCTTCAGAAAATAAGTAGCTAGACTTCACGACTCTCTTCGCAAAAAGTTCACAATGCAAGTCTGCATCTATGTTCTTCCAGCATAAAACCAACCAATGCTTTAAGGTGCAAGTGAGTTGGTTTGTGTGATGACACAGACAATGTATTTAATGGCCACGAATGTCATGGGTCGAAGTGATGATGGGGTAGAGTGAAGGGAGTAGCAGGCTGACTGCTGTCTCCTTGCCGCGACTGGTGCTGTCGGTTAGTCTTATGCTCACTGTCATCTTCCTCTCACCCTTCTTTCACTTCTTCTTCAATCATCGCAGGGCGGTTTTCGCCTACTGCGTCTTACACATCCTCTGTATCTTCCTCTGTAGTTCCTTTCATTATTGTTTGTGCCACTCTGGCGTGCTCCCAGGAAGTTTACTCGTGGGGTTCTACCTTCATTCTGCAGGCTTGTTGTGTAGCTTCTTGAAGCTATTTGCTTTACTTCTTCTATATAGATAGCGTTTCGTTTCTCGCGAACGATTCTGTACGCACAAGCTTGCTTGGACGCTAAAATCTGCTTCTGCGCAAACCATTGCTTCAAAGTTTTTTCCTTCGATGGTAGTCGCAGATTGGCTGCCCTTTTGTCGCAAAATATCTCGTCCACAACACAAATAATAAATATTAATGCTGCTGAAGTGTGCTCCCTAGTTTGTTTATTTCTCAGCGTTATTTTTCCTCAAACAGACTCGCATTGGTTTGTTGTGCAAACAATGCAATATAGGTTTCTTCTAAACCCATTTGATTAACACAAGTAGCCTAAGCTAATGTTGGCATATGACAATACTGGTGAACACACTGAACATGTATTGAATGGCTTGCAGTCCTTGAACTTGTTCATAATCATTTCGCGTGTCATTTAGAATTTTTGTGAATAAAATTACGTTATATATTTTGGGTGTGCAGATGATTATTCCAAATTTCGCAAAATGGCACCCTTTATTATTTGCCACATTCAAAATAATACTGTTGTTTAGATGGAGAAGGCACTTTGTCTTAGAGGTTATTAACATTTATTTACATTTTTTTGCTACTTACATAATTTACGTGAACAGTAACACTGTCCGTCTTCGTGAAGCATGAATGAAAGTACCCTTTTGGGTAACAAATCTGTACCTTAAAATAACAATGTATTTTGTCCGATTCCATGATTTTATTTAAGAACATTTTAACATCGGGTTTCATGAATATTTTTAGGCCTCAAAACGTCGAGACCATATTGTCAAACACAGTACACTACGAAATAAAGGGTTTCATGTTTTGTACATAGGACTTACAAATATTTGATTTAAAAAAAAATATTTGAACCTAGTACTCGTATGTCTCAATAACATAATATTTATTGCTACCTTTGTTATCTTCGACACAACATTTCACACCCATCATGTCCTACTTCCCTGATTACACGAAATATAATTTGAAGTTTTGTCTTGGGCATTGCGAGACGTATTGCCGCAAAATACGCATATGCAGTTGTATGTACGAAGAGGTTATCCATATTTCGTTACATACCAAATATAGGTTATGAATGGCGCCTTTATATTTTCAGGTCACATGAAAGAAATACGGGCATACATTTTAACGAACTAAATGTATGTGAGTGACATTATAAGTTGCAGAAGTATTCTACGGTCAATTAGAAACTTTAGAGAATATTTATAAGACCAGTACGACAAGAAACGCAAACTATCCGTCGACTTTGCGCCGCTTCCGTAACTCGCGCATAGTTGCTTCAGTTTTTGCTTGACTTTTACGTCGACGAACGGAAGCATTAACGCAACGTTGGTGGTACCTTATCAGTTTCGAAGCAATCTTGACGCAAACGCGGGTTGTTCACGTAACGAACTAGCGTTGGCGGTAAAGAATACGCCTGCTGGTGTAGTTACCCCTGGACTGTTATCCTTGCTAGTTCTTGTAGAGTGGATTGCGTTTAGGTGGCGTATCTGTCTGTGTTCTTGGTCATAATTTGTTTCTTCAGGTCGTCAGAGTGTACGAACTGGACTCTGAACTCATTAAGTGAGGTTATGGTTGGCGTAGCTGGTAATACGCAGGCATAGTGGCAGGACTTTTGTCTGGACAGGACACCTGACTGCGGCGTGTCCTTCCAGCGCGTGGCGCCACGTCCTGTTGAGAGACACTACTACTTAGCCGGCCCGCGGTTGTTAAACACGCTTAAAGATACTGCAGCCTCCCGCAGCTCCATGCATCAGGTAACCGCTGGTAAGCCTGTGAAGGGGTGGCGGGTAGGGGGGGGAACATTCCTCTCTCACAGTATCTATATCCTCGCACTCGGCATGTGACTGAGTCGTGGAGAGCCAAGACCAGAGACATCTACCGTTGGACACATATTCTATAAAAGTCTCAGAATATTCGAACTTAAACAACGATGTTTCTTAACTATTTATTTACTCTTGAGCCAACTATTCAGATCAAAGCCTAATATTGGGCTACCAGTATTGATGTTTCAAATGCAGCAATTTTCTTTATCTATGAGCCGTAATTAACTAATGTTGCAGTCAATTTAATATACTTTTATGCCATTAACTTAAATGTAGCATAAAGTAATTTTGTATAGTCCATTGGCGATTTCCTAACACTTTTAAAATCAAATATTTGAAAAATCACCTTATATATAACGTGTATAGTTACCTAAATATGCCATGTATAACAAGCGTTTTATATATTTGTTAACATAAAAATACCTTATTTTTGTTTAAAAAAAATTTTTTGCTTACGTTCTTCCAATAAATTATAATAAAATATTTTAAATAAATGAGAATATAAACAGCGAGAAAGTAGCTGTGTTGGTAACGCCTAGTAATAAATATTTTTTACGTAAAATATTTTTACACTAAGTGCATACGAATACGGTGTGTCGTCCGTTTGGTGTAATTTTTTAGACTGGTTTTAACTTAGTTAACATGCAGCGGATGAATACTCTGGAAGTATAACGTTAGCAGGGCTTCAGAACAGTAGAAAGTAACCGCGAACAGCCTATAACAATGTTACCTCCGTACTGTACGTTCCTTTTTTTGCTTGTATTCATGATGCGGCAGAACAATTTTTGTGTTGAATTGATATTTACACGTGTGTTAAGATTATACTTATATTTACTTTGCTTTAAAATAACATTCCAAGGTAAATTAAATTAAAAACAATGATTTCGTCTTGAAAAAAATTTACCTATAAAGAAAAAATAACGCAGGAGAGAAACAAACCCGGGTCTTGAGTAAACGATGACCTCTCCGCGAAACCCAAAATCTTAAGAGTGTTATATCCCAAAAAATTCATCATTTTAAATTTGTACCAAGCATTGCATATGATGACATTTTCCTCGAATATAAAAAAAATACACTTTATATTTTTTTGAATAATTTCATGTCAAATACAAATTCTTCTGTCTTATTGCAGCCATTATAAAAAATACTAACTAAGATTTACAGATAAATATAAAAAATTGCTTGCGGGGAGTTCACCCAGGGCAAGGCAACACCCTCCGAGTGGCGGTCTTTCCAGCTGGGACCCGTAGGTGACCGTCATCCTCGGGCATGACGGAAATGAAACCCTAGAATGGAGAAGCGCTGGAATGCAAGGGCGGGGGAAACAGGAGTACCCGAGAAAACCCACCGGCAAGCGGCATCGTCCAGCACAATTCCCACATGCGAAGATCCGGGAGTGAACCCGCCGGGGATCGAACCCGGATCGCCGTTGTGGGAGGCGAGCGCCCTGGACACTGCGCCACAGCTGCCCCTTTTACAGATAAAAAAATTGCGAAGTGAACGAATCCTATGGGCTACCGTGTGACGCACATGTAAATCACCACATCACAAACCATACATTTGGAAAAAAATTTTAATGTAATTTTTTTTTTTGCATTTTATAGCGGTTTTTTAATGTATGAACTGTTATTTGGTGATTACATATATGTTAAGCAATAGCCCACGGCATTAGTTTATGTTGTAAATACGCTTGCAACAAAACAGAAGAATTTTGTACTTGACATCAAATTATTCAAAAAATATTAAGTGTAACTTTTTTTTTATTTAAGGGAAATATCTTCTCATTCAATACTTACGATTTGAACAATGTTTGGTACAATTATAAAATAATTAGTTTTTGGGGTCCAGCAGCATAAAAAATTTGCTGTAATCTAATGTATTTTATTGTGTTTCATATATGGGTATTCAACAGCATATTACGACGAACTGTAATGCTGTTTTGCTATGTGGAAATACTTTATGATCTACAAATATATGCATATTTGGCAAATGTAAGCTGCGTTGTAAGGTTTGAAAGCTAAATTTAGTTGCATTTAGTTCTCATTATTTGCTTTAACATTTAAACACACTGGTTTCATTTTAAGATGTTATCGCTGTTCACTAGTGTCCGCCATTTTACAATGGCAAGTCAGTGCAAACTGGTGTTGGCTAGATATTACTTGAATGTCGCAGTAGCGCCGATATTATGTTATTTCTGTTTTTTTTTTTTAGCGTAATGCGTCTTTTTGGTTCCTCCAACATTATTTAGAGGCTTAATTAGCATCAAAACTTCAACAGTATATTTTAATTATAGTAATATAAAACTTTGTAAATTGTTAACATTATTAACTTTGTCGCCACGTTCCTAATTTTACTACAACTTACCCGTTCAAAGAAATGGCTCAAAATAAATTATTCTGTTATAACAACGTTAGTATTTTTACTGTGTATCTGTTATTCAACAAATTAAGTTAACCGACAAAATATTTCAGAAAAATTTACTTTCTGAGTAAAAAAGCATGTGTGTACATATGTATTTTGAATGTAATGTAAGTCTATATCGTAGTGTGATGGAGGTAAATTCATAAAGTTATAAGTTTCATGATTGAAAAATTTCAAGAAATAATGGTTTAGGAATTTTCTTCAGGAAATCAGATATTTCTAAAATATCCTAAATCTTTAAATTTCTCTTTAGCAATCACGATAAATTTTTGCTTCAGCAATATGTTAACCACAAAGATTCAAATTAAAGTAAAGATGGAGAGTTCAGCGTGAGCAACGCAAAATCGGAATAATTGCTTAGAAGCAGTGGGAAGGCGGACTGCAGTAATATCCAGAGCACTTTTCTAATATTTTCTTGCTAAACCAGAGAAATGTTTGCCGCAGCTTGGCATTCATACTTTCTCCGTATTTTTTTTTTTTTTTTACATTCCTACATGTTGTGCTAATATTATTTAAGTTTTGGTTTCCTGAATGAATGTACTTGGATGTTTTGCTCTTAATTGCACCTTCTATTATTGCGTGGCATTCCCTGCGTGTTTCGGCAGTTTACCTACCAATCAGAATAATTGTTTCTTTGGTTTAGGATATACACTGCCTCACGGTTGAGAACATTTTTGCTCGTCACAAAGCCTACATCAGTTTGGATATCGCTTGCACTAAATGATGATATAAATAATAATCGTTTGTCAGATTATTGTACGAAGATACAAATTACAATGAACTCTCTTGTAAAACGATTATGCAGTCACTCCTTCTTAATATTTTCTACCGGCACAACTGTTAGAATACTGAAGACTTAGGAATATGAAAAAAAAATAGAAATATATTGAATAATTCGGAATTATTCAGGTACATGAAAACTGGTGAACGAAGAAAATGGAAAGTCTCAAGACGTGAATTGAGTTGTATTTTGCGAAGTGAGTCGCGAAGTAACACGTGGACATGCTGGTGAGTGACTGGAGAAGTCCTACTACACATGGCTGGCCTATACGATACGTGTCAATGCAATCTGAGTGTAAGAGTCTTCTTATAGAATGGCGCGATATTTTAAATTACCAAAGCAGCTAAGTGAATATTGTCCATGCTGTAGGACTGGTTGTCAGATAACCAACCCCGTCTTACTCCTCGCCCTTATGTCTTTCCCATTTGCTTTGCAGTCATTCGATCATGGACAGTGGAGGCATGGCGGAACTTCTTCTCGTGACTCACCAAGGAAAAATGTTTCTTTCCGAGAAGCGCTATCAGTAGGATAGATGTGAATAATTGTTTCCAGGAGTTGAACTGGCAACATGCTTGGCGACATTGCGCAACATCTCACGACAACGTGACAGACGATTTGCATTCCCGAAATAACCGAGGGAGAAATGGTGAGCTTACGGAAAATCCGTACCTCCAAGCCGGTCGCGTCATGGACAGTTGTGAACACTGAACGGGTGACTGGACCGGAGAACTGAAAAACGAATGTGTGAGTTTAGCTAAGGTTAATTCTACTCTGGTTAGAAATAGAACGGGCATTATTGTGGAAGAGTTCGGTTTAGGGAAAATTTCCGCCACTGGGTGCGCAGTGTTCCCAATGGGTCATTTTAGAATAAAATTTTAATCAACGTGAATTAGTGGCGGATTTTATTGACTCAAAATTGACGCTATTTTCCTTTTAAAATGCAATATTACTTGGATAGGGTCTAATTTTGTTGCCAGAGATAATTATTTGCAGGTTTGTAACCTCGCGCCGTCGAGAAGCTTTCAAACTTAGCTCGTCTTCACTTGAAAACTATCAACTCAAATCATTTCAAACTTTACTGGCAACACTGAAACCATGGCGCAATGATTATATTTTCTTTAATGAGTATATTTTCAACGTAAAAATTGATAAAACAATTGTGTAATTTTGATTATTCTATCTGGACGTGTACAGCAAAAAAGGAGCAAGCGAGAGTTTTTTGTTTCATTTTAAGAGATATATCGGTGATATGTTTATTTACATGCCCATCTTAAACCATTGCCTCTCCTTATTTACTTGTTAAGGTTATTAAACCCTATCATTCGAAACATTAGACTGATTAAATCCGAATTTGATGCTCCAAATCCGACCTCCCTCAATGCAGTGTATTGCACGCTAGCATATTGTAAGAGAATTTCTGTGTTCAAGTCCAGTGTAAGGCACATATGTATTTGTAATTATCTCACAACTGTTACATAAGTTTCTATTTTCATTCATAATGTTATTGTTTTGAAAGAGAAGGCTAGTCCTACCTACCAACTCAGCTTTTAAGAACTTATTTAATAAAAACGAATTGCACCTATGTTCAGTAACTTCTAGTTTATGTTTGCGCTAGCTTATAAAGTAGTACATTATTGAGCAAATCAATTTATATATTCAATGTTAATAATCATTATTGTAATAAAATATTTATAATATTTGGTTTGATACCTGAGATATGACTCGGCACGGAAATGCCAAGATACTGCTATTAGGTTTCAAGTACATGACATGGATGTTAACCGGAAAATAAAACTGGCATTCTTATTATGTAATAACATATGAGCAAATATCTTAACATTCGGCGTATTCATTAGAGGTTTTTAAGGCATACACACTCACGTAGGAAGGTGATTGTTCGGAACATGGACTAAAAATATTTCTGCAGTCAACAAACAATAATTTGCGAAAAATTTCACTGAACCTCGTACAGTCAATGTAATAATTCAGAGGTAGTCAGAAACTGTTACAATGATAGATATGATACTTTTATAACGTTAAAAGTAATCACTGGAAAACAGCATAGTGTTCCTTTTATTTTATTACGATGCACCTTAAAATTTCATACAAACTTACAAGTATATTTCTATTCTTTTAATGCGACAAAATGTTATCAGCAAATCTGAAACAATATTAATGACCAAGAAGCAGATAAACTAAAGACGCCTTTCAACTGGTATTAATTGTTATATAAGATTGTTACCTTTTTAAAAGGTGTTAGGGGAAACATAACTACGAAACTCTGTTATAATTACGTTTATACTTTCAGTGCTATGCACATAATGTAAAAATCGAGAATTATTAAAAGGCAACTTTACTACAGCTACCAATATAAGAAACAGGTAACATTAAAATCTTTTCGGCGTTTGAAAACCTTTCCTCCGCACAAAAAAAAATGATTTGGAATGCAAAACGGTTAACGATTTAATTCACGTTAATTGATGTTAATATATATAAGTAAATATATACACACGAAAATAAATATTTCTCGATTCCGATATAAACTCCGTTTAAGATAAAGAGTGAAATTGAGTGTTAAGATTATTTTCATTTTTAGAACAAAATAACATTTATTAGAAATAATTATATTAGACAATATCATACATTCCATGAGACATTTTGCAGTATACTAAAACTTAAAGAAAACAGAGCTTTATTACGTGTTGTGATTTAAGATACCAGTATGAAAATAGCAACATAAATTTAATATAAGCTATTCGCGTTTAAATAAGCATATTTGAAAGTCCTCCTTAAGAATTACTTTTTTCCTCATTTTGTATTCTTGCGCCTTGTGTGAAAATTTCCATTCATATGAGCCTGATGACTTTATTCATGCGCAAGTCAAATGGAAATGTAACATTGTTGGGAACGTATATATCACTTGAACGCCAATTGACACTCAGCAGAGAAAAACAATTTTATTGTTATAAATTTAAACATAACACATCGCCAAAACTCGTACTTTTTTTAAAATCCTATGTAAGCTTAACTAGGCACCTGCAGGCTGTTTTGTATGGTAGCATCTATACAGTTTACGATCAACGATACGATATTGTTCACAGGTTGGTTTCAAAAGTGCTCACTTTACCGTGAACACCCTATAGCAAACAATTACGGTCGTGCTCTGACCAAATATCGCACAATAATTATTTCCCCAGCGATACACAGTTTTCTCCTCCTCGTTGTAATTTGCGGGCTGTGTGCTGTGCGCCCAGGCAGTCACGCTCGTGAGGTCAGAAGGTCGCCTGCTTGTAACCAGACCCTGGATCACACACGCCCTTTTACGATTTGTCTGATTTTCGTTTCATGCGGCCTGCGTGCTGAATTTAATAATGTTTTAACTGGAACAACACGACAGCCAACTGGTAACATTTGAATAACACTTATATTACACAGCTTGGTTGATACTACACAGAAAAAGTATAATATTGTGGCAACAGTATTAATGTTACTACAACCGTCAGTAACTAATGTTGCTGTTACTCTATTATAATGTTATCCCATTAAAGTTAATGTAGCATTAAGTACTTCTGTAACAATGTTACCTCCATACCACACTGTCAACTTTAAACAGTGTTTATGTTGCGGCAAAATACATTTTGTGTTTAATTAATGTTAAAATTTGTGTTTAAACTTCTCTTGCATTTTTTCTGCTTTAAATAAGCATTCCCATGTGAAATAAATGTAATAAAATTATTTTGTCACGAAAAGAAATATAAGCAAAGGAAACCGAACCCACTCATTGAAGACATCAGGTTTACGAAACGTAATGTCCTGACAAAAGCTCTATTTTAACAAGTCTGCACGCGTTTCATATTGGGGGTATCCAGCCCAATATAATGACAAAGTGCTGTTCTCTTTCACTGCGTGAAAATACTTTATGCCCCAGAAATACATGCACATTTGTACTCGTAAACTGCTTTGCAAGGTTTGAGAGCTTGTCTAAGCTACACAGAGGAGCCAAAAAAACTGGTACAGGCGTGCGTATGCAAATAACAGAGGTATGGAACCAATCAGAGTAACGCGATTCTGTCGGCAGCGCCTTTATAAGACAACAAGCGTCTGGCGAAGTTGCTAGATCGGTTACTGCTGCTACAATGACAGGTTATCCAGATTTAAGTGAGTTTGAACGTTGTGTTATAGTCAGTGCACGAGAGATGGGACATAGCATTTCTGAGTTAGCGATAAAATTTGGATTTTCGCGTACGACCATTTCACGAGTGTACCATGAATATCGGGAATCCGGTAAAACATCAAACCTTTGACATTGCTGCGGCCGAAAAAGATCGTGAACGAACGAAACAAACGACGACTGACGAGAATAATTAAACGTGACAGACGTGCAACCCTTTCTCAAATTGGCGCAGATTTCAATGCTGCGGCATCAACAAGTGCCAGCGTGCGAACTATTAAACGGACCATCATTGATATGGGCATTCGGAGCCGAAGGCCTACTCGTGTACCATTGTTAAATGCACGACACAAAGCTTTACGCCTCGCCTGGGCCCGCCAACACCGCCATTGGACTGTTTATGACTGGAAACACGTTGCCTGGTCTTACGAGTCTTGTTTCCAATTGTATCGGGCGGATGTACATGTACAGGTATGGAGACATCCTCATGAATCCATGGATCCTACATGTCAACAGGGGACTATTCAAGCTGGTGGAGGCTCTGTCATGGTATGGGGTGTGTGCAGTTGGGGTGAAATGGGACCCCTGATACGTCTAGATACGACTCTGACAGGTGACAGATACGTAAGCATCCTGCCCGATCACTAGCACCCATTCATGTCCATTGTTCATTCCGACGGACGTGGACGATTCCAGCAGGACAATGCGACACCCCACACGTCGAAAGTTTCCACCAAGTGGCTCCAGGAACACACTGCTGACTTTAGAAATTTCCATTGGCCCCCTAAATCACCAGATATGAACATTATTGAGCATATTTGAGATGCCTTGCAACGTGCTGTTCAGAAGAGATCTCCACCTCCTCGCACTCCTATGGATTTTTGTACTGCCCTGCAGGATTCATGGTGTGAATTGCCTCTTTCATACCTTCAGATATTAGTCGAGTCCATGCCACGTCGTATTGCGGCACTTCTGCGTGCTCGCGGGAGCCCTACACGAGATTAGACAGGTGTACCAGTTTTTTTTGCCTCTTCAGTGTACATTCTTTTCTCGTACAAGGTTGTTGCTGTTCACTACTATCCGCATCTTACAATGCTAGGCCAGTGTAATCTTTTGTTGGTTAGACATTTCGTTAATGTCGCAGTAACACAAAATATTTTGTTCTTCCTGTGATTTTTAGAGTGAAACATCTTTGATTGCGGTAACATTACTGAGAAGTTACATTTACATTACAACAATATATTTGCATTATAGTAATATAACTCTTTGTAAATGGTTAAAATTAAGAACTCTGTTACAATATTATTAATTTTACTACAACATAACCATTTAAAGAAATGCCTCAACAGTAATTATTTAATTGTAAGACCATTAGGCTTTTTTCTGTGAAGGTCAATGTAAAAATTGATTATTCGAAAAAATAAGACCCAGGAAACTTAAAATAAATCGTTTAACTTTACAAACCACGTTAAGAGCTCTGTTTAACATTTAACATTACATAATAAGACTAAAATAATAAAAACATAATATTGCTACTAAACAATGACAAGGCAATGAATATAATATATATGTATATTTCATCAGTATTTCGACTTTTTACTATATTATATATGTGTTTTGAGTGCCAGACGCACTCTTTTCTTACCGTTACTTCTGTTGTACGCTTATTTTACATTTGAAGTTGGAAAATCTAACAATGTAACGATTTGGTATTTTGTACTAAGTCATTTGGAAGCTTCGAATGGGACGAAACCAAAATATGAATAACATATACACGTTAGAGATTTGCAGATTTGTAGACAAAATCAACCACTTGCCAAGATTGTTTATAAAAGTGCGAAATGAAACATTGCATCGGAGTACGGAGCTCGTGTCGTTGACGACGAAGTGGTTTAAAGCATACTTTCTACACCGAGCTGTTACCGCCTTCACACGCACAGACGCGCACANAAACATTGCATCGGAGTACGGAGCTCGTGTCGTTGACGACGAAGTGGTTTAAAGCATACTTTCTACACCGAGCTGTTGCCGCCTTCACACGCACAGACGCGCACACGCGCACACACAGTATAGCTATACCACGTGAAACGCTATCACATGGTTGATCTTCGAGTGAAAGATTGCATTTATTTGGGATTAATCGGTTGTTGGGTGCATGCCATATTCCCTAAAGTTATTTCACTCAAAACGCAGGCAAAACGATTTTGGACAAATTGGCATTTTGGCAAAACAATTTTAGAAAAAATGACTTAATGCGAAACGACTTCAGACAAATAGATAACCTGGCAAGTTTATAACATGCTGGATTTCGGTCAAATGACTTTAATGATAATAATTGCATGATAATATTAAATAATAGCAGTCTGAAAGAAATTTCTTGTAAATCCATGTAAATTTTATAATGTAATTTTCGTAATACACCTGACTGTTAAAAAAATGTTTGGCAGAAGAGTTGGAGCAAAAATTGTATAAAAACTATGTTCATTTCCATCCCTCCCAATTAAAGAAACTGGAACGTATTTTAATAACTGCCAATGTGAAAGAGATCCATTATAGAAAACTACCTATACTTTAAGAAATTAGGACGTAAAATAATATTTTTTTGCTTTTTTATGGCAAAACAACATATTAAAAAATTGTTCTCCAAAACCCATAAACAAGAGATACTGGTGAGAAACCCGTTTTTCTTGTTTGTGGCAAAACATCATTTAAAAAAAAATGGTTTTCAAGTATCTTCAACAAAGATACAGAAGATATCTCATAGGTTTACCAATGGAAGTCCGGAGAAGCGAAAAACAAGACTAAGTAAAACGCTTTTACAGTGACATAGGTGTCTGTCAGTTGTAAGTCGAGATGAGAGGATGGAATCGTCAACAGTCAGCGTAGAAAGAGAGAGAAAGAAAGAGATGCACACATATAAAAATACAGTGGCGATCGTTTGTAGAATATGGGGGAGGGGTCTGGCGCAGGCCACACCTCCCTAATTAACGAGCTCCTGGTCGTTAATGAGCTCCTGCCCAGGTGGGCGATGTGGTCACTGATAGAGGGGCAGAGTATAAGGAGAAGTCACCGGCTCACCGTAGCAGTGCCCCTACCCACTTCATCACACACTGCCAGATGTACAGAAGCAACACACTACTCCGGACGTACCTGCTGGCAAATTGCCCTCTCTTGATGCTTTACAAAAATATGCGTTGGCGCCACGGTGGCTGAGTGGTTAGACTGCTCGCCTCCCACCAAGGTGAGCCAGGTTCAATTCCCTACCGGATCACTCCCGGATTTTCACAAGTGGGAATCGTGCTGGACGATGCCGCTGGTCGGCAGGTTTTCTCGGGGATCTCCCGTTTCCCCACCCCTGCATTCAGGCACTTCTCCTTCCTTGCCTCAGTTCACCCTCGTCGGTTCTCAAGACCTCGTTATTAAGAGCCGCCTGAATCTCTCCACTCAGAAATACTTGCTTGTAGAAATTAAGGCACCACCCACCTCGTGTTGTTTACCGCGCCTGTGGCTGAGAAGCTCGGAGGCGACAAGGGCGACGCTGCCGTGGCGTGTAAAGTGCGCATTCGCCGCTACGTGCAAGGCTCTGAACTGGTGTGCTGCGTGTAGCTATGGGTGTTACCCGAAAAAATTTTTTATGGAAAGTCTGTGGCAAAGCTCAAGGCAAGGCCCTAAATTATATCTGTCTGTGTCTGACGCACTTCGAAAAAGCCGTTTTTTTTTTTTGCTATGGTTCTCCGTAATTCTCGTTTTGAGGTCATCAATGTTAGCCGGCAATTGTGGACGAAACACTTGATCCCTTATGTACCTCCATATAAAAAAAAACACACGGGGTAAGATCCGGGCTTCATGAGGGTCAGTTATAATCAATACGAATAAAAACAGGGAAAAAATAAGTCTTATGGAAATGCTTAGTAATAAATAGTTCTTAATCAAATTATTATTACACTGAGTGCGCACAAATGATGTGCGATGTCCCTTTGGTGTAATTTTCCAGACTTAATTAAGTTTTACCTGTATGGGGCGGAGAAATATCCTGGAAGTAGAACTTTATTAATGCTTCAGAAATGTTGGAAGTAACCTTGAATGGACTACAATAGTGTCAGTAGAGAATGCCTATGTCTAGGCACCGCCCACTGTCACAGCCACTCTCTCCAAGTAGTTCCGCTGTTCGTCACTACGCGCGCTTGACGCCACCTGCTACCACTGCGGCCAATGAAACGCAAAATACGTTGTTTCATGGTAGTGTTCGGCCAATCTCCCCTTCTCTGCCACCCATGATACATACCGTGTGATACGCCACAAAGGTTTGTCACATCATTCTTATATCAGTCAGGCGTGTGTAAAATAACGTAACCTTCTTATAAATTTACAATTGTGGTTGTGAACAAGGTACTGATTAAACACAAATAACAGTAAAATTATATTGACTAATCAATTTGCGGAAGAATAGTTTGGAAGTGAAATAAAATAATCAGCTAATTCCAAACTAATGTGTACGGATGTGGCAATAAAGTTTTTCGTATCTTTTTAGAAAATATGAGCGATTAAATAACACTTACAGTTTAAATAGGCTTTCTTCTCTTCTTGCGCGGAACTACAATCATCTGATAACGGGAACCAAATTGCATTTCCTAATGTGATTGTTTCTAGGTACTCAGTCATATGCGCTGTTTTTCAGTGCACATAAATTTGAGTTCTGCTTTGTGCGGAACATGAATATTGTTGTGAATTTTTACGTCGTAAGCTGATATGTTACTATCTTCTCACTTTTGTTTTCTTGTTGTTTTATTTTAGGCGCCCAGATATTAGCATTAGCCTTACTATTAATTTTGTAACTTTCTGCAAGGAAAGAATTTTGTTTTATAATATTCTTGTATTTTTGCGTCCTTATATTAGTTCAAAATTTTTATCTTAACGTGGCTAGTGATCTCACGCAATCTTTAACTGAAGTCACCATAAGTGGTGTACAATATCTATATTAATTATAAAACAGAATATCTCGTTGTCTAACGAAAATCTGGATTTTTGTGTGCACAAGCTAGACTCTTTGCTGTAAAAAGAACCGCATTTATATGGGAAAAAATTACAGTTGACGCTCTGACACAGAGGTGAACATCAATTTGGAAGCGCTCTCTCGTTATACCACGAAAATGAATTGCGAATACTAATTCCTGCATTTGACCTGAACGATCATGGAGCCAAGACCTGCATCATCGCTAACTGGTTGTCGCCAGTGCCGATTCTGCGATCGATTTTTCACCTATGGTTAAAATACTTGTCGGCATGAGAGAATCGCCTGTACGAAGAGTCCTTTTCGCGCGATGAAGCATTACGACATTGGTCCCATGCAGTTTGTGCAAGGTGATACATTGAAACAACATACCGAGATCTGCAAGGGTTCCTCTACTGGGAGTCAGCAAGTGTGGCCGACAATACCTCTTGCTGAATCGATGGGTACCGATTCGACAGGCGATTATGACGAGACAGTTAATGATGGAATGAGTGGTCTGCATCGTACAGTAGAGTCGGTTTGTGTGGCATGTACACTTGCAAGACGTTCGTGTGAAGTCGACTAACTTAAACAAAAAAAAGGTCGTCAACTCTAAATACTGATTAGTATACAACTCATGCTTCAAAGAAAAGCAAATTAAAAATTGAGGATGAAAAAGGAAGTGAAGGCGATCATGAAGACAGCATAGATTAAAATGAACATGAAGATAGTGATAATGTTTAAGACGATGATGGCGATTTTCTCGATGCACCGACACACCTCTCCAACATATTTGCTTCCAATTTCCCGAGGACATGAATTACTTGTTGACAGATTGAGATATTTGATTGGCCTTCAAAAATGTGGATATTTCTCACGCGATGTCGAAATATCTTTAATCATTAGTAAACTGAAGGAACGGGGATATATCGCATGATGTGATGAACTGATTTCTTCTGAAATGGTAATTACAAAATAATAATAAATTAGTATCATAAAACAATTGTTTCTATACTTTATTTTTGTGTGTCGTATTCTTTTAACCCTAACAACTTTAAAGAGTTGCTATGAGAACTCGAATATTAATGGAAATATCTGCATATAGAATGATAATAAAGACTTAACGTATAAAAAATGCATGAATAGTTGACTGCATGAAAAAAATTAATTCTGTCTACACATAATAATTTTGAAGGCAGAGTTGGTGAATCGTTTTTTTAAATGTGCGTATAGACCGACGACAAACCCATGGAATTAATATTAATTGATGATTGATGAAAATATTGAAATATTGATGGAAATATACGGAAAGATTGAAATAACGATGGAAATATTGTGAAAGAACGATGGAAATATTGTGAAAGATTGATAGAAATATTGTGAAAGATTGATGGATGGATTGCGAAGATTGATGGGAAGATTGAAAAATTGACGGAAGATTGCGAAAGATTTATGGATTGGGATTGATCGAAGGATTGCAATTGATTCAAGGATTGGGATTGTGGTGCTGAATGCGATGCTGATCGTGGTGTGTGTGGTGCTGATCGTGGTGCTGATTGCGTTACTGATTATGGTGCATGTGGTGCTGATTATGGTGTGTGTGGAGCTGATTGTGGTGATGATAGTGGTGTGTGTGGTGCATGTGGTGCTGATTGTGGTGCATGTGGTGCTGATTGTGGTGCATGTGGTGCTGATTGTGGTGCTGATTGATGGAAAGATTGTGAGATTGATCGAAATATTGATAAAAAAAGTCTTCAATTAATTTTTTAATTTTGTATATTCTGCCGTCTAATTAACCAGTGAGAAACCTTGGAAAAGGGAGGGGAATGTTAATACATTGTAATTGATTGGAGGGGGGGGGGTCAGTCGTCTGCTGGACAAGGTATTGTGAGAGACCTCCGGAAATGTAAGTTTTAAAAAATAATTGAAAAAAAATTATTTATATTAATATTTTTTATTAATGTTTTATAAATTATTAGAACATTTTTGGGATTTTTAATGAATTTTTGGATTCGAGGTTAAAGGTCACTACGTTAGGACCAAATGTCATGGTTACCTGGATACAAGATGACAGTAGGAGTCAGTAATTTAATATGTTCGCTAATTTTATGGATTATTCAATTTTAAAATTTTATTTCTAGTCATGCTTATAGGGTCAAGGTCATTGGTTAAGGTCAAGGTCACCTAGGTCCAACATGGTGATTGGGTGACATCATAACATGGTTGCTGGTTGGTTACAATCCCTCGTCCCCCCCCCCTAAGCCCAAACATTTAAAATAAAAATTTTATAATTTTTTCTGAATTATTTTACAAATTTTGTAAATATTTGGAGATTTTTTTTAGAATTTTTGGCAATTTTCGGGTTCGAGTTCAAAATCACTAGGGCCAATGTCAAAGGTCTAGGTCACCTGGATTCAATATGGCGGACAAGATGGCTGACAAAACCGATATGGCTTATGGTTAGGTCTGAATCTGGACCTTGGACCCCTTGTATCGATTTGGCATACCCTATACCTATACAACCAATATGGCCACCACAGTTCTGCCTTCGAAAACGATCCCCCAAAATACATCCAATATTTGGATCGAAAATTGACTTTCGGGAGATCGTTTATGCAGCTCGGTGATCAGTGCTTTTTTGAGGAAAAAAATGGGACATTATTAGGGGAAAAAAGGAAATTTTATTAAAAAAAAGAGAAATTTTATTTAAAAAAAAGGGAAATTTTATTGAAAAAAAGGGAAATTTTATTGAAAAAAGGGACATTTAATGGGGAAATAATTAATTTTGAAGGAAAAAAAGAAAACCTATACGTAAAATGGCCGCTGGGGGACCGAAATGACAGAGCATGAACAGCTCCGATCTCCAGTCCTAGGTCCCGATGCGACAAAACATACCAAACTCTACTACTCACGGGTTATTACCAAGAAAGATTTTCTCCAATAAATTTGTTATTTTTTCAGGAGCAGCAAAATATATGTTTTATACACAACCCAGTGAGCTACTTAACCAGAGACGATGCAAATTACCTGCGCAATACTGATTTATTTAAGATTTCTGTTACAAATCGTCTTGCACAAAGAAACATAAGAAGTCAAATATTATTAACTTGTGTTACAAGTCTGTGTTGATTAGTGGCAGCATGAGCTCGGATTTCTCTATCTTTTTCTGTTCGGAGGTGTAAAGAATTACGTGGGGTTCTCTCATAACCCTCGGAAATTTTGCGGTAAACTAATGGCATTGGAACTGAACGATTATTACATGGAAGTCATAACGGAGATGATTCGTTTTCAGGCATTACGTCGTTAGGAATTATGACGGATATTCGTGACTTCACAAGCAAGCTTGCAAAGGCTCTAGAAGTTAAATGAATTATCGACGGTATAAAAGAAACACACAACTGAAGGAGGAATGCCAAATGCGTAAAAATTACTGCACTATTCTGCCTTAGCATGAAGGGTCGCTGTTGACTCCAGAAAGTAAAATTATAGCTATGTTCAAAAAATGAGGCTTAGCATTTGTAACTAAGGCAGGTAAGTGATTACTGAAAGGCATATCGTCCGTAGTCCTGCTAACGTCAATCTGTCACGCATGCGCGCACACTACCGTATTTCGCGCATTCTCACTGGTAATTCATGCATTGTTTTTCACACCATGCCTAGCAAGACACTCAAGTAATAACTTGTGGAATGTAATGCTAAGCCTCGCCTATGTACCGATGCTAGTATTAAATACATTCCGCTGTCTCTTGCGTTGTCCTGTCTTGTTGAAATCATAACATTTATTCTGCTTAATGCTGTATAGTAAAATTATGCTTATAGTAAAATAATAATTTGTGAGCTGGAATATTTCAGCTAAGGCAGTCAGTCGAGATTGCATAACATAAGTGAATTTGTAGTACTGCAAATAGGGTAATTTACACAAATCTCTAGAAGGTAAGCAAAATAAAAAAAATAGTTAAACAGAAACAAAAAATATAAATTTTTTGGGTAAGAATGATTTAGCGTGCACGGATTCCGATGATCTGAAAAGCAGAAGATGATAAGATTAGAAGCGATATAAATAGAAAATCACACATGTGTTAAAGTAAAAATTACGTAAGAATATTACCTTGTAGAAATACCTTTCCTTTGAGTGCGAATGACTTCAATCCACAGACTAGACACGACACGCACCGAAAACGCATAATGACATTTTACAGTACATTTGGCATATACTTCTTCAAAACAGTGTGTAAACCGCGCAGGCTGAACAGTATCCCTTGTGCCATACTTAACAACACATTTATTACTCGTAAACATGGCAAGAGTATTGTTTATGTGGCTGTATGTGAACAGCTTGCTGCAGTTCAGTTATCAGTAATTTGGTAGCGAACTCCGAAATACCCTAATTTTAATGCGCTAAAACATACACACAGAATTTGCACTTAATAAGACAACTCTCTTAGCGAAAATGCGACTATTTACCAAGCTTACCAACGCATTCAACGATAAACACGAATGATCATTTATGAAATATCAATATTGAGTTCAAAACATCCAGTTTTCTACCTGTGCTTGTCGATAACATTTCTGCCCCGCACTTCGAACGTCAGCTACAGTTAATATCTGACTTGCAGATTTCAAAATCAACAAAACTATGTACCATATCGTTTGTGTGCATAAACTGTGCAAAGACGGCGCTCACCATTAAAACGAAACAGGTATTGCAGTTGAATCTTAACAATAACATAAAAGGCTATTATTGGAGTAATGCATTTAGGGCAATACTGTTGAGTCTATAACTAGGATGTTTTGGGAATATATTAGCGTTTGCGAGATGAAGGTATTATACGCATTGCTCACGTGTGTGTATATATAACATATAAAATTAAATTACAGTGATATATAAACATTAGTTCTCTGTATGGGAGGCCGAATGCTTAAGTTAGGTTTTTCAACTTAAGTATTTAAATTTAATGTGCCGCTTAATTTCTCAAGCTTACATTGCTACAGTAACAGTGCTTTCAATGAAAATAATGTGAATTATTGATAGTGTGGTTCGGAACAGTTATTTCCACGACGAGAATCATACACGGATCAATGCCTTCCGTGGGCGAATGTTGAGGAGGCAAGGATCGATCACGAATCTCGCCACGACGTACATTAATGAGAATAAACGTGCCGAGGTGTGGCAGCTGGTTCCATCCCGCCCACACGGAGACATCTCCCTTATCTTCTCCAACTTGTTGTCGGCGACAACTCTCATTCTATGTGACTGTCCTCAACATTCGGACTTGAAAAAATGGATCTGTGTACGCGATTGGCTGGTTTTCATATGTCTATGTACACATCCGCATAAAATAGTCCACATCTCGCAGGCTGCCAAATACCAAATTAAAGCGAATATTTAGCTGAAGGAAATATTTTCACTTCTTCTGAAAACCATATATTACAGCTTGTTAAGAGTTCATTGAAAACTTTTCGAAGCCATGTTGTCTTCCTTTATTTTGTGTTATTTGTATATATTTGACAAATATAAAAATAACTAACATTACCGTGATATGAACGAGTTTTCTGTGTTAGCTGTCCCTTATTTTTATATTTATTATAATTAACAGAATTAAAACTACGCCAATATTAACTGAAATTATCAGAAAAAAATACTAATTGAAACACATTTAAACAGTCTCCAGTTTAATAATTACATGAACATTTTCAAATATTCGGTTTACACGTTGATTTTCTATTAATAAATCTATGTCACTAAAATTTTATCAATACAGTAAGTTTTTAAGTCCAACTATTTACAGCTGCAAGGGGTGAATTTCTCACGTGCTGGCCTAAAAAGTGTTCAATTAAATGTATGAAAATAGTGGTATGTATCAAGGAATTCAATTTATCAATTAAGTATTTGTAAAGTTAAATTTCATAAACTCTAAGAAATAAAATAAAATTTAAAAAATTTGGTTCCAAATTTTATAATTGCAGCGAGTAATCACGATATTGAAACCGTAACAGCCCGAAAATTAACTTTGTGGTATAACTTTTTGAAATTTGCACCTATAAATATTTTTAATGAAATGTATAATATTTGCGCAGAAAAAAAAGTTGTAAACTTTTTCCCCCAACGATCTGGTTTTTTTTAATCAAATTATGATAAGTATCATGTCCCGATACCATATAATATAATCCAAATCTTTAAAAAAAATATATAAAAAAATAGCCTTTAGAACAGCTTAAATAAGTTTTTTTTGCGTAAATTAAAATGTGTGGAAACCAACCAATAGAAACAATCTGGGCCTGCAGCTGTTCATCTATTTGACTTAAACTCTAAGTGATATTGTCACTGTATTATGCAATGTAGTTCAGTAATTCGTTTCCATTTGTTTTCTTGTTTCATAACTCTAAAGATAATCATTTATATGTTTTTTTAAGTTGTCAGAAGAGACACGAACATATCAGTCATTCTTATTTATCTACTGTTTAAAGTATTAAGAAGTCAACTATTTAAATAATAACATTGGTTTTTGTTTTTTCTTGTTGTTTCAACATCTCAAAATACTACCATATTGTATCTGATAAAGTTTTCACTGTAAGGTTTATAAATACTCGGGATTTTGCAATACTTTACAAAAGGGAACAACGNTGCAATGTAGTTCAGTAATTCGTTTCCATTTGTTTTCTTGTTTCATAACTCTAAAGATAATCATTTATATGTTTTTTAAGTTGTCAGAAGAGACACGAACATATCAGTCATTCTTATTTATCTACTGTTTAAAGTATTAAGAAGTCAACTATTTAAAAAATAACATTGGTTTTTGTTTTTTCTTGTTGTTTCAACATCTCAAAATACTACCATATTGTATCTGATAAAGTTTTCACTGTAAGGTTTATAAATACTCGGGATTTTGCAATACTTTACAAAAGGGAACAACAAAATAAAAATGAAACTATTGTTTTATTATAAAGTGTTCTTTATCATGGATGGGTTTTAATTTAATTTGAATATCANAAAATAAAAATGAAACTATTGTTTTATTATAAAGTGTTCTTTATCATGGATGGGTTTTAATTTAATTTGAATATCATTGTTGATTTATCAAAAATTATTTAATTCTTGCTTTGTCAAATTTTTATTAAAATGATGTTAATGAAATAACGCTATCAGTAATGAGATGAGAATCGGCAGTCAGCCAACATAATTTTTTTAACAAATTCCTGTAAGTATTTTGAAACTGTATACGGTGTCACACATCTGATATCCTTAAACGTGGGACGTGGGAAGGTTATCAATAGCCTACGTGGCTAATTATATCTTCCAAGTACAAATGTTATTGAATAACTTAAATTTAAATTCCGGAGAGGCGAAACTGTGGGCTAAATTTAGTTAAAAATAATTGTGTTTATCAAATTTTTCGACAGTTGAGCGAATAGACACCTGTCATTGGTCCATGGCGATGTTAAATTCAAAAGTCGTGGCAGAATACACAGCGGGATGAATGAGAAAACTAAGCAGGGATCTGAAAAGTTATCAGCTATAATTATATATACCAGTAAGTTTTTATTAATATCTGTAATGCGTACTAAATAACGTACATATGTAAATTTCATTCAAAAGAGCATATACATTAAAACAATTAATGTAAGTAAATTAATAACCTAAAAAATACATTATGACAAAGTAAATTGAATTACACCCTGGACTCGAACCCGCAATCTTGTAGTACTAAAACAACACCTTAACGACTGTTACCTGCGCGAAGATTCATTGCTCGCAGTTAATGGAGCCCTTTTAAGGCAAACAACAAAAGAAATTTTACTGCCGCTACCTGCGTTTACATACTTTAACATGCACACTCCCTGGCTGCGCCCAGTAAAGTAACGGGGGAGAGAATGTAATTGCATGTCTTAAAACTGAATCATAAATGCAAGTTAAACATCTGTGAATATTCAAATTATTTCTTTGGCTTTCTGCATTTTTAAGCATATTACAATTAGCAAATTTGTAAAATATGTACTTTTCTAATAATTTCTTATGTTCACTTGATTGCTGTATGAATGAAGTTATTAGGTACATATCAATGTTATATACATATATCTTATGAAGAAGTCAAACTTTTACTATATTTTACAGTGTTGAAAGAAAATTTTAATTTTTTAATTGTGTTTTTATCTCAATGATGCGCATTCACAAATAGTATTTAATGCATTAAATTTTAATTACTGAAATTAAATTTTGTTTGTATGTGGTACCGCTTTTAACTCTTTAAGTAATATATTTAAGTTGTTTTTTAACTAAAGTTAATTAAAAAGAAATAAATTGTAATTGTAAATATATTGATGAATCGCTTTTCTATTCTGACTAAATGCTTCATATTTTTGTCGTGAAAGACACCTTTAATTCTTTTAGTAGCTTAAAACGGCGAGGAGCTATTTTATTTAAACTTTTTAATTTAAGTTATTACGTGATTATTATGGTTTGATTTAAACTAATTTATTGTTAAGTTTCAGGACCTTAGATTTTCGAGGACTAATCTTTAGTGTCTATTTGCGTTCTCTCTTTTATGATTATGTAAATCTACCGTTTATTTCGAACGTTAATGAACATAATTATTTGTTAAAGACAGTTATTTGTTCGTTTATTTGTATTCAGCAAAGACAATATAGTAATGAACAATCACTAGTCACATCTTTTTTTATAGACAATCAAGTCTTTCTCTACGCCTATATATGTTTTTATTTATACAAGAACGTCTTGCATGAATATTTTAGTATTATATCCTCTCTGCTGTGCTGCGTATGATCCCAGCATATATGTTTATTTGTGTATATCGCTTACTTTTATATTTGTTTGTGGCGAATCCTTTGGTAATTTGGTTTCTTTTATTATGCCACTAGGTTTGTAATGTATTTGTGGCATTTTATTTATGTTGCTTGTACCAAGTATTCGAGTCCTTTCTGTGTTTGTTGGAAGTCGATATTTTATTTGTTTATTATTATTTTGGTCGTACATTGGCACACAATCAGCGGAAACTCACGTGGGAACGAACGGCATCAAGGAAATGAGAGCAATTCACTTCTCTGATTTACATATTTAACAAAGAAAAATTTTAACATTTGCCTTAATTAATGCTTAAATAACACAAGGAACATCCTCTGATATATGCATGACGGTGAAATAACTATCACACACACTAACGAAGAAAAGATCGGGTATCCTCTTACCTGTTCATCTCCGAGATTCGGAGCGACAGGAAATAGGGAATGGTTTCATATTTTATCAGATTTCCTTTTTCGCTCTTTCCAATTTCCGTTTATTTGCAGTANACAGGAAATAGGGAATGGTTTCATATTTTATCAGATTTCCTTTTTCGCTCTTTCCAATTTCCGTTTATTTGCAGTAGGTACATTGTTTTCCCAAAATTTCCCGTTAAACGTCAGACTTTTTTAGGTTTGGCTGCCACCCCTAACTTAAGGCTNACAGGAAATAGGGAATGGTTTCATATTTTATCAGATTTCCTTTTTCGCTCTTTCCAATTTCCGTTTATTTGCAGTACATTGTTTTCCCAAAATTTCCCGTTAAACGTCAGACTTTTTTAGGTTTGGCTGCCACCCCTAACTTAAGGCTCNGTACATTGTTTTCCCAAAATTTCCCGTTAAACGTCAGACTTTTTTAGGTTTGGCTGCCACCCCTAACTTAAGGCTCCCGCCTAACTGGAGCTGTTCTCCGCGTTTGAGACCGAATGAGCGGGAGCGATAAGGGCGACACTGCCACGTGCATCAAGTACGCCATCGACACTAAGCGCCAGGCTCTGATCTGGCGTGCAGTGTTCTCGTCGCACTACGCGCACATATGGGACATTCAGTGGAGACTCTATTATTTTATTGGTGGAAAGTCTGAATGAAGTTTCAACACAGGCCCCTTGAGTAGTTTCGTGTGCATCTGACACATATATTTTGAAATACAACGCTTTTAGAAAGACGTTGTTAGCAATTTTTAAGTACTCCATAATTGTGTTTCTAACGTGCTTGACGTCTTGAAAGCAATTGACAGGCTTCGTCTGATGTGTGTGTTTTTTTTTGTAGATCAGCATATTAGACGCACGTTAATCATTGAGCAGAAAAACGTGAATATCTAAGACACTGTAACGCAGTTGAAGCGCCGGGTAGGCGAGAGACTAAAGCCCGTGTTTGGGCTTATACATATATCTCAGTTAGGAAATGTTCAGGGAATACTAATTATTTCGAGGTTAGGTAAACAAAAGTTTTCTAAACCTATCTCTATTTACTTTCTTGCTATTATACACAGCTAATTAGTGAACAAATTTAAAAACCAGTATTCAGGGGCTTTCTTACGCAGGTTTTTTTATGAGAAAGGATAAAAGTACAAAGTCATATACAGCGTGTTCGGAAATTATACGCCCAAACTACGGTCGAAAATATGTGAGACCGTATACCTAAACGGAATGTTAAAGGAGATATGAGTCTGTGGATGTCGGGTTTTGTAAACGTAATTTCGCCGAATGCCTTGTACAATGCGTACAAAGTCCGTAGCAGAAAGCTGATTTATACTTTCCATGTTGCAGAGACACATGCGTAATGCTGGCCGTCCTCGGTCTGTGCGCACTGTTCGGCTTGAGGAAGTTACACGTCAGCACATCAACGACATGCCCTCCGCAAGACTCTCTACACGTAGCGCTCCAAATGGGCGCGTCCCGGTCAACCACGTGGGACGTACTGTGGGTAAATCGCCGCCTTCCCTACCGCTGGCAGAAAGTACAAGGCATTCAGCGAAAATTCGTTTTCAAAACTCAATTTTCATAGCCTCATATCTCCTTTAATATTCCGTTTAGGTATATGGTGTGTTGTAGCTTTTCGACTTTATTTTTAATAACAAATCACCTACAGTAGTTAGGGCATTTAATTTCTGAACGTCCTGTACATAAATTAATTTGCCGACTTACGTGTGTAATAACATAGTAATGTTACGGATCTAATTTCAGAGAAATTGAACTTCCCGGGTTTGCATATCGCCGCGTTATGAGGGCACGTCGCAGTACTTCTTTATGGCCAGTCATGACCTTGAGGCGTTTACAATTGTCAACTAGGGATTCCCTTTACAGCAATGTCCGCACTACAGCGAAGCGGCGCCGCCAACCACGACAGCCGACGGTGGTTAATAAGAGATATTCACAACTGAGCGACAAAATTGCTCGACTCGTCGTGTCGCTGTTTTGCGAATCCTGTTTTACTGAAATTCATAACTCGCAGAAAATTTATCAATGTCCTTACTGAAAAATTAATTGTAAATTTACACAAACAATTTTTTCGTAATTTTACATTTTTGTTGTGTAATTTGTAAAAAAAAAAAATTTTTACAGTGTAAGTAATTATGCAGAGCTTTTTTAAATTATCAATTACCTGCTACAAGTATTTCGTGAAAAAAAAACACGCGTGTATGGCTCAGTTAACATAATGAAACGCACGTACTTCCTGTACTTAAATTTTGAGTTATGTATTTTTACTGCTGCATCGTCGTTGTATAAACACGCAATGTCAGTGTAGTTTAACAATTTCCATTACGTAATTTTACTATGAACAGGTATATGTAAACTTGCACTATATTCTAGCACGTCTGAGAGCATATAAATGTACACAGAATTTTTCACTTATTTTAACTTTTGTAATTGTAATTTTCTAAAAAGAGTAAAGCATCTGAAATGTTATGGGAAATGCTTGCTGTTTGCATATAACTTAATTATTCTGTATCTGAAGTCAGTTGCTATCCACATTTTAGAAATAATTTTTGATATGTCTGTTTGGTTACCAAGTTATAGAAAGGAGTAAAATAACGTGAAAATTGTAAAATTGAACTTACGTCGTATGTTAATTAACACGACGCAGTTGTAAACGAAATTATAAACCTACTGACGGTAAAAAGTTACTTGGTAAAATTGCTAAAAAAAAACGTTCAGAAATTGTGTTTTTACAATTTCTGTGAATGTGTAATTTTACTTATGTGTAAAGGAAAAAATACAATTATGATGTCGTGAAATTCCAATTGCGATTTCTGTGTAAATATACTACCCATAGAGAAAACATAGACGAATGTTGCAGTCTATTTTCTGCTACATATCGATTGCGATTTCACGCCATTCTATAACAAATTAGTCGTACACTGTACATATCATTTTATAAATTTTTAGGGTAAATTTATTTGTACTTCAAGTAAAAAAACACTGACGTATGTAGGTGCAAAAGTACACAAACTTCTGTGCAGATTGGGGCCACGGTTGCTGAGCAGTTAGACTGCTCGCCTCCCACCAAAGCGAACCGTGTTCAATCCCTGGTCGGTTCACTCCGAATTTTCGCAAGTGGGAATCGTGCCGGACGATGCCGCTGGTCAGCGGATTTTCTTGGAGATCTCCCGTTTTCCCCGCCCTTTCATTCCGGCGTGGCTCCATATTCATCTCACTTCACCCTCATCGGCTCTCACGACCTCATTGTTAAGAGCCGCCCAAATATCTTCACTCATTCTGTGCAGATTCTGCTGCCCCATACATTTGTGTAAAATTGCACAATATTTTTTTACAGTGTAGGCGGTGGTCTACGAATAGCTTGGCACCCATATACATAAGTCGCAATCGAGGACTGTGACACAGTAGTAGCTAATGTTTACTCACTCTCCCATTACTTCTCTAATTTTCATTTGATTGCTTCTGCATTTTATACCACTTTCATTACTCTCTTGTAATGTGTGCAATAAGCTCGTAATAACAATTTTTTGTCAACAATTTCAGCAACGACAACGGGTGATAGAGCAGAAAAGATTTTTAATAAGATTGTAACAGTGCTCCTAATCAACCAAGTTTAAGAAGTACCAAATACAAATTTTTTAGAAAATATTGTAGATTGTGCCCTTAACCCGATTACTGATGGAAATAATCTAATTCAAAATAAGTACGTTTATTTTAATTTTAACCGTTCGTTGAAATATTTTCTATCGATTGACAATAAAAAAATGTTCCTACAAGAAGTTATATGGACATCACTACACAAGCTTTCAATCGATTGTAGTGTACAACTTTAGAAGCTGTGATGAATTCTCTTTAGACAAAACCGTGTGCATAACTGATTGAGACTGAAGTAATAGAGATGGAAGCAGTGAGTAGAGAGAATTGAAGCGAACCTAAACAAGTGTATACTAGTATATTTCTTAGCCGTTGCCCTGCGCACAGTGAAAGGAAACGCTGAGCTGTACGTCACGGCACAAATTAACCCAAGCACGGACGCGAGTTTGGAGGCAGCTGGGCGTTGGCGGACGGAGGGGACAGGGGAGAAATTTACACAGCCCTCTCGTTTTTTAACGAGTTCGGTGGCTCTGCGGCCGGCGCTCGCTAATGAGCACTAATACAGTGGCGGGCCACTAAAACAGCGTGACACACGACAGTGCCTCGCCTCGGGAGTAGAACTCGTCGAAGACAGAACTGGGAGTTGATCTTTCTTCTCGGCTGGAGGTAAAAAAAAAGCAGCTGTGATTGGCCAGAGGCCACGCCACCTTGAAAAGATGGTGACGTTACTGGACAGGTCGAGGGTAGGTGATGTAAGAGGAAAGGCAAGGGGAATGACACTCGCGTGTAGTCGGAGGAATGGCTCGCCCAGGTATCAGACGTGAGCGAGGTGAAGCCTTGATGATGAGATGAGATGCTCATATCGCAAACTACAGCCTCACATGCCAGCAACATGTCGTAACATAGTTCGCCAATCAGTGTCTGGTATCCTGCTTGCCGTCCGGGAGCCCAACAAATAGGGAATCTCTCGTAACCTGTACTGACCAATCAGAAACAAGGCCCGTTCCTAAAGCCTCGCGCAGCCAATCAAAGAATGGTTACGAACACAGCAAAGGAATCGATTCACCAATTCTACTCTATTTATTTATTATGGGACGAATCTCCCTGCTTAAATTCTGGATGAACGTAGCGAAGACCATAGTTGACATCACGAGTCAGTTCGTGAGACCACACGTTTGACGGGATGTTGACATCCGTCGCAAATATATGACAGCTTGCTATGTGCCCGCAAACTTCACATAACACACTCAAGATGAGATGGAATACTTCTGAGCATGTGTCCATCGTCCGCAGGATCGGCAAAACCTCGAGGCCATACCGTGATTTAAACATTTGATTACACTGGTAAAAAGTATTCTGTATTTGTACAAATGTTTTTAGAAAATTGATGCCAAGAATATTTTATGCAACAATGCAAATCAATTTAACTACACAGTACTGTGGAATGTGTGAAATAATGCTAAAATTTAACAAGCATGTATAGCTGACTTTAAAATATTATGAATATGAATTTCACAAAAACAGTTACGTATGGTTAGTATAACAATGTATCGTGAAGTTACAGTATTTTACCTGTTTGTAACACGAAATATTTGGCAACTATATTACAAAGAAATGTTATTAAAGCATACAAATCATTTTTACTGTGTACCTACAGAGCAAGGTGGTACTTGTATCACAATGGGCTCGCATTCGAGGGGACCTGGGTTCGATTTCCGGTCCATCCATCTTCATTTATGTTTTCTGTGGTTTTCCGAAACCATTCTAGGTGAATGCTGGAATGATTCTTTAATACAGGCCATGGCCGATTCCTGCCCCGTTCCTGTTTCTCTTAGCAAATTGCTCCGTCTCTAATGATCTTTCTGTCGACGAGACGTTTAGCCAACCTCTCTACGGTTTGATTACATTTCTTCATAATCTAATTAATTCGTTGTCTATATACAAATATTTGGTTTAACTCGAATATATTATAGTTGTATTTTAACTCTATTGAATGCATTGTACTAAAGCATTTAAAAGTTAATATTTATGGAAACTGTTCTAACCTGGAATACAAAACACGTTGTGGTATCAGCAGACAAGCAGAGGAATTTTGAACTGGGAGAGTGGTTATACCGCTACTGTCATCTCCGCGGTGCTTAGTATTCACTCTAAGTTTGAGAGAGGGTGAGTGGCAGAAAATGACGTCACTGCAGAACTACTACCACAGCAGATACATGGCACGGCATTTTATTGCTAACAGTAAGATGTACAGAGTGCTGTATGGCTGTAACGACGGCCACAGAAACGCAATGAACGTGGCTACTGCGCTGTTTCAGTCTCAGGTTTAGAAATTTTTTTTTCAAGTTTATTTTTCACTTTCATTGTTTTTATTACGGGTTTATTCTTTTAAGCTTTAGACAGATTCAGATTTACGTCGGTCTCATATCCGTATACGGATTTTCACATATATATTATTTCTTTTTTTTTTCATTCAACTGGCTATAGAATTCATTACTACTTCAAAGGTGATAACGCTCGATCAGTAATATGTTGCAAAATATAGTAAACAAACCGCAAAAGGGTTCTCATAATATATTTCAGTTGCTGTAGTTAACGTATACATACCATTTTGCTCTGTTTCATAAACGCATTTTCTTCATTACATAGCGGGAATTTCGAGCTTATCTGATGCCTATTCTTTAACTGTTTTGTAACATGTTAATGCAATTTTCATTGAAATGATATCAGCAATGTAGATAGGGCTTTAAATGGGGTAGTAATTGTTTCAATTAACTACAAAGTTACAGCTGACATCCATGTTCTGGGTCACCAGTGCGTGTACTCAGAACAAGAGATTTTAATCCCAGTTACACCCTGAATAATTGCTTGTATTACTTTCATTAAATTATTCAGTTTAACAAAATAATTAAATGAACTCTGTTGGTTAAACGTCAGTGCTTTGTTCTCGAAATAACAATGTAATAAAAAGGCGTTATGATATAGTTAAAACCGTACATTTGCATGTCAGCAATTAATTGAAAGTTCTAAATAAATTTTTTAAACTCAATTCGATAACTAAATAGTTTTGGTCATTCAGAATGAGAAAAAGGATCTCAATGTTTTATCATTGCCCGACTCTATAGCAGCTGAAAGGTGGGCAATAGTATCAGTGGTAGAAGGACGATATTTAAGGCGATAATTAGTGGAGCCTCGTTATTTACGTCCGTTTTGATTAGCAAATCTGCTGTCACAATATCAAAGTCCAACACGATATGGAGAAAAAAATTATTTAGGGTGAATTTATGTTATTGTTATTATAATGAGTAATAGTTTGGAACCATACTCTACAATGTTAACT
The DNA here is from genome assembly GCA_002778355.1 of Clitarchus hookeri. Lineage (NCBI taxonomy): Eukaryota > Metazoa > Arthropoda > Insecta > Phasmatodea > Phasmatidae > Clitarchus > Clitarchus hookeri. The sequence continues at coordinate 74,264 of NQII01004313.1, read as the reverse complement.
TTTCATAAATGTTATCCTTAGACGAAAATACCAGATATATCCCACATTCGAACTAGGTTTGAAGAAATCGTTTATCATAAACTTGCAAAACATAAAAAAGAGTTAATACAACCCGCTACTGTGGCTGCTAGGAAGTGTAAAGTTAGCGAAAATGCAAATAAGAAAATGAAGTCCAGTTTAGAAAGCGAACGCGATTACTTGTCCACCAAGTTGTGCAAGGGCACAGAGAAAGTAATGACGAGAACATGGCTCCACGTTTCTTTGAGGACCACGCGAAATATGCAGTCTGTTATGATTTTGACCTTTTAAGTCAATTCACACCATTAAGGGACTATAGGCTTAGCTAAGTAATGAATCATGAATAGGTAGAGCACAGCAGTATATGATGGGTTTTATTGAACATAGGATTATACAATAACTATTTACGTGACTTTTGATCGGGGCAGCTGTACTAATATTCTGAAATATTAAATGATATTATTTTATAAAGACTTAACGGGCCACGTTCTGAGTAAAGCCTAGTTGGAGAGTCCTCACCTTGTTCATGATTCCGGAGGCTGATTAAGATGGCGCAAGTTGATGGGGCCGGACACACCCATCTTCAGTGGTCTTCTCGTTCCAATGGCCCGACGACAAAAGACACCGCCCATGGACTACACTGTCCTATATCGGCTGCGTTGCCCCCGTTTACTGGCCGGTGGAAGGGGTTTCTGTGGTTGGCGATTTCATAACCAATTTCAGCGATCACGGCCTGTGTTCTGGATAAATAAGTGAAGGTGTGATCAGGCAGGCCGCTCAGCTAAGGGTCTGACCACAACTCGTAACAAGTCGCCACAGGTATCAGTGAAGAAATGATAGATATATGTAAGCTTATTCTCAGCGCTCTATTATGCGGTTTGTCTGCAAGTGCTGAAGCCTTCGAGAAATATTACAGAAAGTTCCCTATGCCCCGTCCAGTTCATAATCTTCGTACTCACGACGTTAACGTTATCTAATAGTCTATGTTATCAATTGGCACTCTCAGCGATCCAGTCCAAGAATTTGGGACTAAAGATTTTAGAAGAAACAGGAAAAGAAAAACACAAAATCGAGCATGGCCGCAAAAATACCACCATTTTACATATTCTGTTAACTTCTTCTGACTTTTCATTTACAACTCTTCCACTCAAATAACACCATTCATCTTTGACTAAACAAGTTCTTGCCTTGCTTAATTCAAGATTACCGACAACTATTTAGAAAAACGTAAGTTTAAAAATACCCGAAACAGTATTGTTCAATTTTTTATTTATGTAACTGTGCATGTATATTCTACATTTTATAAATTAGACTCGCATAAAAAAAATTGATAAAATCCAAATTTACAGTATAATAAAATGTGACTTAATTTACTGAATGCATTGTAATATATTGGTTCTTGTTTGTAAAAGTAAGTGTTCGTAATCTAACTATCAAATTTAAAAGGATTTTATGTCTTTGTCAAATGAGACATATAAAATATTTTTTCCTACAAGGCCACTTTTTTTTTACTTAAATAAAAATTTTAAAAATGTTTTGTCTTTCCTCTTATTTCTCTGTTAATTTCTATATATTTTACCAATCTTAAAATTTGATTTGATTTTAAATTTTTATACATATTTGTAATTTTAGAAACTATTGTATAAGTCACTAAACTTTGTAATTAATTTGAATCGTAACTTCTCTAAAATTAAAATCATTAGAATTTATAAAAATTATCTTATAAAAATTGTTGGATTTCCATTTTCTTTTTTGATATCTGTCTGTTAATTATTTTTCTAGGAAATATTTTTAAAATATTTGTTATATAACATAATCTATACATTTGTAGTCACTGTTATAAATTATAATATTAGTTTGTAATATTCTAAATTAAATATAATATTTATGTTGGAATACCACATAACATAATTTTTTGTCATTGTAAACTTATATTATGACTTAAAACATTTGAATACTAATTCATTTTTAGACAACAATTTAAATTATTTGAATTCCACATTGGAATACATTTTATAAATTTGAAATATTTCGGCTGTTATCCTGTTACCCATAATCATGAATTGGTTATAATTATTTTATAAGTACATTTCTCTGAACCACACAACATAAATATCGAATAAATAACATGCCAGAGGTAGTTAATCAGTAGAAAATGTTTTTTTTTCAATAATTTGACACAGTCTGCTAAATAATAACAGATTTGTTATTCTTACATTNCCAACTTTTATCCAAATATTAATAATGCTCACTTCTAGGGTTATTGGTTATTTCATTATTATTTGAAACGTGTATTTATGTTAATGTATTCGTATGTAACATGTGTTTCTTATATCAGTACTGTTGTGTTGCTACCCTTAAAGCTGTTGACCAGTAGTACTGTATACAGGATGGTCTGCCTAACGTGGACACCCCCAAATTTTCCGGAACGGTTGCAGATCACGAAATGCTGTTTTTGTTAAATAAAATTACGCACTGGGTCAAGTAATTTGCAGCAAAGTGACTATTCTTAACACGTGTAGGCACAGAAATAATTAAACCACATATAATTTTTCCCATGGAAAAATATATTTATTTTAATGACATCCGAAAGTACATGCAAAGATGAATTCCGTGATATAGCATATTCAATGGAAAGTTATACATAAACGCCAAGAAATAATGTGCAAATATGATTAAGTTAAGTGGGCCGGTAGCAATTAGTTGACGACCTCCTTGAAACATAGCAGTTTACACACTCTGCTGCAGTGCAAATTGTTTACTAAATTTTGTAGTAATCTGTCAATTGTTTCCCGAGATATTACATTAAAACTTTGTTTATTCATGTGGCACTATCATTCAAAATGGTTCGCAAATGTGTCCATGTTAGCATATATGACAATTGTAATATATACAATCAATATATAAAATTTGGTCGAAATTGGTTAAATGTTATAGTAGATATACCAAATAAAGCTATAATATTTCTATAGCCACCATTTCGAAAATAGGTATTATAAAGTTCAATCACTTACGTTAACTTGGCCTGTAGTAGCATTACTTACAATCCAAAATGGGCAAGAATTGCTTTGATTGTTTTCGAGAATAACGTAAAATATTTATTTCTTAATTTGGTGCAATCTTTCAAAAGGGCGGACAAACGGCAATAATTATTTCAGAATTTAATGCAAACACGATACTCTTCCAGCATACAAAATTTGGTTTAAATAGTTTGAATGGTTCCCGAGATATAACATATTACCCTAAGTATTAAAATGGCCGCCATTTTGAAAGTAAGTGCACGTCGTAGTCAAGAACTATAAAAGTCAGGTGTCCTTACTGTGTTCTATATGTGTACCGAGTTTGGTAAAATTCTGTTGTTGCGTTCAAAAATTGAAAGCGGGGAGACACAATCTCACACATACAGACACATACACACATACACATAGACAGTAATGTGACCTCAAAGCCTTTCTTTCCTTCGGGAAGTAGTCTAAGAAGTAAATAATTAATTTTATTTAAAAACATAAAAAATGTCAGCTGTGAAATGTTTTAATTTATTTTGAACCACATTAAAAGCAATGATGCGACTTCTTCTAATTTTGTGTTATTTGTATTCGTTTTCCATACTTCAAGAATATTACCACTTTCGTTAAATTGGAAACATATTTGTCTTCGTTTAAAATGAAATACTATGATTTTGTAAACTTCATATTTTTTTATGTATATGGACATTTTTATTGGATATAATTTTATGGTAATATAATTTCACCAATAAAACCAAAATTACTGCTCAAACATTGGGAATGTTTGTCATAGGTTCTTTGTTATCTTATTAACTACACTCTAAAAAAATAACAAACACAAAGAAGTTAATGGTATCGATGTGACATAGTGTTTGTTGTTTCTAAAGTCTGCCGGAGAGTATCAGGTGCTCAGAAAAACGCATTATAAAGAAAAATCATTATAATTATAACATATACTAAGTAAACTATATATTTACCAAATTTCACGTAATTTTTTGCCAGATAGAATACTTGAAACGCTGCATAAAGATAATGACGAGTATGAACAGAATAGCGTTATTTCCATTGTGTTTGCTGCTATGATTGGAAATATTCGGAAATATTTCTTAATATATAACTAATGATAAATGATTTTTGCACAAAATAAGGAATTTATGCGCTTTTTGTATATTTTAGCACACACAGAAAATAGGTATTTGCATTTTAACAAGCAAATAAATAATTATAAGAAAATTTAATTAATTTTAATTTTAAAAATGTAATGTTTAATGCAATTTTAAATTTAAATAGTGCAAAAAACAACCTTTTTTAGGTTATAGTATGTGTTATACTGGATAGTGTGTTTTATCTTGAATAGTGTGTGCTATCCTAAATAGCATGTGTTATCTTGGACAGTATGTGTAATCTCGGACAACAATCAATGTTTGTTATGGCGAATGTCTGAAACAACTATTCATTAATTAATATCATTGAAAGGATATGATATATATAAACAAATAAAGATTAATGAATAATAAAGAAGACATATTAAAATACAAATATTTTCTGTTTTTACACCTAGTTTGATGGAAGAGAAAATTATGAAAATAAGCCCAAAATACTCAAAATGTCTCCGCATCTATGTTATGATTTACTCCAGCCATTGTATAAAATATTTCGGTAAAGCCTCTATTATAACCGAGTTTAATTTGACACGACCTGAACCGAAAAGTACAGCTCTAAGGAGTGAGAGACTTCGGTATAAAGGAAAAGAACAAAAACTATTTTACATTTTCTAGTGATACTTAATCTGGCGAGGAACAAGCCGTAACCACGGGTGGAACGATAAAGATCACGGTCATCAATTACTGCTAACGTCCCCTGATGTCTTTGGACAAGCTACCAACCGTAAACGGTAAGAGGCACATATAAATAACGGACGTTTTATAGGCCCTTAATAACTGCACGCGCGTCTTTTTTCTCGTATTTCGAGTGGGAGAAGCGCATAGTGTGAGCGTCTTGCTGCTTTAAGAGCGTACCAAGTATCCTGTGCTAAGAATAATGTAAACGTGTTAGGAATTTGTGTATTGAATGACACAAGAACTTGATTTGATAGTAGACAAGCTCCTGAAAGGCAAATTCAGGAAAAAAATGCTCCCCTCACATAATAACTCTGAAAAAATTTAGAAACAACCGCGAAAAATTAAGTGCATAAGTATGACGAATTTATTTATGTGTACTCTCATTAATTCCTATACGGCTAATGTTCGCTACGTCGAATATCAAAACTACAGTACGTCTTTATACACCTCATTAGGCTTTAGATTTTTTAAGCGATTCGTAACATCAATATTAACTAAATTTTGATGATATATTTTTCTTTGTAAGCCCACTCTTAAGACACGTAAATTAATTTGGGATTAACTGATAAATAAACTTAATATATACAAAATTATGTTAAATGCTCCTTAAGACTGATATATACCGAGTGTAAAAAATGCAAAGTTAATTAAATTCACAAACTAATACTTAATTACGTTTTAAAATTTGGAATTTTTAAACAGTTTTTGCCAAATTATCCTGAAGGTGCATACGAGGGACATGTATGTGGGTACAGACACAGGACATAGCACTATGTATGCAGAGAACTTCAATTATTGTAATACACCAAGCATATACAGAATGAGTATAAAAGAATACCCCAACTTTGAAGATCTATAATATCACAACCAAACAACCTACAACCTTGATTGACCGATCAAATGAACCGTGGAACCGTAAAATTTGTTTCCCATACAATCATAATTGTTTAATGTGACCACCACGAGCTGCCCAAAAGATATCTATGCGATACTCAAACTCGTTCCACACTCTTGTCAGCATGTCCGGAGTTACGGTTCGGATGACATCCGTAATTCTCGTTTTGAGGTCATCAATTTTAGCCAGAAATGGTGGACGAAACACTTGATCCTTTATGTACCCCCATAGAAAAAAAAATCGCGCGGGGTAAGATCCGGGCTTCTTGGGGACCAGTGACGAATAGCCTGGTCACCAGCTGCTCCTTGACCAATCCAGCATTGCGGCAACGTCTCGACCAGGTATCCACGAACAGCTAGGTGCCAATGGAGTGGCGCACCATAAAGGAAATCTCAGACCGTCCCCTTCACATTGACTTGTCGAATGCGAGCTTGCTACCCCTTCACCACCTCATACTGAGAGTTACGGACGGCATCCAAACCGTAACACCGGGCATGCTGATAATAATGTGGAACAAGTTTGATTATCGCGAAGATGTCGTTCGGGCCGCTCGTGGTCGTCACATTGAACATTTATGAATGAATGACAAACGAACTTCACGGTTTCAAGACTCATTTAATTGGTCAATCAAGGTTGTAGGTTCCAAGTTGGGGTATTCTTTTATACTCACCCTGTAATACAGGGAACCAACACTTCCAGGATCCAGTAAGTATAGTATTACCAGTAGCAGACAGGCGGCGATAGGATCTGGCATGGCGGCATACAGACGTTGGATGTTCTGCTGAGGAAGATCCTGCCACAGCTGGTGTAACTGACACTTAAAAAAAGCTGTAGTTGCCGCTGACTGAAGGCACAGTTTGTTCCCTCAACGGTTTTGATGGGCGAGAAGTCTGGGGACTTTTCTGGCCAAGGAAGTATGTTGACGTCACGAAGGCAGGCCAGAGATACCCGTGCTGTGTGAGGCTGGGCATTATGCTGCTGGAAAATGAGGTTTCCAAGCTACACCAGTAAGGGGAGCGTACATGGTCGCAGAATTCCCTGATTGTATCGCTGCGCCGTCAGAGTTACTCCAGTCACGACCAGTGGGGAGAGGGAATCGTAGGAAATGGCACACCACACCATGAAACCACTAATTCTGGCGGTGTGCCGCTCTTCAATGAAGTATGGATCACAGTGCTTGCCAGGACGTCTCTAGATTTAAATTCTGCGGTCGTCTCTGCCCAGACAGAACTGCGATTCGTCGCTGAACTCTACTTGTCACCAGTCCACAAGCTGCCATGCTGCATGTTCCCGGCAGAATTGACCCACGTTCTAGTTGATGCTTAGGTGAAATGGTAGACGTCGTATGGGATGTTGCGACGATAGATCCCGCTCTGCTAGCCACCTGAATATGATACTGGTGGACACAGGCGTATCCCCAGCTCCCGTGACATGTCCCTCTCGTATGAGACAGCACACTACCATCTTTAAGTTCATGTTGTATTATTTTAGTCAACAGCTAAATTTTAGTTTTTAACCTACAAGTTCTTTAAAGCTGGGTTACAATTGACATTTACAGTCCATTAAATTTTCACTTAACCGAATTTAATTGTACCAAGATGATGACGTATTTGGTAGTTTAACATTTAGTATGTAATGAAAACGAACTAAACAGAAATTTACCGAATTCCAAATCGCCATTGAATATGTTTTGAACATGTTGCAACAAATAAAAATGCAGATATGGCTTCGCAGTATACACAAATTGCATCATTTAATTAGCTCATGGAATAGTTACAATAAATATATCACATCTTGGGGAAGGAGGTCCAAGTCATGTACAACCACTAAAAAACATTATATTAAGAACTTATGGTTGCCTTAGGCTGAATTTTATGACAGGAAGCAATGAGCGGCACACCACACTGAAGCTCCGTCTTGAGGCTCGGACAATAAGCCTGCAATCCCGCATAACTTGGGCCATGATACTTTGTTTGGCGATGTTGTACAGGGAAATTTCTGCACGGATATGGCTGAGGTTTGACGCGTAATGCATATTGTAAGTAGAAGCATCGCTGACACCCACCCCCTGCCATTTTGAATCCCCCGTGAGCGCCTACAGTTGACACGCGCCGTGGGAAACGAGTGCGGCAAGGATAAGCCGGCCCAGAGGTCAGATAGGCAGTTTACACATGTCAAGGTTGCCTTGGACCCCCACCCCACCCCCAGCAAAACTGCGTGAGGGAATTAAGATATGTGCCAAGGAGGGCAGAGTTAAGATATAGCCGAATAAATGTCGTGGGAAGCTAAGTTTCGCCAATACAATGCAAGTTAGCCATGGGAAAACGGCTGACAGAGCTTGGCAGTTGTGCCACGAGTCCACACCCTCCCCTAGCAAAACGCAGGAGAACAGAGACAAGTATCCCGAAAATGCCAATGTAAGCTAGATTGGCGCCCACACAATGCTAGTAAGACGCGGGAGAAGAGCTGACAGTGTTTGGCCATAGGGGCGCAGGTCACCCCCCTCCACCCTTCCGCCCGCAAGAGTCCTGACACATGGAGGAAGTGGGTCATTGTTCGGCACCTTCCACCCCCCTTCTCCTAACAAGGGACGCATGTGTGAGGATCTGGGGGATCGAGAGTGTTTAAAAGCCAACTTGTGAGTCAAGAAGTGGGTCAGTTGAATCAGAAGTTCGCGAGAGTAAGTCGGATCGGGAATTCACTGGAAGAAGCATGTCGCGGAGACGTACGTAGAGAAGTGAACCCGGAGCAGCAGATGTGGAGAGACATCACCGAAGCCAGGGCTTTTCAAAGGCTGTCCGAAGCACCGGACCTCAACCTGCTGCCAACAGATCCAGAACTACAAGCATAACTAAGTATCAAGTCGTCCCTCGAAGAAACCTCCCAGATGCCTAGCATCCCCCCAAGGCATCGGCAACAGTTAGAGAGTACCTTAATTAGCCCTTAAGGCCCCCAACTCGCAAGGTACCACATCCCGGTGTAATATATGTACATCTTTATTCAAGACAATATAACCCAGTAAATTGCAACACTGAGTGACTATCTTATTGCTTACCCTCAACCTTCAAGACATATTATAGCCTGTGCCTGGTAAAAATAAGTCAGACCCTATAACCCTTCCTGTACATCATATTACAAGGAGGCGAATAGCATCAAGTTAAATTTGGGGCCCAATGTGGGGCATAGTGACATCTGTATAGACAGAAACAAGAAATAGACTATAACCTGAGAAGGGGTCCCCCCCCCCTTCTGAGCTAGCCAGGATGCAAAAGACTTCGAGGAGTCTGGAAAAACACCTTGTGGCGCCCAGTACCCAATTAATACCCCGCGACAAGTCGAGTGTACTAGGCCGGCAGACTAGGGATCCCTATAGGAAGCGAGCAAAGCAAGTGGAGGATACGCGTATCAGCATAACACCGGAGGGGAGTGATGCGAGAACCAAAGGGACCCGAAATAACCTCTGGACGAGGAATGGGGGATGAGGGGACGAAAGTCCTCAACTAGAGCAATGCAGTGCTCCATTTTGTAGCGGGACAGGACTATACACGGTCCGATGCAGCCTCTGTTCCCAGTACTATTGTAATCAGTGAATTGGTTGGCCCCATACATTCCTTAGTTGCTTAGTTTTTGGAACCTCTATTCCTCCGTATCGTTGATATGGCAGTCAAGGTGCATAAAATGAAAAACCTGCCTTCCGAAAAATTTTGTAGGGTCGAAAAAACAATTTGCTTCCAAAATACGTGACGAGGCACAATTAAATGGTAAACACTGTACATTGGTTTAGCTAGCGTTACAGACACACACAAAATCCTCAACATACCTACACACAGTGAACCAGTAAAAAAATATATGTACGTTCATCAGAATGAGTTGTGTGAGGAAAATGAAATAAATACATCGTGACATCGTTTTCCTGAAGAAAATGGAACTCCGATATTAAACAGCGTCTCGCGTGCTGGAAGCTCTCATTTTACTACGTAGTTTCAGTAATGTCGGAGATGTTAATGAGTTGCGCATTTTGTACAGTCGAGTATAGAGATCCATTAGAAGCCACTATATTCTACCTTAGGAGTTAGTAGTCCAGACATATTTTGTACAGTCGAGTCGGGTATAGAGATCCATTAGAAGCCACTCTACTTCTACCTTAAGAGTTAGTAGTCCGGACATATTTACTACAGTCGAGTATAGAGATCCATTAGAAGCCACTCTACTTCTTCCTTAAGAGTTAGTTGTCCGGACATATTTTGTACAGTCGAGTTTAGAGATTCATTAGAAGCCACTCTACTTCTACATTACGAGTTAGTAGTCCAGACATATTTTGTACAGTCGAGTATAGAGATCCATTGGAAGCCACTCTACTTCTGCCTTAATAGTTAGTTGACCGGACGTATTTTCTGTGTGCAGTATATTTAATGGCGCTGCCTACCTGGCATTTGAACTGCGTGGCAGTGTTTGAAATCCGTGATTTTTTACCAAAACATAAACTTGTCCCCATGATACCAAAGTACGAAAAGAAAACACACTTCAGGTGAGATATGTATAATACTCTCAATACAGTACATGCATCATAAATACTATTTCCGAACCCGCAAACACAGCTAAAAGCTCCTTTTTTACACTACTGTATCTCATATTATACTAGTAGGAAACATTAGAAACTATAATAGGGACCTGCATTGAACTTTGCTACAGACTTTCCACCAATTTAATGATAGGGTCGCCGCTTAAAGTCCGATAGGTACGCCCAGCACGATGGAAACACTGCATGCCAGTTCAGCGCCTTGGGCTTAGGGGCGAGGGGGCACTAGGTGCACGTGTCAGTGTAGTCCTTATCGCTCCCGCACTTCCCTGGCTCAAACTTACTAAAAACCTCCAAGTAGGCAGCAACCTTAAGAGGTAGAATAAATGTAAAACCGTACAGTCGTAGTTACATCCATGGGCTTTCATCGTGTGTAATAAAGTGCAATTGATTCATATGTAATTAGCGCAGGAAAGCGTGACGACAGAGTCAGTGTACGCCAGTTCTGCACCTTGCTCGCATAAGCGATGGGGCGATGGGCCCATTATTGTCTGGCGTAATGCCAGCTGCGGCAATAGTCTCCCCTCGGCTGGGCAGTGTCTTGGTCTGGGAACACTGGGCTGTACCGCCATGCCTGACCGAAACACGCCGACAAGACACGGGGAAACATAGCACATCGTCCTGGCTTGAGAACACACGTAAGGGATGTCTGCGTTACGGTACACTAGGAAAAAAAATTCTGGAGAACTTCCTAAACTGTAATATAAGTTTTTAACCTATATATTGTATGGAAATGTCAGACTTCAAATATAGGAGCGTCGTTACTATACAAGGCTGGGGACTTCCTTACGCATTTGACTGTTTTGTGAGCTAATGCAGAAACGGTACCATGAATGAATAGGAAAATAATTTACCGTCCGCTTTCTCATTATTGTATACACTGATACGGCAATGTCACGAATAATTTCTTAGAGTTAACTTTCTCTCGCAATCATACACCCCGTGAGAAACACTCAGCCTCGAAACAGAATAATACGCAACCTGATCATGAAGGAAGCTGGGCTACAAGTGTAGTAGCTAATAACTAAGGCATGAGAATGGTTCTTGAATATACATTATCCTAGTTTGGTACTACAAGTGTTCGCCGTTAATGAAAACAAGACATTTAAAACAGGAAATGATATTATTTTATTTAGCTATGGAGGCAACCGCGTGCTTGAATTCTTTATGGACATGGGATATGTTCACCTACGAACCGCAATACGAGTGAAAAATAGTTGTAAAATTCCAGAAAAAAATTAAATATGCACCCATATCAGATAACCGAAAGAAAATATATAGAATAATGTCGTACTATCTAGAAATTTAGACCTCTGCCCTTTCGGGTTAACCATTGACATACTGCTCTTTCATTTATATTTTTTTTGCCGAGCGAGGCGTAAGAGTGTTAAACATGTAGGGAAAAGGAGGGAGGAGGGACATGTGTCGATTCCCGGCCCGGCCATCCTGATATAGGTTAACCATAGTTTTTCGAACTTACTTCAGGTGAATGCTGGAATCGTTCCTTAATACAGACAACAGTGTAATCCTCGCCTGGTTTCTCTTTACCCTACATGTTTCATTTTTCTTTCTCCATCTGTCTTTAATTTCGGACATCTGAAAATATATAAATAAGTAGCAATTTGCAGGAAGAACTTTAGTATTGTATAGCAAAATATAAATAATTAAACAAACATTAAGATCAGATCATGGTTTTACAGAAATCGTTAACAAACCTGAAGTGCATGAAACGAGAATCATACACTCTTGTTACGGTGTCAACTCTAACACATATTGCAATACAATTTCTCAACTACACTTTTTCCGTTAATGTATTCCCTGAGAAACATTATTTTAGCATTATTCTAAATTATCGTGCTGTTTAGTACATAACTAACGTAGATGAAGACGTGTTTAAGATTTTATCTTGTGTCCAGTCACAGTTTTTTGAGTAGTCACTAAGTTATACTTTTTGCAATATTTTATACATGCATCAGCCACTACAGAACTAATTTTATAAAACTTCCCACTGCTAAAGGACAAAGGCTTCGGATACGTATACAAGATATTCACAAAAATCACCGACAAACTCTGTCAAGTGATTCCTCACATAAAAAAGAAAAAAAGTATAATCATAACATTAAACTATAAGCTCTTTCTAACCAAGTCCTGTAAGGCAGGACAACGACAGCGCCATCGACTTCTTCGGATGGGACACCTACAGTAGTAAAGACATCGCCGTCATCTTCAAGGCCTCGTCACTGTACTGTGACAAGACATAGGCTTGCAGCCAAAGTGCAAGGAAGCATTGGTAAACTACTTGTGTACGCAACAATGTGTCAAGTGTAAACTTCTGTTCAAGCGTGGTGATAAGCTGAAGAGACGTATCAAGTTGTGTAAAGGCAGAATTTTTAGCAGCTAAGAAACGACGAGTGCTAGCAGGTGGTCACACAACATCGAATTGATTCGACCTGAAACCATCGGTATTTACTACTTTAAAAGCTTATGTGATTGGGAATAAGTTTGTTGGCACAAAAATCATATGTACACACCTTTACCGCGTTAAGCAAAAGAAAATAAATCAATTAATAGAATAGGTTAAGGAAGGTCCCACAAAATATGTTTGGCTGGAGTGTACCTACGAAAATTCACAACCTTTGGATGAAGCCATTAGTCGGCGAGCATTTAAGACTATATAATGAAGCACTGTTCATGGTTGATAGCATTCCAGAGGCTGTAGAGGCATTGAAAGAAAAACTTTGTTGCGAAGAAGAATATATTGCCAAAGGTTCTGGTTGGACGCTTGCTAGTTTAGACTGTCGTGAGCTGCGTACTAGCAGATTATATTCGCTACATGAAAAGTGAGCATGTTTCTGTAAAGACACTACGTGGATGGTATGGAAACTCTAAACATTATTTTATTCTTGTGTTTGTAGTCTGTAGTATGTTTATATATATATGTATATGATTTTAATGAAAAAATGTTTTATTTCTCATTGGTGCTGTATCTTGCCTCCTTTCCTCTTATAGGGAATATGATAGCCTTGGTTTTCAGATCTGCACTATATAACGGTGTTGTAAGTAAGTATGATAATAGAGATAAATGGAATGGCATGAGAAAATATATTATTTGAAAGTTAGTACTTCAATATTTGCTGTGTAGGGCTATCACTGACGTGCACAATATATAATATGGTAACAAAGGTATATTTTGAAGTGCACAAAAAGTGAGAATGGATCAATATTGTAACACATTCTCGATAGGTTGGACCCAACAGACTTTGGAAGTACGTTGTTGAAGTGATAGAAATTTGGCCCCCGACAGTTGGAGGAAGGGGAGGGCAAAGGTCTAGTCGGGCCTGGTCAGACCTGCTTCAGTGCAGTATTTGGCGAAGAGAGATCCTACATACATTTCTATATGACTGGTGTTGCTCTAATACACCAAAGTTATTTTTCTAGAAAAAACAAATTACGAACTAAATGAAAGATTTCTATGTTTAAAGGTCAAGACCATATGGCATAATCCAAGATTGCAGATGTGATGTAATACAAGATGATGTCTCGAAGGGACCGAGTAATCAGTAGGCTACTAAATCGACGTGGAATGGCAGAGCATGAACACAACGTAAGATGTTAAGTGGAGCACATGTGACTATATAGTGATGGCAAAATCAATAAGGAATAATAGAGAATGAAAGGAATGTAACTAAGAAAATTAAAATCAGGGAAGGTGAACATGGCATGAGAGGGCATGAAATAAAATAATGTTTTGTTGACAGTTCGCCCGGTGGCTTAAACAAATGAAATTACATATGGCTGACATGAAATAATAGAGGATAAGTAATTGGAAAAGACGGCGATGATGTTATGGTTGTAGTAATGAATTATAACATGACTGACATGGGATAACAAAGCAGGGATAAAATCCAAGATGGTTGGAATGGAAAGACTGAGAATGAAGGAAAGGTAACTAATCAAAAGTGGAATCGAAGATGGCCTGACGAGCATAGGTGTGTGAGAACGACAGCTCGCCTGGCGCCTAAATCGAGAAATTAGAACTACCTGGCAGGTTAATCGATAATTAATACACTAGCGCAACCTAGGCGATGAAAATGTAAACAAACTACACACGAAAAAAACAACATGGCGAGTGGAGTGCATTCGACAGAATGAACAATGGTGAGGGGGTGGAGGCATGCCGACTAATTCCCAGTGTGATTGATTGGAGGTGGGCAGTCCTGCTGACTGAACAGCCAATAGCAATTGGCGAGGGTTAGTCTGCTGGTGGTGATGCTGGGGAGACCTCCGGAAATGTAGGTTTTTAAAATAAACTTATATGTATATTTTTATACATTTTTTAAAATACATTTTTATAAGTTCATTACAATTTTTTATAATTTAAAAACAATTGAAAAATTAAAATTTTATGTTTTCAAATTTTTTGGGTTAAGGTCATTCATGGTCAAATGTCACGGGGTCAAGGTAAAAGGTCAAGGACACCTGGATCCAATATGTCGTTCAGGTGAAGTCATAACATATTGGCCGGTCGGCTCCGGTCCTCTGTCCCCTATCATCTCAAAAATTTGACAATTTTATTTTTTATAAATGTTTTAATAAATTTTAAACTTACATCTTTATACATTTTAAAATATAAAAACAATATATTTTTATTTTGGACAATTTTGTAATTTTTTTGTGTTCAAGGCCAAAGGTTACCGGGGTCAAGGTCAAAATCAAGGTCACCCGGATACAATATGGTGGCGAAGATGGCTGACGAAACCAGGATGCTTGACGGATAGCTCTGACTCCGGACCCTGGACACTGTGTATCGATTTCTGCCCTTGAAAAGCTATTCTACGCCGCACCTCTCATACATGACCCTGGCGCAGAAACTCCGAACACCAGCGGGATGCCGGTGTTCGATGCTCCACTGAGAGCAGTACCACTCACGAGCAGTGAGAGGAGGGGAAGCTCCGACGGATCTGGTTGTGTAGGTGTGACCCCAATATAAAATGGAGAAACAAAGAGGCCGAGCCAAAATTCCTACTCCAGCACCCTTACACACAAATAATAATAATAATTATTATTATATACAGCAGTAAATCAGAATGTGATTAAGAGAAAAAAGCAAGGTGAGTGGTAAAGAAAGTAGAACTTAAATTTGTGTGACCAAAATAAGTTTTGATGGAAGTGAATTNAAAAAAGCAAGGTGAGTGGTAAAGAAAGTAGAACTTAAATTTGTGTGACCAAAATAAGTTTTGATGGAAGTGAATTAACGTATAACAATAGTAAAATATTTAAGTGTTTAACAACAGTAACAAATGTTTAATATATGATATATCAGGTACTTCAACAACAAACTGTTTTTATAAAATAAAACCTTTTATATTAAATAAATTATTGTTAATTTGTTGGTATCTCGCAAAAAAAAATTTAAATCCACAATTACAAAATATGCCGAGCCATAGAAACATTTCTGGTTACATTATTTTTTTTATGATTATTGATTCATTTCAAAATCAAGTTTATTGAAATACGGTGACTTGACTGCTGTATAGTTCAAAAATTCATGCAGATGCCGAAAATTGCGGAACAAAGGCTGGACTTTCCTGAGACGTTTCCCGTCTTCTGGACATCTCCCTTGCCAACGCCAGCATCGCTGTTACTATATCACCAAGTTGGCCTCAAGAAGACGCATGGCGACTTCTAAAAGATTTGCCACGCCTCGGCAGCAAGGTAGAGAAATGGCCTCAACACAGCATTTTCCGACCCAATAGGTCAACCGCTGTAATAACAGAAATTAACGCAAAAAATAAAGAGGCAAGAACCAAATAAGATATTACTGAGGCGACGATCAAAAAGCAGGACAAGAAACACTCACCCAAGGCGGGAAACTCAGACGATCACTCCATTAAAACTAGATAATAGCTGGAGCTAGCAAAATTTTATGTCTCGCCATAACGGATAGGAAACAAGAAGAAAGCTCTAGGGTGTATTCCGAAAATACCAGTGACTATCAGAGATATCAAGTCGCTTGACACAAAACCAGTGATACTATCCTTTTTCACTACGCAGTATTTTACATTAATACCATGGATACTTTATAAAATTACATTGGCAGAGAATAATTTAAATATGAAATTTATAAACCGAATACAGGATATTTCATGACAAAATTTACTACTCTTATTATTTAACTAAAGTTATTTCAACCTGTTGAAACAACAGAATAACCTGATCAGAGTAACTGGTCGCCGATAAATTTCAAAATGACAAAGTAACGAAATCTTGGAAAATTCCTAGCGAAATAAACAAAACGACAGAAACTGCGACTGAAACATTATGGAACCTCGCCTTTACACAGAAATAAGCAGTTAAGGAAACTAGGTGCTGGACAAGAAAACAAGCGGCGGAGAACACAAGATTTAAAAAAACATGGTTAAAAGTAGACGACTGCCTACAAATGGCACAAAGAGAGCCCCACAAATCCTTTTATTGGCTCTAAAAGTTCCTTTTGGAGGCTCATTTTTCAAATAGAAGTTTCGGTGCTTTTTTTTTTTTATGAGGAAAAGGGAAATTTTGAGGGAAAACTGTTTGATTTTGAGGGGAAAATTTAAGATTTTGAAGGAAAAACGAGAAATTTTGTGGATAGAATGGCCGCCGGCTGACCGGAATGAGACAGTATGAACAACTTCGAACTACGACGCCAGACGCATTTGTCCCCAACTTCACCATATCATTCTACTAATTATGTTTTCAATTACCAAATTTTAATACTTTCTTGATTGCTTATGAATAAAATCTTTGTGGTATTTGTTTTACGAAAGAAAATAAATTTTTATAGTAGTATACAATATGTTTTGAGTTATCTTTGTATATTTTTGTGCGATTTTCAATCCTGACTATTTTGTATTTAACTATAGTACTGTCTCCAGATTGCAAATACCTCAGAGACCATACTCGTATTTGAATGTCCCATCAACACCTTGATTAAGTACTCTCTTGTAAACGCAGTGTTTTCAGTAAACCTCTAGTCTCGCTCATGGTGCGACCCAGCGGCACGAGGGCAATAGTGCCATCACTGCTCGTCAGCACTAATGGAACACTACCTGGCATTTCTGAAGTAACTGGCCAGTGAAATATGCGAGTATGCGGTGCAAACAGAAGTCTCTGGTGGTGGCTATGGTCTGATGTGTCCTAGGGAAACTCTTCTTCCTATGAAGGCTATTCCAATGTCCAAATTGTCAGAGTCGATTTTGTATGCCAGTAATTTATTGTATGTACCTCTGTAGTTGGTCTTTGTTCTAGTTTGTATACCTCGATGTCCTTTGTATTATGTCCTGCCCTGGTTTAATGATGTGTGTAGCATTGTCCCCCTACCCTGTACCAAATCCTCGTTGCCGTTTGGAGACATTAAATATTACAAATAAATATTTCGAGACAATTTAACTCTAGTACGATGGCGTATTTAATCTTTTAACCACTTCAGTCTGGCTGTGATACCATCCTACAGAAAGCCACGTAAAGTATTGAAGCTGTAACTCGTTTTGTTCCTCCCGGCACACTGCAGCCAGGCACATGGTAGATACACAGACATACAGTCATGGTGACTAGCAATCAGTTATATGATGAGCAGCGCAACAATGCTACTGACAAACGGAAAGAACTGTAATGCCCAAGGAATACCGTATCTCCAAAAACGCTGACAAGTTCACAAATGGCTATGCTTCTTCTTTAGCAGACTTTCTTTCAATGTCCTAACTGAGCATCTAAGTTAAATATACATATGACTTATCTAATTGAAAAAAAAAACAGTGACATGTAGTATGCTTAAGGTTCCTAGATGATTAAAACCTATCCCAACTGCAATAATTCCAGAGGTTAAAAAAGTATTAAAGCTGCGTTATTTTACAAAACTACAATAGAAGGAGGATCGTAATTATTGAACTTAAAATTCGCAGTAGTCACAGTAAACTTTCCTAGTTTGATTTACGTTGGTGAAACGGTTCTGTATGTATTACTGTGAATTATAACTTTAAACATTTGTATGGCAGCCAGTTCCAGAAAACCTACATGTTGTATGAAAATCATATAACTTTATTACGTCAGACCGTAGAAATCGCAGTATGCCAAGNTTCCAGAAAACCTACATGTTGTATGAAAATCATATAACTTTATTACGTCAGACCGTAGAAATCGCAGTATGCCAAGCATGCCGGTATTGGTCGAGTGGTTCACGAGATGTAATGCAACCACTTTATTGTTTTTTATGGAGCTTCACTTAAGATTGGTGGAGAAAACTGGTATATGAGCTTTTGAATTTATAACTGAGAGTATATGTCAACACACAAAGTTTCATTACAACGAGTTTAAATGTTTGNTATATGTCAACACACAAAGTTTCATTACAACGAGTTTAAATGTTTGAGAGCAACGACACAGCACCAAAAAATACCAGTTATCGCCCTCTTGAAAATAAGTACTGGACATAGCAGAAAAAGTGAAAGCCCCGTTTTTTTATTACCTATTATAAGTTTGAAAGTTTATGATGAAATTCTGCAGAAAGTTTTAAAGACAAATAATACAAGGGGNTTCCAGAAAACCTACATGTTGTATGAAAATCATATAACTTTATTACGTCAGACCGTAGAAATCGCAGTATGCCAAGTATGCCGGTATTGGTCGAGTGGTTCACGAGATGTAATGCAACAACTTTATTGTTTTTTATGGAGCTTCACTTAAGATTGGTGGAGAAAACTGGTATATGAGCTTTTGAATTTATAACTGAGAGTTTATGTCAACACACAAAGTTTCATTACAACGAGTNTTTATGTCAACACACAAAGTTTCATTACAACGAGTTTAAATGTTTGAGAGCAACGACACAGCACCAAAAAATACCAGTTATCACCATCTTGAAAATAAGTACCGGACATAGCAGAAAAAGGGAAAGCCCCGTTTATTTATTACCTATTATAAGTTTGAAAGTTTATGATGAAATTCTGCAGAAAGTTTTAAAGACAAATAATACAAGGGGGNTTTATTACCTATTATAAGTTTGAAAGTTTATGATGAAATTCTGCAGAAAGTTTTAAAGACAAATAATACAAGGGGGTGGGAAAACACTCAGCACATGGACACAGATAAGATTATCTCATAAGCCTATTAAGGAAGTAGGTTGAAAACAATTAGAGAGCAGTTGCTAAGATTGTAAAAATTAAAGCGGCAGATATTACAGATTTAAAAGCGCATACGAGTTCAACACCCCTCCTGTTAAACCAAGCGAGGAGTTGAAGTGGTATCGTAATGAACTTGCATCCGGAAGGACCCGGGTTCGAATCCAGGTTAGGCCATCCTGATTTCGGTTTTACGTAGTTTTATGAAGTCCTAAGTGCTGGGACGGTTCGTTACTACAGGCCTTGGCCGATTTCTTCCTCGTTACTATTTCCCTGACTAACTTGCTGCACTTTAATGACATCGCTGTCGACGAGAAAAGAATTCATGATAAAATCGCTAACAACCGACAAACTCTTGAAATATTTCAGGGTTTCAGCCAAGGAACCTGAAACCGCGATCTTATAAATTTGTGATACGATAATGCAAATTATTAGAGTAACACCCTTAGCTAATAGTAAACTCAAATTTCTAATTCAAGACGTTAGAATTCGCATATAATATTCAATACATATAAATTTGCTAATTTATAGCAAAATAATATGAACTTATTAAAGGACGATAACACTTTTCATAATGCTGCGCGTTTATAGGTCCTAGAAAGGACTTTAAAGGAGATTTCGTATGAAATTCTCTCTAAGCCTCACTGTGTGCCACTAATTTGAGGGAGGAAATTACGGAAGGTAAACGAACCACTGGAGAGTCGTATCCTGCACCTTTCGCATCTCGGGACTAAGTATATGAGGCCCTGAGATGTCTTATGATCTATTTTTTCTGAGATATAGGACTAGATATGGTAGTTGTGAAATGTTATGACTGTCAGTGTTTTACAAGAACGAGCGCGTAGGAGTGTGTTAACTGCTCTTCGTGCCGAAATTGTAAGCATTTAATAGGCGCTTGTTCCAGTTTAAAAACAACGAATTAATCAAAATATTAGTTTATTCGAAAATGAATTATTACCTGTATTTTCCGATCTATACAATGACACAATCGGTATATGAAAAGCAGAATAATTTCAAATACTTCTTACATTTCATTGGTTTGAAATTTTATGCGTTATTAAAAGGAAAATTTTATTTTGCTAAAAAGCGTACACAGTTNTCTTACATTTCATTGGTTTGAAATTTTATGCGTTATTAAAAGGAAAATTTTATTTTGCTAAAAAGCGTACACAGTTGCCTTATTGCCCCACATTTCAGCACTCGTGGCAAAGGAAACTGTACCAGACCGGCATTCAATGTAAAGTTGCTCCTTCAATATTAACTAATCCCTGCAGACGAGATGAGTACAGGTCACNTACCAGACCGGCATTCAATGTAAAGTTGCTCCTTCAATATTAACTAATCCCTGCAGACGAGATGAGTACAGGTCACTGTGACCAAGTATTAAATATCGTTATTGCTGTGGGAAACATACCAAACGAATGGGTTGTTTGTATTACGTCGCTAACAAATGTATCACTGTTATTGTGCGTCAAGCTCCAAGCGCAAACAAAGTTACGTTTTTTCAACAAATTTCAATTTTTTTATTTGTGGTAGGACACGTAACAAAGAAGGTTGTTGTGCAGGAGGCTCAAGTGCTCGCAGAATACTTGAGCTGACTCTGCAGCGAAGAGAGAATAGCTGGAGAGAAGCGAGCTGCCTGGGTGAAGATGTCCTGCTACACAGATATGTACAGCGGGCTGCCGCATTATGCGAGCTTAGGGGCAGCCACCCGGCCCGGTAACTTGCATTTTCACTGAAACGGACGCGTGTTTCTCCTCATTTCCTGAAAATCGGCAGCATCAGAGCACTCGACCTGGAGACTTAAGCATAATGTGGTATGGTTTTATCATTAGTATACAGCTTCTTTCTTACACACAGACATTCTAGAGTGTACGCTTTAATTTATTTACGATACGAGATAATTTATTTAAGGGGAAACCTGGGAACGAGTTCTAGGAATGGTTATATAAGAATGCTTCGGAAATGCTATACGAACCTTCGTGACTTTGAGAGGCTCCATAACTACTAGATCTTAAAACGGAATGCTGCAGTCGTGATATTAATTGTATATGGTGTATAATACAATACTCGAGACCGTATATAATATATAAAAATAATGTATTTTTTACTTGAAACTGAAATGCAGTGTACCTTAAATCTCAAGTTAAACATTATACNTAATATATAAAAATAATGTATTTTTTACTTGAAACTGAAATGCAGTGTACCTTAAATCTCAAGTTAAACATTATACGCTAATCATTTCCAAAAAATAACTGTTTCATTTTTAAGTAATTTTTATTTAAGATTTACAGCACGTATGAATATCTNGCTAATCATTTCCAAAAAATAACTGTTTCATTTTTAAGTAATTTTTATTTAAGATTTACAGCACGTATGAATATCTTAATGATTGTAAAGGAGTATCGGTCACATTTTAACTATGAAAATCGAGATGAAAATATCACAGTAAAAACTTCTTGTACGTATCAAAGTAAATACATTTAGGTAAGTATGTAAATTTGATTAGATATTATAAACGATTTTACGTGGATGTAATGTAATTTATGCGTGTCTTACAACTATGCAGGAGAGGCCTGGTAGAGTGGGGACAAGTTGTATCCCAGCAAGCCCACTCGAGATATTAATTTGGACATGAATCAGTCTTAACAAGAGGATTATGGAAAGAAGGACAGACCTACCACGAAACAAATTGTTGGAAAAGCACTTTGAAAATATTACCAGCCAGTGTCTAGAACAGGCCGATCCTGGCGCACCTCACCTGGGTCAGTATTTCTCTAGATAGGTCTTGACCCTAATTACCGTTATCTACAGCAGAGAAAACAAGATATAAAAGTTAACCGTCTTATATTATTATGATTTCCATGTTTTTTCAAAACAAATATTTTTTACATTTTAGAATTATTTAATATATAATTATTTTTAATCTGAGTTAGTTGGTATAAGACTAATAGAATTTTAGTTCTTTAGTTCTTAGACTTTATGACCCTTTCATCTATAATCTTTACATATCTGTAAAGTTGGATTAATTTATATTAGCCATTTAAAATGCAAGACATTTTCCTTTGGTCATTCCGCGTGTAATCTCTAGGTGTGATTGCACGACTATTTAATGTCTTTGTTATTTTCATCCAATAGGTGTCCGAATGACTTCAGTACAAATTTATTAAAATGGATTTATTCATAGACATGCAAAATTTATGCTTATTTTTCTACACTGCAATGTACAAAGATGTCGGGTTTCGAGGATTTTGAAAANCTACACTGCAATGTACAAAGATGTCGGGTTTCGAGGATTTTGAAAAAAAAAATATAATTGTATTGTTTAGGTTAAAGACAGAATTTTCTGATTCTTAACTGTTCGAAAGAAAACATTCAAATATTTCACAGAAGATGCATACAAATCAAAAAGAATTATAGCTGCTGGAATTTAAAATGGCTTGAAATTTGCTAAAATAAGTGCATAAAAAAATAAAAATAAAGGCATGCTGAAGGATAGGGTCTTGAAACAGAAGACGCAATTTTTATCAAACCATGGATATTAGGTGTAAAGGCAACGAAAATCAAAAACTGGGTTGCAATCCATTTCTGCTTTATTTTGTGGGCTGACNAAAAAAAATATAATTGTATTGTTTAGGTTAAAGACAGAATTTTCTGATTCTTAACTGTTCGAAAGAAAACATTCAAAGATTTCACAGAAGATGCATACAAATCAAAAAGAATTATAGCTGCTGGAATTTAAAATGGCTTGAAATTTGCTAAAATAAGTGCATAAAAAAATAAAAAAAAAGGCATGCTGAAGGATAGGGTCTTGAAACAGAAGACGCAATTTTTATCAAACCATGGATATTAGGTGTAAAGGCAACGAAAATCAAAAACTGGGTTGCAATCCATTTCTGCTTTATTTTGTGGGCTGATGGTTGAGACGCGTAACAGTTCCCTGTGTTCAGTGACCTTCCGTACCTGTGTTACTGGCTCCGCACATGCCTTATACACTATCGCAATAATCGTGGTGAAACCATATTTGCAGTCCAATGGGTTTCTAAAAATTAAGGATCATTGCACCTCTAGTCGTTTACCCACGCAGCCGTTATAAGCAAGTGTTTGAAATTACGACAACTTTGGACGATTCCTTCTGGGTGCTTCACTTTTTTGTAAGTCAGTGTATTTTTATTTACTTATAATGTTGTTATTATTATTGCAAGCAAATATTATTGGCCAGCGTACATGCAAGCTACTTTTTATGGAAGTAAGAAACAAATACTATTGTTTATGCGAGCGTGCTACGGCCGAACACAAGAAAGCAAATAACCATGTTTGCTACAATTTTTTTGGAAAAAACAAAACTTTCTATAGGGATTGAGCAAGACATTATCGTCAAAGGTTTTTGCCAAAGCATTGAAATGTGTGGCTTGATATACAAATTTTTTTGTGGGGGATAGTGATTCGAGCGTGTATGCACGAATTATGCAAAAGGTTCCATACGGGCGAACAGTTTTAAAAATGTAATTAGCAAACCACTGCGTACGAAGTTATAAAGGACATTTGCATACTTTGGCATCAGACGAGAATGTAACCTTAGATGCAGGAAAACTGCTGATTCCTGCAATTCCTCGACCAACTTCCGCAGTAAGAGGCTCCATACGACACTGCGGAGGAGTTGGGGAAAATGCAGAGGATTTATATAATGACTTATGTAAAGGTCCTAGACATGTATTTGGCGACCATTCAAAGTGTCGGGCACATTTATGCAAACGAGGTGACTAGTGATATCCATCCAACCCTACGACCTTAAGGAATTCTTGACCAGGTTGAAAGCATTCTTGAAAGCATTGTTGAAAGCATTGTTGCATGACTTGTAACTAAAGCACCTAATATAAAAGGTAACAGCACTAGTAATGTAGCAGAGAATTACACGATTATGTAGCCAAATATAATGGAGATAAACGGCTAAATTATTCACACCGAGGCTCATTTCAACGTCGGTGTGATGATATTGCTTTGAGATTTCAGAAAGGTTTGGCTTGGAAACACAGCACCTTCAAACGAATGAGATGAAAGAGCCTAAGCTCAACTCATAAAAAAACTTACAGGAAGAAAATTCAAACGTCATAATTCCGTATGTCGCAAACTTATCTATCAGATGAGAACGAAGCAAAAACCGGATTGTTCAACAGATGACGCTGATGCTGAAAATGGACCGTCAACTGAGCAAATTACGGATATACCGGACTGTGATGTAACTGCAGACGAACTAGCAGAAAAGTCCAATTGGTATATTAGTTAACTGCAATTAAGTGTTCAAAAGAGGTGTACCATAATGTACAATACTAAAGTGCAAGCTAGCTGCAATCTGTGTCACGAATTGAGGTGAAATGATTGAGAGCAAGTAATTTGGTGTAGTTTGTCGCACTCGACGTCCTGTGCAAATCTAATAAAGCAGATGCTTTTCAAACCACCAGTTCTGACCTCAGCCATTGAGTATGATAGTCTGAATGAGCATGTTGCCATACAATGGTTTCCAGAGCAAAATGGTTTGGTCGAGGATAAGTGCGGATTATGTATTCACCTGCAACATGAATATTTGGGAGCAAGCCCAGATGGTATTGTAGCAAATGAAAACGCAATTGTTGTGGTAAAATGTGCCCCTTCTGCAATACAACTTGGACTTGAAGAAACTGCCAGAAGAAAAAACAGTTTTCGTAGAAAACAGTGAAGGTAAGGGCTTTGTGCTGAATAAGACGAATCCGCATTTCTGTCAAATGCAAGATATCCTAAATATTGCTAAATGTGATTCGTGTTACTTCGTGGCGATGGCTGATGAAAAAATAGCTTGCATATTGAGAAAATACCGCGGGATGCAAATTTTAAGATAAAATGTAATGTTCCCGAAATTTAGCCAGTTTTATCGATATTGTTGGTTGCCCGAGATTGTTGCTCCAAACATGATCATAGGTAAAGTCATTAGAGAGCCGGAATACATTTTGGAGGCTCAAAGAAAATTGGCAGAACGGAAGTTAATAAAAGCAAAATATAAAACTATCAACTAGAGCTAAAATAAAACAGAATAATAAAATATTTTCAAAGTTGATATTTCGTGTTACGTGGTACACAGTGTCTCTCAACTCCTGTCATTGGATTTTATTTATTCTAATTTTTAGTTTTTAAAGAATATTAATAGAATAATTTTAATAGGAAAGTAGTAGCGTAGTTTTATATTTACATTTACTCATTATTTTCGGTAAATGGTTATTGCAAGCACTTGTATTTTTCATACTAAAAATAAGTTAATGCATTTTTTTAAATGTTAAAATTCCTAATTTTCAGATTGTCATAGAAGTATTTTCGATGTGGTTATATTCGCCTACGGTGTTAGTCGCTACAATTCCGGAACTGCTACCAGTGTAAGGTGGCAGCTACAGCGGCCTGAGACATATCAAGCCAGGGCAGACGACGGGCGCCGGCTTACGCCAGCAGGTTTTAGGATATCGACACGGGGCAACATTTGGCAGAGAGCCGAGTAACATTACGAATGTGCCTCCTTTCAGACTATCAACCCAAAACTTAGTTTAATTCTGCAACATGTGTTACTGTTAACAGGCCCATTGTCAACCCAAATATTTTTTAATAGCAACAAAGTTTTGTGCAATACAACTATGACACTGGTTTAATCAGGACCAACGAAGTATGTGTATATTACCCATGTTGACCTTGTAAGCTAACGTACATTAAATATTTTAATTGTTCAGAAGATACTTGGTGTTACAGTATTTTTTAATTGCAGCCTCATTAAATTTAATACAGCGTAGTTATATGTATTATAAAATGTGTTACAATTCACTAAATCATGAATATTATATTATAGGCACACACACATAATGGCCATGTACGAACATATTTATATATATTTATGTATGTGTTTGTAATTACACATACAATATCCACATTAAGGTAATAAATAAAATGGAATATTACATACAAACGAAAAGGAATTCGAACAAAAATTTGAAATCAGATCTACTTAGTATTAGTTTAAACATTGGAAATAATATGGTTTAGTATATGTAGATTAAAGTATTATGTAATTAAAAATAATATATTTATCGTTTGTTACATGTCCTGATGAAAAGTCGCAAATCACTCTACATAGAATAATACAAATATTTTGGTACATTTTAGAAAATTGTTAATGACTATAAAATGTTACGATAAGACGATTCCTTGTTAGTCCATTTATCCCCATAACATATTCATAATCATTTATATATGCAGTAATAAATAATATAATTATTGATCGTATAATTCTGAGAAATACATGAAGCATAAAACAATCCAAAATAGTTTCTGAATAAAACAATGAGATAACTAATTTTTGAAACCAATTTTTTATGCTTAAATAATTGTAAAGAGGATTAAATTAAGTCAGCGATACTTACAGTAACTTCCCCAAATTATAAATAATTAAATATTATAAATTTACCCTTACATTAATCTCACCCCTACCCATCCAATTTTACCTTAAGAATTGTAGTCGACCGCCTTGGTGTAGTGAGGTGCCGACTGGTAGTGCAGAGGTCCCGAGGTTGTCTCTCAAGTAAGGCATGGATATTCTTGTCGTCCTTGAATAAGTCAGGTTGAGTATGTCTTACCGACATACGCAACACTTCGTCCTTAGAATAACGTTCAACTACAATAAACTTTGGATGTATTACGTGGAGTGAATCGCAACTGAATCACATATGTGAGTAAATAATCTGTTTGGTTTGGAAAAAAAATTTGTCCCGCGAATTTATTGCACAAGTTTTAGCTACTGTGATATATTTATAGATACGGAACCATTCTTCTTCTGTCATTTTGTTTAGATGGCCGCTTCTCAAAATTACAGGAAATAATTAAATAGGCATTACCGTAAATATTTGTGACAACTTATCATGAGTTCACGCTACCGCCCGTGTTTAGACTCGTTGTATTTCTATAATGATTCTTCTGTTAGTTCTCCATCCCTGTTTCAGGAAAACCGTGGACAAATATTTTGTGGTTTTATTTCATATGCTTTTTTTTACACTTTGAAACAAACTTACAGAAAGTACTGATTAGTGTTCATACTTCAGTATGCAGTCAAAATGGCGAAGTGCAGTTGATTCGTTTCTATTATTGTACTATTTTTGTCGAAGCCCAACAATTAATACATTCGATTATAACTTAAACACCATATGGTGAAGTGCTTGACTTAGGTGCTGGCTCATACAAAGCGGCAGGCTAGTGTGACTCATTCAATATGTGTCTCATTGATTACTCGCGACAGATGTGTATGCATGTGAATCTTCACTCTAATGTGGCTGCGTCAGATCGACATTTGCAGTATGTAATTTGTACGTATGTTGGTTCGTTATACCTTCAAAAATAGATGCCGGCGCTACTATGTAATAACTCACATCACTACTTGCCTTTTAAATTCTCAGCTGGAAGTTTATTTCATTATGTATGTTAAATGCCAAGAAACCTACTGGATAATTACAAAGAAATTTCGTGGATTAAATATTCTATCTCGTGCAAATGCATGTGGTTATACTGGAAACAAAAACTTGTTAATCCCGGAATGCAATCTCCTGTTCGCCTACTTGCCAGGGCAAAGAGGCGAGATCAGATAAGCGCGCAGCCTGCTCCCTCTTCCCCCTCCACTTCCCAGCTTCCGGCCACGCCACTCTCGTACCAGCTACAGGCTGCAGTACGAGTTTCCCACGCAAGTGTTTACTTACAAAATGTCACGAGTCTCCTTTCCTCAGGCAAGACTGATACAAAGCTTTTCACAAAATTTAACCTATAGCCTGAAATCTGTGACGTTTTGAATGTTCCAATATTTTATATCCTAACCTTGAAAACATTATATTAAAAGTTTGGTTCTGTGGCTGAAGAGCACTTTTCGAAATCTAAAAAACGGTTTTTGTTTGAAACTGATATCACAAAAAAATTTGGAAGCAGCGAATTATTTAATTTTCCATGTAAATGCCTATCCTGCGATTGTGGCCGTCGGGGGTGAGGCGCGGCTTTAACGTACAAGATGCATATGAAACTCATAGCAAGGTAACACCACAATTACAGTTTTTGAACATTCCTGAGGCGTTTTTCAAAATTTTTGTTTTATATGTGTAGACAATATTAGTATGTTATGTCCTCAGCACAGTTACGTTTTTTCAACCAATTTTATGTGTTTACAGTACACCATTTTGTAAGATAGCACCATCTGAAAAATTGAGCTTTTCTTAATCACTTTCAAGAACTACCGAAATTAATACTAATCCCAAAAAATTACTTTTGTATAATACTAGGTATGTATTTCCGTCTCGGCCAAGGCAATTAAAATTGATAAGTCACTTATTTTCTTTAAGGTGACCTGATTATTCATTTTATTAGACCTATGTGCCACATCACTGAAACCAATATGCCTATATACACTCAATTTGGTATAATTACAGTAGCTACTGTGCTCATTACAAACGCTGATTTATAATACATGTAGTCCACTTTTCAAAAAAATTTATCTTAATTACCGTACGGGGCCGCGGTGGTCAGGTGGTTAGATAACTTGCCTCCCAACTAGGCGAATTGCGTTCAATTAGGGGTGGGGTCACACCTGGATTTTCGCATGGGGGAATCGTGCCTGACTATGCCACTGGTCGGCGGGTTTTTTCGGGGATCGCCTGTTTTACCCGCTCTTTCATTCCGGCACTGCTCCACACTCACCTCTCTTCACTCTTATCAGTTTTCAAAGCCTCGAAGTTAAGAGCCACGTAAATCTCTTCACTCACTCTTAAATACTATATATTGACAACTTCTCAAACTAATTCCACTGCATTTGATATGTAAGTATTGTCGAGAAATTTAAATTTTCCAGCCCCTCAGTCCACTACATTGTAAATGTTGCACAGGAGGGAAATATATGAAGATAGCTGTACACAGCAAACATCATGGCCAAATACAGTCAGTTTCTTCCCCATTGGTAATTTGACTTGTAGACATTTGTACAATTCTGGTTTCTGAATGGTTTTCACTGTGTTTCTTAAAAACCAAGCTCATATTTCGTTGGTTGCGTAAACGAAGCAATCAGGGTAAATACAGCAAGAAGCCAATTACTACTTGATGACAACACTTGAAACCATTAATTGATGGGAGTCTGAATGGGTAAGGTAAAATCATGTTATAGAGATGTCTCGTAGTATGAAAATAGTTTTTTTTTATTATTTTAGGATGTGAACCATACCTCTGAAAACATTTAACAAATCAAGCCAATATTCTGTATATCGAAGTACTTGGTAGGGAAGTATGACTGAAATCAACTGCCGTTTTAGAAGAATGTACGTCTTAAAGTTTAGTATTGCGTGTTAAGCCTCAGGAAAAAATTGTACTGATATTTAGCGAATTTGGTTGAACATTTCTATTTACAAGTTTCGTTTTTTATATTACCTAAGCTTTCGAACATATCATAAACATTACTAAAATATATATGCATAGAGAAAGTACTGTCTGTAGTTATGTCGATAAGGTCTTACTAAAATGGTTTGCTTTCATTCGTGTGCTGCCATATGTGGTTTTCACATGCGACTATGCGCCAACCTGCAGAGCGATTTTTTCACCTGCTGTAAATTACATCACAATAAAGACTGTCCACAGCAAAGTGAGCACATTTGGTACCAACCTTTGAAAAGATGGACTGTCCACAACTACATGTATGTTACAGTGAAAACTGGCATTCACCCTCACAGTTAAGTTGGCAGCCATGTAATGACAATAATTCTAACACGTGACGTACTGCGAGTGTAATGTTTATAGTCTATTCGCGTTTTTTTCACACTTTTTGAATAAAACCTTTGAAGTAACATCCTATTTATGACGCGTTTTCATATGTATGTATTATGTCACTAGCGTTTAATAACGTTCTTAATATAAAAGAATCTTTTTCTGGTTAAATTTAAATTTTACTTATATTATATTTATAAACTGTAAAATTTTATTTATAAATAATATTAATAAATACACACAGAAAATTCGAGTGTTTATAATGCCTGGTATGAAATAGTTCTTATGCAAAATATTATTACACTGAGTGCGCATAAATGCGGTGCGTTTTCCTTATGGTGTGATTATATGGATTTCGTTAAGCTTTGTTTACTTGGGGCGGAGGTATTTCCTTGAAATAGAACTTAAGCAGGACCTCAGAAAGGTTGGAAGTAACCGTGAATGGACTATGAATTATAGCTACTAATATAGCTTCTTGTTTTTCTATACAGATAAGATCATGGAGTTCTATATTGTCAACACATTCACTTTACCAAAAATTCTACTGTGTTAATTGTACGTATCATGAATGAAGTAAGACAGTACATGTAAATGTTAATTTTACATATGGCGAAATGATACAAGGTGAAAAGTAAATTAAATCCTAAGCAGGGCTTAGAAGAGTGCTCAACTGAGGAAAGAAATCATTGTGTTGTTACCATTTTTTGAGTCATTAAATGTATTCAGCATTCGTATTTGGAATTTTTTATTTAACAAGGCATAGCATAGCATAGCATTCATATAACTGAATAACGGTATTATCAATAAAGCACCTCGATCTGATTAACACGCAAAATAAATATTAATTATCATTTTTATCTTGCGGGAATTGTTATGGAAGCGATAGTAGTATAAGGAGCTAAACGAAAATCGTCCTTATTATATAATTAATAGCGCATTGTACATATACACTTAACACATTGATACAAATTTACAGGTTATCGGAGGCGAATTTAAAAGAGCTAAAAATTGGCAATCCTAGATAACGTACGCTAACTTCAAAAATAAAAATAAAATAATTTTCCAACATTACCCATTATTCTGGAACTATTTGTTACATCGTAAATGTTCACATTGCAATGCGGCGAGATATATAGCTCTAAAATAATTTCGTCAAAACTTTTGCTTACAAAGCAGGCAGAGACCGTTATTTAAGAATATTTTCTTTTTATTTTTCTACAGTGGCTTCTTATCTACCACTCATTTTTAAACAATACTCGAAGCCCTAACAAAGTCACATTTTCCACAGTTAATAAAAACTAAATCACTAGCAAAAAATATGCAAATCCAATATGGCGAAAAAGTCTCCCCCATTGACCGTGAGCAGAATGAAGCTGTATGCAGGTGGGAAACATATATAAAACAACATATAGTTTATTCGCGGCTTATTCACACTATNTAAAAACTAAATCACTAGCAAAAAATATGCAAATCCAATATGGCGAAAAAGTCTCCCCCATTGACCGTGAGCAGAATAAAGCTGTATGCAGGTGGGAAACATATATAAAACAACATATAGTTTATTCGCGGCTTATTCACACTATTTGTGTCTAACCTTACAACAAGAAATTACTGATTACTAATGAGCCTATTTTTCTCTACACGGGTGCAAATACATTTTAGAGAAGTTCTTAAACGCTTCGATGGTAGGTAGGCGATGACGTCTCATTGACAGCAATATGATTAGAGATTAAACCAGAAACATATGAAGCAGTACTAAGACAACTAAAATACAAGAGTGACTTACCCGGCATTCGAATTAAAAAAACTCATTAAATTAAGCTAGCTTGCAATAAACTGAATCACGGAGGTCGGATTCAGAGCATCAACTTCGGATTCAATAAGTTTAGTGTTTTGATAGATAGGGTTCATAACATAAAATATTTACACAGCCAAAATATTTTAAAATAAGTGTCTGAGCCACCAAAACGCATAACTTTACATGGTCTACCATAATGGTACGTGTGTGAAAAATTTTATGGGAATCGATTGTTTGGTCTCCAAGATAGGGCATCAAACCTTAAACAGGCTATCTTACAAAATTTGAAGAAAAAAAAAACAGGCTCTGTACACGATATTTGTAATATATAACATCAGCATAAAAAGTTTGATTAAAATATTTAATTTGTTGAATATATATGCCAAACATATCAAAATATTTATACGGCCACCATTTTTAAAATCAGTGTCTGACCCCTTTCAAATCATGTACCTTTACATGGCCTTCTGTAGGTGTGCAAAGGTTTGTGGAAATTAGTTGAATTATTCCCGAAATATGACCAAATGTTCAATTTACTCACCTAACACTACTTTGTAAATAATTCTGCAAAATAAGATCTCTGTATGCATACCGGTTGATTGGTCTTCGAGATATGGCATAAAATGATTATATAATAGTTCATATATTAGCACATTCGACTATTGTCATAGATAGGCCTATATGTACATACGAAGTTAAATTTCAATCAGTTACATATTTTTGAAGATGTAGCACACTAAGCTAAATTATTTGAATATGCGCCTTTCAGAACAAAAGATACTTACATACTTTAAATATACATAAATATAGCCTAGCACAGGACAACTTCTTCGCTAAATTTGAAATAAATCGGTTAATAGATTCTCAAAATGCTGCATAAAAACTCTACTATTTTATGTGGGGCTATTTTACAAAATGGTGGAGAAATGAGGACTGCCTAGACAATTTTTATGGATATAACTGATACTGTCTGCATACAAAGTTAAGTAGAGATTTGTATTACAGTTTATTAGATAAGAAATTCTGAGCTTAAATTTGAAAATATATGTGTTTGACTATCAAAGTTGATCAGCTTACATGGCCTGCCATAGTGCTACTTGTTTGATAAATTTAGAGAAAAATGGTTTTTTTTTTCCTTCAGATATCACGTAATTTCAGTTTGTAAAGTAATGCTATTTTACAAAATGGCCAACAAAAGAGATTTTGTGTACACAAATTTGATTGTTATTATATATACAACCATCATACAAAGTTATATTGGAATTAATTACGTGGTTTCGACGGTATAACATACAAAACTTAAACAGCTATACTGCCGTAATATTTTCAAAATAAGTGTCTGACGTACACAAAACATATCAGTTAACATTGCCTACCGCAGTACTACTTGTTTGCCATATTTTGTAGGAATATGTCAAATGTTTCCGTAGAAATTACACAAAACTTTATTAATTCATATAGTGCTATCTTACAAAATGGCGGACAAAAGTTTGTTTAAATTAAATTATGCTTTTAACAGATACTGTCAGTGTATAAAATATGGTTGAATTTTATTTAATGGTATGATAGTTACACCATACAAACCTTACAAATGTATAGCCCCCATTTTAAACTTAAGTGCCTAATAAATTTCGATAACAAAAATTAACCTGGCATAACATAGTTTTACTTACGTGCCAAAATATGAAGAAAAAAAAAAAATGTTTCAGTAGTTTTTGAGTTATAACATAAAATATCTATATTTACATGTGGAGGTATCTTCCAAAATAATCTACAAAAGTTGTGGTTGTTTGGCTATATTTTGCTTGTAATAGATACTGTCAGCATACAAGATTTGGTTGAAATTGGTGAAACGGTGTAGTAGTTATACGTAATAAACCAAAAATATTATTATTGCCACAATTTTAAAAATAAGTGCCTAATATAGTTTAGTTACATATATATACCTGGCCAATTATAGTATCACTTATGCACCAAATTTAGCGAAAAATAGTTAAGTAGTTTTTGAGATATAACATAAAATACTAATTTTTTCATGTGGTGTTATCTTCCAGACTGGCGGACCAACAACAATATTAGCATTTGATTTCAATGCTTACAACTTGCGCTGTCAGCACACAAAATTTAGTGGAAATCGGATAAATAGTTTCTGAGATACGATATATCACCCTAAATATGAAGATGGCCCCCATTTTGTAAGTAAGTGACCGGCGTGGTCGAAGACTATACAAGTCAGGTGTCGTTACTTAACACTATATGTGTACCACGTTTGGTAAAATTCTGTTAACGCGTTCAAAAATTGAAAAAGGGGGACACACGCCGTACAGACACGCACACAGCCAGGAAAGTGATCTTAGCCTTTTTTTTATTCAGAAAGTAGAGTAAAAATCACCTCATGTATGACATGTCTGGGGATTTCCTATGTATGCTATGTATCACAAGTATTTTTATATCTTCGTTAACATGAAAGTAATTTTTTTCGAATTAATTTACATTTTACTTATTAGCCTAATTTACGAAGGAAAGAAATGCTTATGAGATCACTTTCCTATCTGTGAATTTGTGTGTGTGTGTGTGTGTGTGTGTGAATGCGTGTGTCTGGGTGTGTGCGCCTCTTTCTTGTTTTGAACGCTTGAACAGAATTTCATCAAACTTGATACAAATATAACACTGAGTTTGGACACCTGACGTTTTTAGTTTTCGCCCACGCCGGCACTTACTTTCAAAATTACGGCCATTTTAAAATTTTGGATGATGTCATATTTCGGGAACCATTCTACCTATTTAAACCAAATTTTGAATGCTAACAACGCTTGGTGTAAGCATTATATTTTGATATATATTGTTGTTGGTACACCATTTTGTAAGATAGCACCAAATGTATTTTTTTTAAATTAAAATTTCGAAAATTGTTTAGTCATTTTTCACCCAATTTGGCATGTATCTAATCCTATGGTAGACCATGTAGAAGATAGTAAATAAACTTGATTAGTTACTCATTTTCAAAATGGCTCTCATACAAATGTTATAAGTTTATTTGGTATACCTGTCATACTATTTAACCAATTTCGACAAAATTTTGTATACTGATAGTAAGTATAAACTACAAGGATCATTTACACTAACAAATATCCAACTTTTTAGGCAATTTTGGAAGATACTGCCATACGAATATATTAAGTTATTATGTGATAACTCGGTAAATAATTAACCGATTCCTGCCAAATTTGGCAAACAAGTAGTTCTAAAGCTGATAATGTCATGTGTAATGTTTTAAGCATGCCAGATATTTATTTTCAAAATGGCGGCCATATAGCTTCTTTTAGCTTAGATTGCTATATCGCCGAAACAATGTAATCAATCTTAACTAAACTTCGTAAACTGTCAGTAGATATTACAACTATCAACTGTATGTACATAGATAAAATTTTGTTTGCCGTTTTGTAAGATAGTGCCACACAAATGAATTTTTTTTTTTTGTCATATCACAGGAAACAAATAACAGATTACTTCCAAATTTGGCAAACAAATAGTACTGCAGCAAGTTGTGTGAACTGGTATATTTTATGTAGGTAACGCACTTATTTTCTATACGGTGACTATATAAAAATATTAGCTCAGTATATTTTACTAACGACACGAATTCCAACTCAACTTTGTATGCTGGCAGTACCTATTACAACCATCAATTTGTCTATGCAGAGCCTCATTACACAGCCATTTTGTAACATAGCCCTACCAATAAAAAATAATGAGTTTTATCTTTTATCTCGGGAAACAATTAACACATTCTTACACTATTTGGCGAAGATGTACTGCGGTAGGCCATAATAATATATGTATTTTTTTTATTAGGACACACTTATTTTCAGAATGGCGGCTATAAAATCATTTTGTTTTTTGTTGGCGATACCTACGAAACTATGTAATCTATTTTAACTTAACTTTGTATATCGCCAGTATACAATCATAAAAATTTCTACTACATTACTTTTCTGTCCTCAAATTATGGAGGTTTTATGCCATGTCTCGAGGACTAACCAACCGATTCCCACCAAATGTTACACTGGAACATTTCAAATAAATTTTTACCAAATTGTAAACGCTATAAATGCTACATAAGGCCATGTAAATTTTCATGATTTAAATGGGCCTGACAACGATGTTCAAAACGACAGCTTTTTAAATCATTTAG
This sequence comes from Clitarchus hookeri, assembly GCA_002778355.1. Taxonomy (NCBI): domain Eukaryota; kingdom Metazoa; phylum Arthropoda; class Insecta; order Phasmatodea; family Phasmatidae; genus Clitarchus; species Clitarchus hookeri. The sequence continues at coordinate 37,978 of NQII01004313.1, read as the reverse complement.
GTATGTTTGACACATACATTAAACTATTTAACCAAATTCAACCAAAATTTGTACGTTTACATTATACAGTAGAAGCATCATATAAAGAGCCTCTTTTTGTGGCAATTTTGTACAATAGCATCAAATAGTTGTTTTATGTCATATCTCAGGGACCAAACAACTTATTTATATCAAATTATTTACACAAGTAGCGATACGGTAGACCATGTAAACTTACATGTTTTAAATTGCTTTGTCACTTATTTTTAAAATAAACGCACTGTAAATATTTTAGGCTAGGAAATTCTATCATTCGAAACATTAGACTGGGTCAATACGAAGTTGATGCTCCGAACCCGACCCCCGCACTGCAGTAGATTTCACGCTAGTTTATAGTACGAGGTTGTCTGTGTTCAAGTCCCGGGCAAGGCAGGTGTGTACTTGTAATTGTATCACTACTGTTGCGTAAGTTTATGGATTTATTTACAAAGTTATTGCTTTCAAAGATAAGCCAAGTTCTTCATACCAGCTCAGTTTTTATGAAATAATTTAAAAATTAATTGCACCCATGTTGATGAAAGTCGGCTCATTAGTTATGTCAGTAACTTCTTGTTTTTATCGGTAAATTATAACATTTCATTTACAATTAATATTAATACAAACAGAGAGAAAATAAATGTTTTCGTAAAGCCTGGTAATAAATAGTTCTTAAGCAAGACATTACTACACTGAGTGCGCACGAATGCGGTGCGCAGTCACTTTGGTGTAATTTCCTAGACTTGGTTAAGCTTGGTTTGCACGAGGCGGGGGGGGGGGGATATCCTGGAAGTATAAATCTAGCAGGTCTTCAGAAAACTTGGAAGTAACCGCGAACGTGTAGCTAATTGAGCAGGGTATGGGGCACGAGGATACGAAGGAAGACCCGGGATGTAGTCGGAGTCAGCCGTGGACAGAGCATGGAAGACAGGCACGCCATCACGCAGGTGCAATCTCAATAAATCACTGGCCGAGGTGCGGGTGGAATACTCGGCCCGGGCCTCACCCCGCAGTCGTGACGGAACCCGTGTTTAGATACCAGGCGGGGAACAACTATTGTCTAACAAGCGGAGAGATAGCCGCGGATACGAGCTGGCATTAATAATAGCCTGCGTCTCCATCGCCGTGCGCCGCTCCGTACAGGCTGGTCGGCGAGCTTCGTGCCGCTGCCAGCCCCCCAACAACTCACTCTTAATTCTCTGAACACACTTATATATCAAGCCAATTAGAACGTGCTATTAGAATTATGTCTCGCACCAACGTTTTTGCAGGAATTGAAGATTAACATTTAAATAAAGGATATTTTTAATCTTGTACAAGAACATTTCCGGCACAAAAAGCAAAATTCTATAGACAGTCTTTAACAGATTCCTCCATATATGTAACTACTTAATTTTTCGTTTGAATTATGAACTCCAAGCTTAATTCCAAGAGGTTTAACTACGAGTATTTACTATTCGTAGCCATTTCTTCTTTGCCAACCAATTAGTATTTCCCGCACAGCAGGTTTCCCTTAGCGGCGTCTCGCTGTACAGTTGGGTTCAGTGCGCCCTGCGAGGAAGGTATTCATGCTCGAGTGGCGAAGAGACCGGACAGCCAACATCGAAGCCCAGTCACGAACAATGGGCCAGTTCAACGTTTTACCACAAATTCTGGGCACGTCATTTTTCTAAGTTTCTTTCTGAATAATGAACTCAGTATCTTGGTGATGGCGAAGTAATTGTAATTTGATTTCAATTTCAGTGTGACTCTGTTACGTATTGCCAGAATTAATTTCATTTTAGTGTTCATGTTTTGTAAGTTAGTAGAGTTGTGTTTTAATTTGTACTTTGTACTTGTCGACTGTCGTGCTGACAGCGCATGACTTCAGGCAGATTTATGTCTGTGCTACACATTATATGTTTCCTTTCCACTTATGTTCTACCATCTTTGCGCCATTTTTGCACAGTGCACTCTAGGAACGAGTATTTAAATAATTATTGCACTTTGTACGCGCCTCTGTGCCTTTTTATCCGCCTTTGTCTATGGAATTTCGCTGACTTTTTGCACCGACTTCAAGTCGCCATTATGTACATCGTGTGTGTTCCTGTTTTAAGGGGGAAAATATATTCAGAAATTTAATTTCCTAATTTTTTATTATTACTTTTCAACATGCAGTCATATGAAATATGAAATTTTGTCGTCATGGCCACGTTGTTAAGAAAGAAAATATTTATCTGTGTAATTATTCAGAAGAACTGTTTTCTCCAAGAAACTTTAAAAAAAACTTATAATTTCTTTCAAATTAATGGATAATATAAATTATTGTATAGTAACAAATACAATTTTAGCGAGTCTCTTAAATGTGCACTCCAGGAACATAGGTTTCCTTTTTATATGGCACGTATATTAATTGTTTCAGGTAAAACCAGTCAGAGTATTGAAAATGTTGTCAACCACTTTCTTCAGTTAATTAATCAGAAAAGGATCTTATTTGTAAACTACAGTTTCATTATTTTCATTTATCTCTAAAATAAATATAATATATAATTATTACTCTGGTTAGTATTTAAATGATACAAGGACAGTTGCATAACTTTTAGGTAACCCGTTTGTTGTGTGTTGTGCATTTAGGTCCAGATATTTGAGATATTTTCAGTATCGCTTTAATTAAAGTGGTTTTTCTCGTGTCTGGCGAGGTAGCAGGTGTAGCCAGCATACTTGTGTTAGTTCAGAGTACTATTTTGTGGCGCCAGTGTCCTCAGTGTATGTTGGATCTTAAATTACTATACTAATTCATTTTATGTTTTTATGAACATGAAGCCATTTTAAAGTTTCATAACCAGACACAAACTTAACTTATGTTTTATATAGCTTGGTTAATTATTCGCTAACATGGAAATACGATAGTTACGATATTTATCAACTTATACAACAAGTAATATACATTTTATTCACAACCATGCAGCTCAACACTACAGAATTGTTTCATTCTATGAGCACAAAATAGTCTCCAAAGTTGTTGACAATCAACTACTATCACGAAACTCTATCGTGCTTATCCCCTCTTGACATTTTGCAACACTACACTTTAACATTAATATTTAAATTTAGAGTGCGGCAATGCTGACATACTTTTTTCTTTTCGGGAAATTTTTACACACTCCCATGCCGGATTATTTAAATTAAAAATTAATTCTTTCAAAGCAATATTTTATGTAGAACGGTTTACAGTTACAAGTTAAAATTCGAAATAGTACATTGTAATTCAACAATGCCACCATAACAAAACATAAATATTTTAGTAGATATACATATGTACACTGCGATAACGCCTGTAGTCTGTATAGCTGTTCCTAAAACGAGTTCGTTGAGGTATTATTTTCCGGTTCGGACAACATGCTCCAGAGTTTGCCAGAGCTGATAAGTTGAGGCCAGAGCATCACTCAGGATCAGTGCCGCCATAACGTTTTAACCTACAAATGACCTTCCTAAGGGTACGCTAATGCCGAGATAGTCGCACAACGCACATGTCCTCACACAATACACATGAGACCGGGAGTGCATGTCATCTATCACACATGACACGTTACACACGTAACGGGGCGTGCGCTACGACCATATCACAGACAACTGTCTTCATTTGTGAGCTGTCACTGTACATCACATTTGTGTTCAGTTACTTTCATGTGCTGTTTTTTTTTTTATCTGAGCCGCCATACTATCCAAGTGCATGTCGTGAACAATGTTTAACTATCGAAAACGCACCGGCTGTAGGGATTCTTATGTCCTTTGTCCCATATTTATGGTTTGTATAACAGTGTTTAATAATTGTTATTTAACGTAGCTCATTCTACACGCTTATGCAACGTTGATTTACAAAGACTGCGTTGTTAAAGAGGACTTGCAACACAATGAAAAGCAAAACGAAGACCACAAATCACTGCAAGTGACCTTGAGCAGAGCAAGTAACCTTGAGTAGGCCAATTAGAGCACAGAGCACATCGCAACACTTTCCATAAAAACTTACTTGTTTGTTTGTTGTGTGAGGTCGGAGGGAGGTGCAATGTGTGATGTGAGGTGAAACGTGGGATGTGCGGAGTGAGATATGGCATGCCCGCTTCCATTTAAACGAAATTCTAAAGACAGTGCGAGATGCTGTTTGATCTGGGATGTGTGATGTGAGACTATCTGGGCATGTATAGGATATTCACGGTAAAGTGAGCACGATTTGAAGCCCTTTCATTTGGAATAATACTCAATAAATATATTTTATTGTAGCCTTAGACGTTAACTTAAGAGTCCGTTAAAACATATACACTGTTTTATTACTTACATGACAATATTTATTTTAAAAGTGGTCGAAGGATAAATAATGGCTAATTAGAAAAAAGTAACTTAGAGTGTAAAATTTTTATATTTACCATCAACAGCCTATAAGTACCCTAACAATGTATTGAGGTACGTTTTACTGGTAAAAAATATTATACTTAATGTTTTTGAATTTATGGGCCTCTACAGTCAAGCCACTTTCTAATCCATACTTCTCTATTAATTCATTAGGATGGCAAAAACGTATATACACTTAAGAGCCAAAAAAAAAACAGTACACTTTCCTAATATCGTGTAGGGCCGCCGAGAGCACGTAGAAGTGCCTCAAGACGACGTGGCATGGACTCGACTAATGTCTAAAGGTGTGCAGAAGGCAATTACCACCATGCATCCTGCAGGTCAGTCGACAAATCCATAGGAGTGCGGGGCGGTGGAGATCTCTTCTGAACAGCACCTTGCAAGGCATCCCAGACATTCTCAATAATGTTCATGTCTGGTAATTTAGGTGGCCAATGGAAGTGTCTAAAGTCAGAAGAGTGTTCCTGGAGCCACTCGGTAGCAACTCTCGACGTGTGGGGTGTCGCATTGTCCTGCTGGAACTGTCCACGTCCGTCGGAATGCACAATGGACATGAATGGGTGCAGGTGATCGGACAGGATGCTTACGCATCTGTCATCTGTCAGAGTCGTATAAAGACGTATCAGAAGTCCCATTTCACGCACACTGCACACGCCCCATACCATGACAGAGCCTCCACCAGCTTGAACAGTCCCCTGTTGACATGTAGGGTCAATGGGTTCATGAGGATGTCTCCATACCCGTACACGTCCATCCGCCCGATACAATTGGAAACGAGACTCGCCAGACCAGGCAACGTGTTTTTAGTCATCAACAGTCCAATGGCGGTGTTGGCGGGCCCAGGCGAGGCGTAAAGCTTTGTGTCGTGCAGTCAACAACGGTACGCGTGTGGGCCTTCGGCTCTTAAAGTCCATATCAATAATGGCCTGTTGAATAGTTTGCACGCTGGCACTTATTGATGCCCCAGCATTTAAATCTGCGTCAATATGAGAAAGGGTTGCACGTCTGTCACGTTTAATGATTCTCGTCAGTCGTCGTTTGTCCCGTTCGTTCACGATCTTTTTCCGGCCGCAGCGATGTCGAAGATTTGATGTTTTTACCGGATTCCCGATATTCACGGTACTCTCGTGAAATGGTCATAAACGAAAATCCAAATTGTATCGCTACCTCGGAGATGCTATGTCCCATCTCTCGTGCCCCGACTATAACACCATATTCAAACTCACTGAAATTTTGATAACCTGCCATTGTAGCAGCAGTAACCGATCTAGCAACTTCGCCAGACGCTTGTTGTCTTATATAGGCGCTGCCGACCGCATCGCGTTACTCTGATTGGTTCCATACCTGTGTTATTTGCATACTCACGCCTATACCAGTTTTCTTGGCTCTCCAGTGTAATATATTAGCATTTTCTCTTTGGCTTATGCAGCAAACTGCTGAGCAAGTTTACCACGAGAGAAATGATTCCTGTGATTTCGGCACCCAGCGTTGTGCAAGTATTTATGAAATGAATTAATATTTTACATAGTTCATTTAAACATTTAGCTTGACAAAACACACTCAGTGATTTGCGTCTTTTTGTTATGACCCCTCTTTCCCAGCAAAAAATGCGCAATAAATGGCATGGGGCATAATGAACTGAACAATTTAATAGAAGGAGACCATGTCCTGAAATACATGGCTTGGACGCTATGGGGCTGTTTTTTTTATACATAATCATGCATACGTTCTTCTCTAGTTGCATTTTTAGCGTTATACATACAAGTTTTAAGCACTGATTTATACGTTAATGTATGAATAATACATATACATTTATATATACTTACCATACTTGTTTACATTTACAAAAACTAATTCATTCGTAAATACATAGCCATACAGGCAAACAAGCATATTAAAAAAGTTAGTGTTAGGAAAAACATAGAATATTTATATTACAGCAGACATCAATAACGAGAAAAGTGCAATGTTCATAATGTGAATTGTTTAAAGTATTAAGAGAAATTTGGAGTTACATCTGAATAAAAGGCTGAAGTTGATGCAACCTGTTTGCTAAGGTGGATAGTTTCAATTTGCAGTAATTGTTCAACTCCTGTAAATCGAATTTAATTGTTCTTCGCGTCCAATATGAACATATCTAGAACAGTATTTTCTGATCGAAAATTGAAGTTACTTAAAGGCATATATGGTAAAGTTAGAATTTTTTTCCTTTCATTTTTGTGAAGTAATTTGAACAAATTAATTTTCCTCAAGTGAGAGAAATGAAAGTTCTACGAATGAGAGAACATCGCGACATCGATTATTCTCGGAGGCAGAGTTTATCAAATACATATACAAAGTTAATGGTAAAATTATTTTGTTGCTGTAAAGGAATGGTGTTCGGGTGTTAAGATAAAAAAATTGTGTTCCTATATAACATAGAATATGTGTTTCTCGAAATGAAATCCTACTGAGTATTTTTGGTGACATATTTTCTAATGTAGAAAAGGTAATTCATATTGAAAAATTCTTTAAATCCAAAATGTTGTGCTCTACTGTAATATAAGGCGGACAGTTTTTTCTCCATTTCTGTAGACATCAGATAAGGTAAAAGGGCGGAAAAATAATATAGGGCCTAAATCAAATATGCTACGTGGTAAAGGGAGTATCAGAGTTAGGGATTAATTCGTTCTTACCATTGGCCGCGGTGATGTAGAGGTTAGACCACTCGTCTCCCACCTAGGCGGACCTGTTTCTATTCCTGGCAGTTTTGCTCCCGGATTTTTGCATGCGGAATGTGTGCCTGACGATGCAGCTGGTCGGCGGGTTTTTCCTCGAGGATCTCAAGTTTCCTCCGCTCTTGAATTCCGGCACTGCTCCACACTCGCCTTGCTGCACCCTCGTCGGCTCTCAAGACATTGATATTAGGGCTCCCGCATACCTAGAGCTTTTGTACGGTTTGAGACCGAGAAGCGCGGTGGCGATGTGGGAGAGACGCCACGCGCATATAATAGCCTTATTTACGTTCCAATTGCTTTAGCAATAGCATGAACTGGAATAAATCTGCAATTCTTTCCTGCTCAAAACTGTATCCAAACCCTTTGTTGATAAGACAAAGAAGTTACCAATTGTTAAAACTAAAATATTGATATAAACCGTATAACCATTTTTTTAAGGCAGTTTTCTACCAAGTCTTGAAGATAGAGTATTATCCTCGTGTCAGCTTCTTCATGACCAGGGCAAGCGTCATCACTTAGGGAACTCTGCACCTACAGTGGTTACAACTTGCACATTTATTATAGTAATGACAACTAATCTTCGAAGTAGACCGAAGAGTTTTTCCTTGTTACTCGAATTTCTCAAGTAACCTTGCCAACTGTTAGGGAAATTTACATGCGAAAGCGTTTTTCTCCTGGTTGCTGCTCCTCTCTTCTGTCTAGCTTTACCTTTAATACTTGGTGTAAAGTATCTATCCAAAATTAAATATATTCTTCGGCAGCCGAAAATTCATCAATGTCTTTACAAATGTGAGGGTGAAATGTGTTCTTGTATTAATCACCAAATTTTAGTAAGAACTGGACCATCATAAACTATAGCGTCACATGTTCGTGAGAAGTCATGGTCATTCTTGCTTTATTGGCTAATTGAAATTCCCCATTTCTAGAAAGTGCAGGTGGAAATGGTTGATTTCCATGTTTGAAAAAAATCTGTATATCTAACTGGCGATTCTGTGTAACTATGAAAAGTTTGTAAAATAGTTGAAGATCTTGTTTTTAAAATCTTCAATTTTGCCTTTTTTTTTTTTTTGTAAGTGCTCTTTACAGAAGTACCGAAACAAAATGTTATTTGTTCTTTTTTAAAGGCTGAAATATTGTTGAGTATTTTTTTATTAGTCTTTCCTCAATGAAACTGCGGAACTGCAATACCAGTCGACGCTGCTGAATATACTGTTGTGTTAAATATTTTGTCTGCCATTACCCTGCTGTCGATAACAATCAGATCTTCGCCATTTTCTAATAATGGGTTTCCAAACTCTTTCATTGCATTGTAAAGTGCTCAAACCTTGGTGACATATTTCAATTTAAATGAGTGGTATTGCTCATGACAGCGTATATTATTTTCTTCGGGTTTTAGCTGAATGCCACACTCAAATTCTTCCACTAACCGACAGGTTATCGGTCCCGCAACCATCCAACGTCTTAGTGCCAATGGACCCTGTGTCTACCCAATTGTACCACCATCGCCTTTCACATTGCGTAGTTTTATTCATGGGCTTGGTCTATGCTAATTGCTGAGAAGATACAGTTTGGTTTTCATATCACAAACTGCCCAGAAGAAAATGAGAGATGTAAGTCTGGTGGTAGAATCTCAGCATCAAACAGTTCTTTCAGATAGATTGTTAACCAACGTGCATAATTATGGCGATCAAGTAAGAAAAACCAAGGAATCATTTCTTTTAGGCATTCACGATACAAAGAGTAACTTTTTTCTCTAATAGAGCGAACAAAGAGAAGCAACAGTATTTCCATATCACGACAAGTCAGTCAATATTTGAACATTACACACTTCTGCTCGTTATTAACAACGTATTTCAAATTGAAGATCGGGATCACTTTCTTGATAAGCATCGTGCAACAAATAGTATAATGCTGCAGCAGTTACTTGGCGAATTCCTCTGGCTTTTGCCACATGGGTTACTTCAATATAACTTTCAGCAGTGTGAGACGATGAAAAATATCAGCATCTCGACACCCAATGGCCCAAAATTCGAAGGGAAAGCTTGTTCAATGTGAAATGTACCAAATATAACCAATAACTTTTGTTCCCCATATCTGTCTGGATAATTCCACTGAATAAGTTGTGTTGATGCAAACAACTGCTAACCCACCACCATGACAGGGATTTGATTTCCTTTTAGAAACTTTGTAACTTCAGTTAACACTCATAGCGTGCTTAATCATAGCTATTGATGAAGAGTCTTCGTAAAATAGTGGTACAAGTGTTGATATTCCCGGAATAAAATCAGTTGGAGGTTCTGGAAAACTTCCATAGTAAGAAGGCCACGATGCATCAAGTCCAATATTGGTATCATGACTGATAACGTGTTTCAGCCATGCTATCTCTTCTTTCTTCATATCCATAGTGGTGGTTAATAACATTTGTTTCGCTGTTGTATCGAAAGGAATTGGAATAGTAGGCTCTTTCGACTGAAGGAATGCTGGTTTCACTAACGCAAATTCTTCTGGAAGACTTGGTACGCTTCGCTTTTTGAAGGCACAAATTTCATAACCCACAGCTTCTGTAGGTCTTACTGCGCCTAAGCATTCAAGTGTTGGATTTTGAAATAAGGATATACTTCTCCCATGAAAGGAACTTTCTGAGGTTGACCTGCTGGGAGTGTGGTCTATGTTACCATATGCCCCAAATGTGAAGCTCCCTTTACGCAATTATGATGGACACAATACCTTTTCTCCTTGGAACTTAACATGTACTACTTCACACATCGCTGTTGAGAGTTACAGCACACGAGTATGCGAGATTGAAAGTCCAAGTGAATGCAGCTTTTCCACGATGGTTTTTTTCCTGTCAAATATCGAAAGACCCATATAAACTGGCAGGGGTGTTTCTCTAGCAGTTTGATACCTCAATATATTTCCAGTTGGCCTACAGGATTGTACATCGAAACTAAGCAATTGTGATAACGTGAGATATGGTTGGGTAACATCTTCATTGATTTCAATATTTGCTCCGTATAACAGCATATACACTGTTGCAAGTAGGGAGCCAGGGAAAGATTTACATTGGGAGTAATTCTCTAAATCACCATTGAATGTAGTCTTTTGTTCAAGCATTTCATTCCTTGCCATTTTCGCAACACGCAATAAAGCAAGTGCGTCTTCATCTTAGTCAATTTTACAAGGTTTGTAGCATGAATTCACCAACAACATTGTCACATGCCAAAACATACTCTCTGTCAGACATGCTTGCCATCATATATGGGAAGTCTGCAAGAATCCTTTGTTGTAGTCTTGAAGTGTGTGAATCAGGCATGATTAATTGCTCATCCACATCTATTAATTCCTTTAGTCGCTCCTTGTAAATTTTTGTCAGGACATTCACCTTGAAAACTGGTTGTGTTTCATTTGAATCTGTCATACTTTTCTCCATGAAATTGACTAATTCTTCAAAAATTTCCCCTCGAATATAGAAACACTGCTACTTGTTGCTGGCATTTGAGATCTCCGTAATTTTTTGTACAATCCTGCTCAGAACTTTGCATGGTATTTTGCATCCATGGCAATCATACCGCCACCATTTAGTTTTGCTAGTAAAACACTACTTCCTTGTTCAGAGGTACACTCCCTCACCTTTCTATCTACGCCCATCGTTGTAACATTAAACAATTGATCGTTACAGTTCGCAGAACCATCACAGAAAAGCATACATCTCTAGAATTAGGTGACCGGTCTATATGTTCGTGCGATGTGGATGTCTGCTCTTCTTTATCACATTCAAAGAATGTTCTTTTCTTCGCTCTTTCGAACACTGTGGAATTGTAATTTAATGCAAAATTTTTCTGGCACTTCGTTTGTCTATTTAAAAATGTTCGTTCCATCCTGCTGTGGTGTTCATCAAACATTTTTATATTAATATCCATTCGTAAGGCATTAATATATTCAAAGGTCTGTAAGTTATTTGCAAGTGTTGCATACCCAGCATTACGTTGAAGACACATTTTTCTTGCATGCTGGGCATACTAACTTATTGGCACAAGTCTACTGACACAGTATACAAATTGTCCAATCATCAGATTTCAATTTCTTCTCACATGCAACTGGCGAACCAGCCCGTAACAATTTAGTTTTTACAGCGATACTTTGAAAGACAAAAATGGTTACCGTGGGTCATCCTTAAAAGATAAACATATACTATCGCGGACTTTTCTGTACAAAGTTTTGAGAGCTACAATTCTGTGGTGTATTAATTAGATGATATTTTATTGTTTAGTCAGCGCAAGCCATGTAAGCGCCCTAAAAGTGTTTTTTTACGACTTGATTACAAACGGTTCGACATTTCTCTACTATCCTGTCATTAAATATAAATGTATTGTACAACAAAACCTTTAAGGAATTCTCTAAATGGTGTTGAAATCCGCATCAAAATCCATCAAGTAGTTTAGAAGTACTAAGCGAATATACAGACAGATGCGGATAAGCTACTTTTTTATACTATTTAGAGATTTTCACGACCTCAAATCTGAAACAAATAGGAAACGGGAATAAGATGTTTACATTATTTTTTTTTTAATTTAAAATTTTCGGAATTGCGATAACAATGTCCCTTTGTTCAAATTATGACCACCTTTTTCCTCAATATTGCCCCTTAGCCGGTTCAGGATATGAAAAACTAAATACTTGACCTCAAAAACATATAAATCGATATCAAACACAGTATACTATGAAGATAAAATACAGGTTGTTAACAAAATTGTAATACTTGTCGTGATTTTGAAATGTGGCTGCCATATTGGATCCAGATTAATTTGGGGAATGCCTCCCCATCTTATGTTAATTGTTGAATCTTAAACTATATTCCTACCAATGGGGATATTCTTATCACAATTTGCAGCTTTCATTTATATTGCACCTCCACTATTTCCTCTGTTCCCAGAGACGGCTCGGCCGTTGGAATACGGACGGAATGTTTATGCACTTGGAAGTAATTATTACGCTTATCTGAGATATCGTTACCAGTATGAAAAAGGAAATTTTACAACAGTCTTATTAACGGCCGCGTGTCTTTATTACTGCAGTATCCCGCTTTCGCAAGATAAAACGGGAAAATCACCGAGCGAAAAACGAACACACAGGATGCATCTGTTAAGAGTATGCGGAAAGACAACCAGAATCCCCCATCCCCTCAACAATCCTTCATGACAGATGACTGCCGTGGAGTCGCCAGGCATGCCACCTGGTTTGCTATCTTCGACACACATCGCCGACACACCAGGCCTGCTCGCTGAGAAATGTGCACCGGAGTATAGAGTGTGCCGGATGTCTGCGAGCTTGAGAAGGTCACGAGGAAGGGGAGAAGTCACTGGAGATTCCTGGAAGACATTAGACAGGCCGCGAGAAATGCTGGTGTAACCTAGCAGAATACAGCCTGCCACGTTACGTAAAGAATAACAGAAAACACTGTCCGTTGGTAACCACTCTCTGCTCATACCGTTTCATATTTTGAAAGCCCGCCACTACTTTCGACGAGAGTACAGCACTGTAGTTCCAACTTTCACTATACACTACACATATATACTATTATTTCATAGATAATTTGAAGTTTGAAAACTAATTTACTTCCACAGTGCGGAACTTATTGAAGGAGTTAATGTTTCTCGATCAGTTAGAATAGCCTATTCACTGTTTCTTCACGCTTTTGGAATAAAAAATTTTAAAAAACACTCCATGCATGACGTGTTTGGTTGCNAAAGCCCGCCACTACTTTCGACGAGAGTACAGCACTGTAGTTCCAACTTTCACTATACACTACACATATATACTATTTATTATTTCATAGATAATTTGAAGTTTGAAAACTAATTTACTTCCACAGTGCGGAACTTATTGAAGGAGTTAATGTTTCTCGATCAGTTAGAATAGCCTATTCACTGTTTCTTCACGCTTTTGGAATAAAAAATTTTAAAAAACACCCCATGCATTGACGTGTTTGGTTGTTTCCTAAAAATGTCGTGTATGACAATACGTTTATACTTGTGGTAACATAACAGTACCTGATTTCTTCTTAAATTGATTTTTTACTTAAATTCTATCCAATAATTACATTATTATATTTATAACTAACATGAATAAAGGCGGAGTGAAAATAGGCGTGTAGGTAATGCCTAGTAATAAATAGTTTTTACGCAAAGTATTATTGCACTATTTGCTCAGGAATGCTGTGCGTTGACCCTGTGGTATAATTTTCTAAGCTTTGTTTGCATGTAGGGGAGGAATATCCTGGAAGTAGAACTTCACCATGGCTTAGAAAAGTTGGAAGTAATCGTGAATGGAGTATAGTAAGAATTCCACTCTGTGTTGTCAGGTTCCCTGCTCATCCTCCAAGAGATACACAGTGGCCAATAGCAGGGCGATTTGTAACCGTATTTCAGACGCGCGCGTGTATGGCGCGCACTGTATCTTCTCCAGACTTCTGCATTCCCGCTGCGAGTCTGCAAGGCGCGCCTTCACTAGTGTTAACGGACGCTGGACCCGGTTCGCAACACGTCCGTCATAATGGCGTCTGTAAGATCGCGTACCAAAGACAAGAATTCTCACAACTGGTTCTCCTTTAAAAAGAAAAGACATTTAAGTAGCTACTTCACTGGATCAGAAACAACATTTTAAGTACTTCTTACGCAAGAATTTCAAAAACGTAATGATATATAAATCAATATTCTAAATATTAAAATTTACAAATGAAAAAGTACTTGCATGTCCTGTACATTGACAAGAACCATTTTGATGAGTTGTATTTATTCTGTAAGGCGTTAAAGTAATATCTATGTGAAATTCCGTAATTTTCCGGAACTACTGGGCTTTTTGGCGGTATATCGTCTATCCTTTCGTTCACAGTATTTAAATGAAAATCGACCTTATACGTTGTTTAAATATTAGAAAATAATTCGCAGAAAGATTCCCTACTCTGATTCTAGATCAAAATTTCTAATGAGTTTGAAGGAATTTAAAATTATCAGTATGTATTATAGTTATATTGGAGTGTCACACGGCTTTTGAACCGTAACATTTCAATATAAGTTTTCGCGTAACGAAATAAATTACTTGAAGAAACGTTATTTTCGTTTCAGTTTATTTCGTTTTACTTTTAAATGTGTGCCAGAGAATACGTTTATTTAAGATAAACCAAACTCAACAGTCGCTTGCCTCTCAATACTGAAGTCTTCGATTTCATCTTAGTTCACACACAATGAAGTACATTCTGAGAGAGGATTCTACAGTGAGAAGTACCCGGTTAACATTTCAAGTCTTTATTCTGCCTCTTTTCTTAGCCCACTACGTCTCATATCCAACATTTTTCACGTCAAACGGCAACATGTAGGTGTCCATCGGGCAGAGCAAGCGGGTACATTAACTACTAACATGTCTTCTATCACCACGACTCACTTCATCAGGCAAAACAAGAAGTTGTCTTCTGTTGAAGAAAAGCTAAGCATATGCCTGGAAAACTGCTTAAAGATATCCTTAAGCATATTGAATTAAATTTACTGCTGGTAAACATAAAATTACAAAGGTTAAATATAATTATAAGCAAATGAATGAAAAACGGCATTTATGTAAGCAGATCACAAGTTTCCAACGATTTCACATCATTTCACAAATTTTAAAAGTTTTGTAAGGCAATACACAAGCTGGTATTTCTCAGCATTAAACATCTACCAAGTTTGGTCACAGAGATTCATCAGTCTAGGCTATGTGATTTACTTAGTTCTGGTGACACTTTGCCTTACAATGTCGGAAAAGATATCCTACAGCTTCGAAAATATCAGGCGTTATAATGTAAGCTCATGTATACATAAGTTTAATGTTGAGTGGTTTCTTTATAAATACGATTTTCCTTACAATTTTTTAAATTATTATTTTTGGGAAAATAGCAAATCTCCCGTAAATAAAACTGAATACCTGTTACGTATACATAATATGATTTTCCTTTGGAGCTAACATTTCCTTTATATGTGGTGTCCAAATAAGCACATATAAACACATATAAATGCTCATATATTAATTGAATTGGTCTGTTGGGTAAGGTCATATCTCTTTGAAATACAATGTTTCATAAGAGTAAAAAGACAGCGTGATGAAAAATAGCTTTAAGAATTACGTTTAGTGGTAATCTAATTACATAGATTATGTACGAAATTTCGCCCTTAATAGAAGTTAAATATGTTTCAGTTTTTGCAGTTACATAATTAGTTCAGTCGAGTGTGATAATGACATAATTGATATGGAGATGTGGCGTTTCCATGGTAATAATATTCAAAATTATTTAATTTCAATTAATTTAATTACAAGAGGACACTTCAAAACATATTGTTTACATTTAAGCCGGTTGATTCATAATATGCATAATTCAATGTAAGAAAACTAAAAAGTTTAATTGGGAAAAAATTAAAATTATATGTACGATAAACCTCAAAACTAAGAACATTGCAAAAATAATAATAAAAAACTTTATTTAACAAAACAAAAAGAAAACGACAATAGATGTATATTTAATGCGATTGATAGATCGTAAGTTGAAATAAAAGAGTGAAAAATGTTTGTTATTTATGAACATTGTCATAAAGAATAACTATTTAGACATTCACGTGAAAACAATTATTATTAGTAAGCATTATATAATGCAACTACTTGCGTGCACAATGTTTAGGTAAATGTTCACGTAAGAGTAACGCGTTGCTTTTATTTTATTTATACTAAGCCGTAGTTGCAGACCTTCAAACGGACGAGTCTTGTTTCCAAACAGCCAGTGGGTGGAGCGTTTGAACTCTCATGTTTGCCTCCAACGAGTGGTGCAGCAGCTCAGCATTTCTATCGCATCTACCGGTAAACCCAGGAATGGAAAAGGAATGCCTTGGAACCTTCTGTGTGAGGGTGGCTAAAAATAGGACGTACCTTAACTCACGTGGTCATGGCCAAGGCCCATGCTCCATCTGAGTTGATAACACTCGTTGTGCACGTACAAGTCTAACTACGCCAACAGATATGCGTGCAGGGAATGTAGGTTGCAGTGTTCTGCCATCTGTCGACACTGTCAGGGACTTTCATGTGCAAATTCTGTGTTTAACTACAGCACGATGGCGAATAGTAAGCTAATTGTCTATTATCTGAAACATCACCATTATTAACACCTGCAACATGAAGCACGTCTGATTACAAAGGTAAACATAATTTAGAATATATTTCTCAAAATTTGAATCAAAGAAAGGAACTAAACAGGTACACTTTACGTCCGTGCATGTTTATTTTGTAAAATATGATTAAAAAGCAAAAAGTAATTGCGTTTCTTACTTTAAAATATAAACGCATTTCGTTTTTAAGTATTTTTTATATAATTTCAAAGCACCCATTCATAATTGTTTTAGTTAATAAGATTTCAACAAATTTTTCAAAATCTAAAATTGAAATTACAGGCATAACGGTAAGTTGTATCAAAAAATGTAACAACAAAAATGTTTACATTGGCAGCTGAACATTTTGTGTTTCAAACTTTTTTGATAGTTTATTGGAAACTTACGAAAACAAGTGTTTAGCCGTCATTTTCTAAGATGGCGGTCATTGCACAAGACTATTTCGATGGCGTTTATTCCGGGTGACCAAACACTACGTCTATATCAAGTCGCATGCTTGTAGTAGATTGTTAAGATAGACGTGAAATTTTGATCTAAAACGACTGGAGTATGACCTGAACATTCTCTTTACCAGTCGTATCTGCATTCTAAAGCAAAATGTACATATTCTCAACTTCATGTGTTATTGAAAAGTTTGAATTTGAGTATTTCCCTCTTTTTTTTTCTTTTTTTAATATATTAACCGGCACGGCTGTTCTGGCTTGAATGTAATTACATTCCACAGGTTTTTTAAAAAAAATTTATTTCCAAAGAAGACTACTTCTTGTAATTTCCGACGTTGGTTGCCCATAACACACGGAGGCACATTAAAAACCAAGAGGTATTTTGTGCTTTATACGTAGGGAAACTTTGTTTTTCATGACTACGGACAGAGTTCCCCGCTTATTTTGTGTAAATTTCCGCGGTGCCGCGGGGGTACAGCGACTAGAGCGCTCGCCCCCAAACAAGGGTCGCTCCCGGAATTTCGCACGTGGGAATCGTGCCGGAAGATTCCTCTACTCGGTGGGTTTTCTCGGGGATCTCACGTTTCTCCCACTCCTGCATTCCGGTGCTGTTCCATTTCCACTGTGCTCATCATCATCGACTCTCAAGACTTCGATGTTTTCAGCCACACAAATCTCTCCACACCGTGATTTTTTTTTTCTGATTCAGCTATATAACGTGTTACTAAAAATCATACACCAATTCCGGGAGGTGATTCCTGACGAAAAATAAGACGATACTGTATGTATTATTTTCCACTAAAGTTATTATTAGGGAGCTATGCGCCCCTAAAAATCGAACTTTTGAATGATTTTTGTTACAAATATCAGGAACTACCTGCGATTAAGCAACAAATCGGCGAATAGTGTCTTGCAGAACGGAGATCTTACACCTGTGAAAATTTCGCTAGTAATGCAATCCCCTTCATCAGGAAAATTGTGACGCTGATGTGCATTAAAACACAGGGTGGTAACCCGTATTTTCCAGATGAAGTGGGATAATTTTATCAATCAAATTTTCAAAAGTGTAAGATTTCCTTTCTACAAACACTACTCACCGATTTCTTGCTTAACAGCAAGTACTTACTGATATTTGTAACATAATTTATTTCACAAATTCAATTTATAGGGAATTGCTTAGATAGGAAAAATGATATATACAGTTTCGTCGTATATTTTCGCCAGGAATCACCTCCAGGAGTTTCTCGGTAATTTTTAGTTATACGTCGTATGTTGACGGTGTAGGAAGTCTGATGGACGAAGCGACGCAGCCAGCGAACGCCACAAAGGTTCGCCGGGTCGTCGATGAGCCAGAGCGACATAGGAGGGGAGGTACGGTACAAGCAAAGACACTCGTCTGCAGCCGCCGAGGAGGACAGTCCCTGTGAGGGGCTCTTTGCACTCGAGCACACGTGTAGAGGGCAATCCCTGCTAATGAATGTCAACTCATCAAGGTCACGTCTGATTATAAGGAAGGTGCGTGAAGCTAGCAGACCCACTATAATTACTAATTACAAAAACCGTTGCTTCATTTAGTGCATTACAAGTGCTTCCCAAAACCAAGGAGACACTGCAATGTGCCCTAACTACAATGCGATCTGCATACCGGGAAGCTGCCTTTCTCGCAAATTCGATCTGTAACAGTAGGATGTCATTACACACGATGTAAGCGATGTAACATAACTACAGTTCACTTTCCTCCTTTATTTTAAACCACTTCCGTCACTGCGTTCACGATCGTGGACACGTTGCACACGAATTATACTTATGCTCGGTACTGCACAAATCAAGGTATCAGTGTCGAGTCTTCCTTGTGGGTAATCTGATATGTGGCATTATATATAACCTCTTTGACATGAATGGTAAATGCCAATAACATCTTGCACGGAGCACTTTGTTAACTGGTTGTGAGGAAAATGCTGAAAACCAGTACAGCACATACCGAAATATTGCGTTATTGCAACGCTTGAACTCAGAAATTGTGTGTGACAGAACAGACTAAGGAGATTGCACAGGAAATCCCCAATATTGGCTGTTCGTAGTTTAACTGAGCACTTTAAAAGTTAATATCTGAAAAATGTCACTGCCCATACCTTGACATATTTGTACGGGCGCACAGCCTGCCACACGCCCAGTAATGTTGGTAACGACGGAGGAAAAGTAGTTCCACGCCTCAACGTCGAAATAAAAGTGTTTGGCAAACATTTGTCAATACTTGAATTATTTCTTTTGTTTTTGTTTTTATTCACAGATAAGTTTGGAATTGGTTAATTTCAAATTATTTACGTATTTTAATAATTTCATTATTTAACATTGCCGGCACATGAATAAAGTGATCAGGCACATGGCAATATTACTTTTTACGTATGGTGGAATAATACCTATTAAGCATTTAAGTTTCAAAAGTACTCATTTTATCGAGAACAGCCCTATAATATTTCTAACTATTTTCACTATTTTTATTTCACTTTCAATATATGTAATAGGATTAAAGTAAAAAGTGGTGACTGCAGATAATTGTTTGTTATATTTACTTGAAAAAAGTCGTATTCCCAGAACTGTTATTTACTAAGTTATGCTAAACAATGATTTCACATTAAATACTTTACTAAATGGTCCTCTTAAAGCGCCAGCTGACCTGGAGTTTTTTTTTTGACGTGACAACGTCTTAAATTAGGTTGCGGCTGGGAGTCACTTATGAAAAAGTGTAACGCTCGGTAACGTTACGATGAGTCACCGAACGAGAGAGAGGCCCGCCGAATGCCTTGCGTCTCTCTCCCACTCAACTATGATCGGTCTGCCGCGCGCGCAGCACTACGTTGTCACGTAAAATCTTCGCCCGTAAAACCGACTTTACAGGCCACCATTTTTTTTTAACCTTTTAGGCTCAGAAGAGCAAGGGCGATAAGGGCGACACTGAAAAGAGCAGCAAGTGTGCCATTGCCGCTAAGGGCAGGGTTATCAACTGGCGTGCCATGTTCTCGTGTTGCGTGGAAGAAAGGTACCCTTTTATTTTATTTGGTTTAAAGCCTGTATCGAAGTTTTATGCAGGCTGTCATTGTAGTTTTGATGTGTCCGGGTAGTATTTTTTGAAATACAGCAGCCTGAAAAAACAGTTTCTTAAGATGTTTGAGGATTCCAACAGATATTTATAGATTGCATGAAATGTTTAAAGTAACATTCTGTCCTCGTATGGAGTGTGTTTCTATCATAGGTAAACATATTGTTGATGATATATTGAATAGTTGCGTCCAAAAAAACCGTATTTCAAACACTCCTAAAGCCCAAAGACGTAACTACGAGGGGCCGCGGTGGTATAGTGGTTAGACTACTCGCGTTCCACCTTGGCGAACTGGGTTCGTTTCCCGGCTGGAGCACCCCCGGATTTTTGCATTGGGAATCATGCCGGACGATGACGCTGGTTGGCGGATTTTCTCGTGTATCTCCCGTTTCCGCCACCCTTGCATTCCAGCACTGCTCCATAGTCACCTCACTTCACCCGAACCGGCTGTTAAGAGCCGCCCAAATCACTCCACTCCACTCCACTCCACTCCACTCCACTCCACTCCACTCCACTCCACTCCACTCCACGTAACTACGAGTGTATGGTTTTACATTTATCCTACTTTTTCAGGAAACTGTACTGGCAAACTAAAAAAAATACGATAATTTTTCGCAATTTTACCATATGGTTCTCTTTAAATATATATTTAATACAGTAAAAAGAAAAACCCACGGGCATAGATAATGAATTTGTATCTTTTATGGTAAAAAATCGTATTACCAGAATATTTATTTGCTGTGATATGCATAAACGCGGAAACAACGAATGGACAGACAATATGTCCAGACTAACTAATCTCAAGATTGCCAACACAGATCCAGTAAATTACGTTTTACTGCTCGACGGGTCTTAGTGATACTTTTCTAGGAATATCATTTGAACTTGCGACGAGTTTCCATTTTCTGTTCTTGTATAATGTATGCATTTTACAGCGAACATGTTTACGACGTGTTTTTTTTTTCACAATCAGCTTTAGACACTTAATAACGGTGCAAGATTTTGTTATAAGTGCCTTGGCGCTGCCAGGTTCGTGAAGTATTCTTTTGACAATGTGCCATCGTTCGGTGTTCAGGATTATTCTGAATTCCAGGTAAAAACTTTGTGGGATAATTAGTTATGGAAATAGAGTAGAAAACTTAATACGACCTGTGATCTAAAGTGATTATTAAAGAATACGCACACTTGAAAACTGTGAAAGAAAAACAGTTATTTGCTATATGTCAGAAACTATGTGAGATGAAACAACACATTTGTGAATATTATTAACCTGATTTCATATCTGCTATCTGTGAACATTTGGCGTGTAACAACTCCACAGAAAACTGCATATCTAGCATGAAAACTACGGCACCCATTCAAACGTTGCATGTTTTTTCTAGAATAGTTCGCCGGAGAGCGTTACCTCAAGCCAACTATTTATGTTCATTGAATGTAGACATGATTATTAAGTCATAAAAATCTATAAAACCCATAACAACACACTGCAACGGATTACAATCCGAATAATGCACCTGATGCATCCTGCTGTTTAAGCAAATATTCACATCTAAATATATTAAATTTATAGAGAAAATGTTTAACCCTTACAACAGTCAGGACGAGGTGAAAACAACAACTAGAAGAAAGTAAATTGTGTAATAGGAAAATAATAACCCCGTTAAAAAAAATTTCTTCGTATCTGACAAAAAAAAAACCAAGTTCTTATAAAATTTTATCTTTAAACATATAAAGGGGCCACGGTAGCTGAGCGGTTAGACTGCTCGCCTCCCACCAAGGCGAACCGAGTTCAATCACCGGCCGGTTCACCCCTGATTTAAGCAAGTTGGAATAGTGCCTGACAATGCCGCTGGTCAGCGGGTTTTCTCGGGGATCTCCCGTTGCTCCCACCCTTTCATTCCGGCGCTGCTGCATATTCACCTCGGTTCACCCTCATTGGCTCTCAAGACCTCAATGGTAACAGCCGCACAAATCTCTCAACTCACTCACTCAAAAATAAAACTAAAAAAACCCAATTAATAAAATATTTAACACAACTTTTTTAAAACATTTATTATTGAAACATTTTTCCTTATTGTTTTCCCAGGATATTACGAGGAGTTTCGCCCTAGGAATGTTATGTTGGTCTCTGGATCTCTGCGTCTTAAGTTCAGGAACACTGTCTTTTATACACGAAAGCCGCTGATCTCTCACTCTCTCGAAGCACAAATGTATTCCATTCATTCCATGTAACGTGATAAGTCTATTTTCAAAATACACCACACAGAGCTACCAGGACACTACACCAGCTGGTGTGTAGAGAAGAGAAGAGAGGGGGGGTCACCACTGGGACATGCCGCGCACACCCAGTTCACGATGGCCAATCAGGCAACTCGGGCGTTACCTCTTGGCGGTCTCGACAGAAACATTTCCCAGTCGACATTGGGTACAGACAGCGACGCACACACGCCAGGTTAGGATATTGCAGGTAAGGTACATGACATGCCGTCACAACATTTATGTTGTTTTTTAACATCACTAGTGTCTTAATGATGGCCGATGTTATCCTTAAAATGTTCACAAATTTTAGATATCGAATTAGGCTCACACTATTCACGAATTTTCTGTTTCACAACTCATTTAGCAAATAGTTATTGAAACCATCCAATTTAAAGAGCGTGCCTCTCCCTTAATAAACTCGCCGTGCCATATGTGGTATTAAGTATCTACGCCATTATCGATTACGAATCATCTCACAAAGATTGTACCTGAGTTTAACGATAAACTTGTGTTGCAGTCCTGAAGGCAAATACAAAGAGATTATTCTGCAATAAACAATTACTCTTTCTGTTAAAATTGTTAAGTAGAGAATAAGATTAGTCGCTCTAGCAAATATGATACAGTCGAATAATCCACAGTTACCAGAGACCATGGAACATATCGTATGTCATGAATTCCTTGCACCTGTACTCCGTCGCCTACGTGGATCTCACAAGCCGCAGTCACCTCACAGGCTGCTGTCGCTCTGCCTCGACCCGGGACGCCAACTACACCCCGGGACCGCAGTGGTTTAGCTGCTACAGCGCTCACCTCGCACCAAGGCAAACCAGGATCGATGCCCGGCGTGGTCACTCCGGGTTCTCGCATGCGGGAGAAGTGCCGGACAGTGCCGTTGGTCGGCAGGTTTCCTCGGGAATCTCCCATTTCCCCGCCTTTCCGTTCTGGTGATTCTCCACTCTCACCTCATTTCACAGTCATCGGCTCTCAAGACCTCGTTGTTAAGAGCCGCCCCAAATCTCTTAACTCAACTAGACACTCGGCCATTTTTGTAATAACAACAAATTGGTGAAAAGATGCAAAAAAAAAGCTGAAAGTAACTTTTAAGCACGCCCTCAAAGAGTGCTTACTTTACCTTGAACATACTATACCGGAGCTGTGTCACGTGTCTGAAGTCGGCCTGCCAACACTAGATGTATTTCTCTCCTGCAGCATGCGGTGATGCAACCAGCAACACCGCGATACTAACACACCAGACAACGTCCTTCCTAGGTCTGCCCCTGCTACAACTTATTTTACATAGCACACACGGATTGTAGTGTTCCTCTGCAAGTGGCATGTTATCAGTTGCTATGTGGTCTGGCCAAGGCTTTGTACCACGCCACCTGCTACATCGTATGTCACATAGCACACACGGATTTTAGTGTTCCTCTGCTAGTGGCATGTTAGCAGTTGCTATGTGGTCTGGCCAAGGCTTTGTACCACGCCACCTGCTACAATGTATGTCACATATCACACACAGATTGTAGTGTTCCTCTGCAAGTGGCATGATAGCAGTTGCCATGTGGTCTGGCCAAGGCTTCTTACCACGCCACGTGAACTTCTGTACAAGGGACATTATGCATCGCACACTTCAAACTGCCTGAGTTTAAAGTGATAGCAACTTCATTGTAATAACATATTTTCGAGTGCACACTGAGAATATTAGCATAGCGATTTTATAGCTGAATGTTACCGCGTTTTTGTAACGGCTCCCATTTATTTTCTTTGTGGAACAAATTCAGTAAACCATCAGCGCTCATATTTGTCTTGCTCTGCTGACAATATGAGTAGTCACGTCTATTTTTTGTCTGCCAAATAATATGTGATCATCAAAATTTGAGCAGTTTAAAACTTAAAGTTTACCGAATTAAATTTTTAATTAAATGTTTAGGTTAATTGGTTGCTAAATTGTTTAAATGTTTCTTACGCCTTATTCATGCACTGTCGTTATACAAAAAAAGAGGCGATGGCAGATTATATTTAAAGTAAACGGAAAATTCACAAAGTCACACGAACAGCTCAAAAATGTTTTAAAGCACTGATTTAATGTGTTTTAATTTAACTACAAAATTCCTTACACAATTTTTTTTATTATTTTCTGGCAATGGGACATAGGCGTTTAACTTCTTTCAATGCTATTTATAGCTATTTTAAAAATATTTAAATACAATTTTTTTATATTTATTTATTTACCTTTTATAAAAAACATGGTGTGATTATGAATGTAACTTTGTCTCAACAAGTTTATGCGACTAACAATTCACTTTAAAAAGAACTGATTGACAACAGCTTAACCTCGTATTTTAAACTCCACACATATATAAATTTTCTTTAAATAACCGGCTGAAATGTTTATTTGTTTTTAAATTTCAGCTGATAAAATTACAGTGAAGACGTACCATATGTGAAGGTGATGTATAGATAACTTCTCTTTGTGCTTGTAACGACGTGGTGGGAAGTAACTACTCGCACCTAAACATATTCGTGACAGGCTCTCGGGGAAGGAACTCATGAGCTCTTAGTTGCAATGCCAGCACTCTAGCGACGGTGCTAGAACAGCGAGGCAAGACTGCTGGCGTACATAACGACGTCGTTTACAGTGCGGCATGTGCGCGTGGATCACAGCTGTGCGCCACTGTGCTGCAGAGAAATGCAGCACTCGACAGTCGTGCTGACATTGCCCCGCTGCCTGCAGTTGCCACAAGTGTCCTACACTCCACACCCGCCTGCCACAATGCACTGCGCTGCTGTGTAGCGCTTCTCAAGGCCATCACGCTAATGAAAACATTGACTCATGGGTTCATGTTTCGAGTTTACGTTTGCCAATAGGCTATTCACGGTGAAGGGAGCACTTTCAAAAGCCCTCTCAATTGGGATAATAGTCAATTTATATACAGAACGGTACGCCTAACGTGGTCACTTCCAAAATTTACGGAACGTTTGCGGAAAGTAATTTGCCGCAAAGTGACTGTTCGTAACACGGGCATGGACAGAAATAATTAAACTCCATATGGTTTTTTTCCCTGGAAACATACATTTATTTCGATGGCATATGAAAGTACGTGCAGAGAGGAATGCAGTGATACAGCATATGCAATGGAAAGTAACACAGAAACGCTAAGAAATAATGTGCAAATATGATTAAGTTAATTGGGCCGGTAGCATGGGGCAGTGGACCTGTACTCACAGCTGTAAGCAAACAACACGTGCCGTGACTCATCCTGGCGGGACCGCTTCCTTCTAGCAGTGTAGCGCTTACCTTAATGGAGCAGCGGGCACGGAATGCAATATTGGACAAAGGAGAGCGCCGCAGTGGAGGGAAGACGGACAATGTGAGTGCAAGTGTGAAATCAATAAATTTAATTTTATTCAGATACCAACGTAATTCAGGATATGTATTTCCTAGTCATTAATTGTACCGAGTAACAAGTGCGTACTGATGAACAAAAAAAAACCATCCTAAAGAGAAACGAAATCGCACCCGCATGCGTAGTACAAAAGAGCACAGTAATGGTTGAAAAGCTTCACATTAGAACTTTTCACAGCATGTGCTCGATGTGTTAACTATCAACAAGCACACATGTAACGAGCGACGAGCAGCCTGAAGTGTTTCTGGCGTAATGTCTCTGCAAGCTGCCACAGTACGTTCCTGCATCTATTCTGGTGTCATAGGAACCGTGTTGTACACCCTATTATTCAAAGTTCCCCACAGGAAAAAATTGAGAGGTGTGAGGTAGGGGGAGCGAGCTGGCCATCTTACACCACCACCATGCCCTAACCACCAATTTGAAAACGTTTAGTTTAACACTGGTCTCGCCACCAAAGCAAAATCCACAGGACAACTATTATGCTGAAACCACATATCACGACGTATGTTGAGCGGCATCTCTTCGAGAAGTACTGGTAAGGTGTGTCTGACAAAAAGGGCGTACGTACAGCCGGTCATTGCCCCTTGAATGAAGTATGGTCCTATGATGTAGTCTCTAATGATTTTACACTACATGTTTACTTCCCATTGTCGCTGGTGCTCCATGTGCTGGACCAAACGAGGATTCTCCGTCGCCCAGTACTGCATATTTCGTAAATTTGCGCGCCCTTGGTTTGTGAAGGTCACTTAATCGGTAAATAGTATGTTCTTCAGAATACTGCTTTTATCCCATACAGACATCAGAACAAACGTACAAAACTCAACACGTGCCTGGAGATCACCTTCATGTAATGTCTGATGAAGAGCCACGTGATATGGATGGAATTTCCGTTGGTGCAGTATCCGTAACACACTTATTTTACTTATTCCTACGAACCTGGAAAGTTCTCGCGTACTCATGTGGGGGTTTACATCAACATGTGCCAACACATCGTGTTGATGCGTTTCGCCCGTAGCAGTCTTTCGTCGCACTCGTGTTGTGGAAATCCAATCACCTCGTGACAAGAGACGTGTGCAAGTTCTTCTTATCGTTTGCCGTGAGATGGGCATCCGATTATGATACCTTTCACCATACTTTTTGATGGCATGCTTGGCATTTCTGCCACACTTGCCGTAAATAAGTAGAGCGTCCAAATTTTCCTCATTCGTGAAATTAATTGAGTATGTACAGCCACACACTGCAATACCACTTACCATAACAGATTACGTGGACTGGTGCTACGCTGCTGTTAGGAAGCCGTCCCGCCAGGATGATTCATGGCGCGTATTGTTTGCTTACAGCTGTGAGTACAGGTCGACTGCCCCATGCTATCAGCCCACCTGGCTTAATCATATTTGCACATTATTTCTTGGCGTTTCTGTGTTACTTTCCATTTCATATGCTATATCACCGAATTCCTCTTTGCACGCACTTTCAGATGCCGTTGAAATAAATGCAAGTTTCTAGGGGAAAAACCATACGTAGTTTAATTATTTCTGCCCATACACATGTTACTAATAATCACTTTGCAGCACATTACTTACCCCCGTACGTAATTGCATTTAGCAAAAACTGCATTTCGTTATCTGCAACCGTTCCGGAAATTTTGGGCTTCCCCACGTTAGGCGAACCATCCTGTATTTTATTTTAGCCTCGAACGTTAACTTACGCGTGCGGTGGAATGTACACACTGATTTTATTACTTACGTGGCAATATATTTTTTAGATGTTATTTATAGGATAAAAAATGGCTGAAAGGAAAAAGTAACTAGGGCCTCGGAAGTGCTCGCATTATCGTGAACAGCCTATACCAACATGCGGTTTCCTATGAAGCTTGACACAATAAAGTGTATTGGACAGATCTGGGCGGCTCTTAACATCGAGGTCTTGAGATCCGATGAGGTTGGAGGCGAGTATGAAACAGTGCACAAATTGAACGGTGCGGTAAACGGGAGATCCCCGAGAAAACCAGCGATGTGTTACAAGCTGCGCGTATATAACCTCGCTACGTAATGACGACTACGTCGGCGCGGGAGAGGGCGAAGACGTCGCTTGCTCATCGGGGCTGTGCGAGCCGCGATGTGCCGTAGTTGATAGTGCAGCTCGCAGTGCTGCGGCATGCAGATCTCAGATAATTGTCGCATTGCGGGGCTGGCGGTGCCTCGTTACCCGCAGTCCAGCATCTGTGTCGTCCGTGCAGCCAGTTCTAGTTACCACGTCCCTAACCTCACTACCCCTACGTGATTCCTAGCTCTCATACACTCTGTAGCCAATACCAGTGCTCCCTGCTGGGAGTCAAGCACCGACTTTCGCCACGAACTAACTGCCACCGTCAACATAGTAAGCTAATCAATGCATGATATAGTCTATTCGCGGTTTCTTCACACTTTTTGAATCCATCCATTGAAAAATCACCCCATATATTACGTGTTTTGTTATTTCCTAAATATGCCATGTATCAGAAACCTTTTGTATTTCTGTTCACCTTAAAGTACCTTATTTTTTATTCAATTGGAATATACATTTTATTTCAAATATGAATTATAATATTTAATGTTTAATTAATGCGAACAAAAGCAGCGAAAAAACAGCTGTGTTAAAAATAATTATAATGCGAAATACTATTACACTGATTGTGCACGAATGAGGTGCATTGTCAATTACGTAAAATCGTTTAGACTTGGTTAAGTTTTGTTTGCACGAGGCGGGGGAATATTCAGGAAGTAGAACTTTAGCTGGGCTTCTGAAAAGTTGTAACCGTGAAGGAATTATACACATTGTTTACTGTAGGTGTTAAAAATGTTCGCCACCAACGTGTGTGTAGTGAACCTTACGTGCTAGGCTCTCTATCGCTGCAGCCGAAGTTTTGTGTGTTTTTTAAACAAAAACGGTGGGTCCTGGGTAATTGCAACTTGAGAGCCGTTTCTTTTAATTAGGGCACACTGCTCAACAAGCCAGCCTCAAACATGCATATTTTCTAACTGTAAAACTGTTTTATGCAATAAGGGGGAGGCCATCCTGTATTTTCCATTATGGTTCTAGGTATAAATGAGAGTTTGCTCTTAGATTGAAGATCCCGATAACATAAACCGATGAACGGAGTATTATAATTTCATTTCACTTCTGACATTTTGCCAAAATACTGTCTATAAACTTGATTAACATGGGTTTATATCTCCCTTTACATTGAGTTGAGGTAGAAATTGTACCATTTATCTCCCATTTGTTTTTGCGTAAGGAACTGCCTTACGATGTTTGCCGGTCNTTTGCCAAAATACTGTCTATAAACTTGATTAACATGGGTTTATATCTCCCTTTACATTGAGTTGAGGTAGAAATTGTACCATTTATCTCCCATTTGTTTTTGCGCAAGGAACTGCCTTTCGATGTTTGCCGGTAGAATTCCACCACACTCTGGATAGCCTCATATATTTTTTAATATTTGCAGACCAAAAAAATTACGAAGAATATCAACTTTCTCTAATTGCTGAGCACAAATACCTTTATACGCTGGAGGCAAACAACGGATATATTGTGCATCTCCATGAGAAAGCCTGGTAGTGTTGTCATTTTTGGCTAACTTGTGCTGTTCAGTAACGGGGGTTAATTGCAATAAGGGGTAGGATAACAACAAAAGTGACCGTGCTACTTTAATTTCGTTTCCTCGTTGATAATATGCTTTTGTCTGAAGTATTTCATCAAGATTGGTCATAATTCATTAAATTATAACTTTAATTTGATCAGAAAGTATTTCTTGATTCCTTACGCAAATTTACCCAGCTTTCGAACGAACCATACATTTAAAGATTTGAACACAAATATGCTTACTCATGATCTACGTGATCATGCTCAGTTCATGATCACTACACTCAACACGGCCATCAGTCAGTACAATCAGGCTTTATCCTGATCAATAGTGATCATTTGATTCATTGTGCCATTTACCTTTATTTTATTTAGGAAAATTATACTAACGACATTAACCATCCTGCCCGTGTGCATGTTTGTGTCGGTGTGTGTGTCTATCCCGCTTAAAATTGTTTCAACAGCTAAACCGAATTTCACCAAACTCGGTACACGTGGGCTACTGTATTTATTAAGAACATCAGAATTTTTTACTTTCTACCACGCTTGGTTCGTATTATCAAAATAGTGGCATGTTTAAAATTTAGGGTTCTAAGTTATATCTTGAGAACCTCTTAACCAAATCAAACCAAATTCGATATTGACAGTGCATCATTTAGGTATTGAATTTATATAGGAATACTGTTATTGGTCTACTATTATGTACAATATATGACAAATAAATCTTTTCTATTATNCATTGAATTTATATAGGAATACTGTTATTGGTCTACTATTATGTACAATATATGACAAATAAATCTTTTCTATTATATCTCGGAAACTCTTTTATCGAATCCCTCCAAATCTGGCATGTACATATGTAATGTTATAGCAGGCAATGTAAACACATAATATGTGTAAAGATAGTGATCATATTTTCAAAATGACTGCGATGTAAATGTTTTAGGTTCATTAACTATATCCACAATACAGTATGGCCAATTTCAACCAAACTGGCATGCTGAAAGTAGCTATTAAAACAATTAAATGTGACAATACATAGATTATTTGTTTGCCATATTGAAAGATAGTGCCTCATCAAAAAAAATAAAGCTTGCCGAATTCAAGCAAAAATTCATACTTCTGTAGTTGATATAAATTTATATTACTCAAGAGTGTAAATCAGATACTTAAAAAAAATAGCAGACACACACACACACACACATATAGGNTAGTTGATATAAATTTATATTACTCAAGAGTGTAAATCAGATACTTAAAAAAAATAGCAGACACACACACACACACATATAGGTAATGTGATCGATGTTCCAAACAATTACACCCAAACTCTATATGCTTCCAGTATATAGTAAAAAACATGCAATGTATTAACACATAATACTTGTGACCACAATTTATGAAGAGAGCAGCATTACATTAATCAATTTCATTTTTTATGAATTAATTTTGAAATCACATATTTTCAAAATAACAGCTGTGTAAATATTATAAGCAAGCGTCCTAAATAATTTCATCCAAACTTTATATGCTTCCAGTGTCTATCACAAACGTATGATGTGTTTATACATAATAACTTTGTTCTGCCATTTTCGATGATAGCACCACATGAAAATACTTTTTTTTTTCTATATCTCGGAGACTAATCAACCAATTGCCACGTAATTTTACACGCACGTAGTGCTGTGTTAGGGTCAACTAACATGTTTTATGTGGATCAGGCAATTAGTCAAATGGCAGGAATATAAACAATTTGGTTTATTAGTTTATATATTGAAGAATTAAACAAAACTCAACAGAACTTTTTGTTATGACACTGTAAGTTTGAACAATTAAATATGGCTATAGAGAGCATATTTTGCCTGCCTTTTGTAAGATAGTGCCTCGTGAGGAAATTAAACATTTATGCCTCATTTCGGGAAGCAATCAACTAATTACAGCCAAATCTTGCATACAAGAACTGTTACAGTATGCCACGTAAACTTACATGATTTTAGTGCGCCAGGCACTTATTTTAAAAAGAGGCTATATACAGTATATAACTGAGATAAAAGTGTCGTATATAGTTAACAANTGCGCCAGGCACTTATTTTAAAAAGAGGCTATATACAGTATATAACTGAGATAAAAGTGTCGTATATAGTTAACAAACTTATCCAATTTCGACGAAACTTTGTATGTTGGCGTTATCTATTAGACGTATTTAATATGCCTACATGAAGTTTCTTTTTAAGGCATTTGCGTACGATAGGGCCAAATGAGAAAATAAGCTTCAACGCCACATCCCGAAGACCAATCAAAATATTTGTACAAAATNGCGTACGATAGGGCCAAATGAGAAAATAAGCTTCAACGCCACATCCCGAAGACCAATCAAAATATTTGTACAAAATTCTGCAATCAAGTTGTGCTACGGTAGGCCATGCAATTTTACGTGATATAAGTAACTCACAGTATTTTATTAAATCATGGCACTCTACATATTTCAGGTAAGTAGACCGTTCCTACCAAAATATCAGACTTATTACAACTGGTGTTAATGATCCTAATCATATCACCGCAGTGCAGTTGCACGCAATCAATATTACGGTACGAGGGTTACTGGGTTCAAGTCCCTGGCTAGACCGCATATCTTTGTCTTTTTCTTACTAGTGTTGTGCAAGTTTCTGGTTTTATCTCTATTGATATCGTTACAAACATGACGTCAAAGCCTACCGATCATATAAGCATTAAATAACGTCATCAAAGTAGTTTGCATTCATTCAGTGGAACGTATGTTCCTTAGTTATATTGGCAACTTCTCGCTTCTGATTGGCGACACTAACGCAATCACAAGTGAAAAATGCAGGGAAATTAAAGTGTCAACAACGGCATAGCAGTTCATAAAAGCTAATCAAGGAAATTCAGGAAATTAAAAAATAAGTTTTGGGAATTCAGATGAAAAAAAGTGCGTAATTAAATGTTTGGGCATATTTCGAAACATATGTTTAAGCACCAGAACACCACAAAGTAATTTCATATAAATCCGGGTGTCAAACATTAAAATTTATTCTCCGTTTAGTGGTATAATTCAAGAAAAATCGAGCAAGATTTTCATACGTGACTACAGTTGAGCGAAATGTTGGACTTCAATTAAATTGCTTCATGCAATTCCTATGACTTCTTGGCTGAAATGAAAAAAAGTATATAAGCAAATTTTAAATTTTTTCGTAGAAATATTTATGTTTTAGGTAATTATAGGTATGCTAGAAAGTAACTTTATNATAAGCAAATTTTAAATTTTTTCGTAGAAATATTTATGTTTTAGGTAATTATAGGTATGCTAGAAAGTAACTTTATGTATATATATATATATATATATATAATTTTAATTTTTGAAATTGTCAAATTTTTTATTTTTTTACTGTATGTCAGACAACCTTAAAATATTAATATAACAACTTTATTAGCCTTAAAATATCCCCAAAATACTCTAACAATTTTGGCCACTCTAACACCCCTCACTGATACATTCACAGGAGAGTGCAGGAGGTTGTTTACAAATAAAATTCACTGTTCATTATCGTACGAGATATAAAACATGAAATAAGATATTAAATATACATAAACAAATTCCAATAGCCTAAACGAGAGAAGGCCATCGCCAACTCTGAGACCGCCCAAATCCAGGCTCACTTCTCTAACCTAGATGACCGGGTTTATGTCGTCATAGCATTTGTGGAGTTGAGCACGAATACCATTGCGACAGTGTCATTAAACGTCTATGTAAAGGTATGTCCGTGCGACTCCCAGTTAAAGGAGGATTTAGCAAAGTTATTTCGTGGATAAAACCGATTCGGTTTTTTTCGAATGACCCTCCACCCAACAAGGATTGAATTATTCGCAATAGTNGATTTCGTGGATAAAACCGATTCGGTTTTTTTCGAATGACCCTCCACCCAACAAGGATTGAATTATTCGCAATAGTCGAGGCCACACGTCCTTATTGGTAATGCGAACGGATATCAGCCATAAAGAGAGAGCGTTTCGATGAACCGGAAGTTATCTCGATTTCGAGTGATAGTAATGACAGCCTATAGCGCTGAAGGAAAGGAGTGCGAACCAACAACGGACGTGGTACGGGAGAGGAAGTGAAAGCACATTGAGAAAACCCCCTAACTACTGGTAGTGTCATACACGCTAACCACACGCGAGTTCCAGTCCTCTAGTGGCGACTGCAGTGTAACCGCCAACCACAGAGCAGTGTGCAGCCAGACGTTTGTCGCGGTTCAGTGGTCACTTCACAACAGCTGTCTGGGTTTGTTTCTTTCTACCCGGAAAAACTGGCCAACTCCGAGCGAGGCTCTCGTCCTGTCGACCGCAGCGAGGTAACTGGCGCGCGAGGCTGTTACATTATTGTCAACCGCCGTGATACACCCGGGAATCTCAGGTTTACGCGGAACTACTTTTTTGGGGCAAGGAAGGAATAGTGAAATCCAAATGAGAAAATTGTGCGCAGAAGTGGAAAAAGCGTCGGGCGAGTCGGAGGAGTCTATTGTCCCTGCGCGAAGGGGCGGGGTTGTTCAGTTCAGTACTGCCAGGGGCCTAGGAAGGTCAGGTGAGACCTGCGTAGCGCGGTAACAAATAGCCATGTTATCAGTTTGGCCTGTATAACGTCAGCAGTGTCACGTCGTTTCCCTCCCTCCAGCGGCGAGCGCTCGGGAGAACCCTCCCCTACACTGCCACCACTACGTACCCTCCCTCAGAGCTGCGCGAAGATTAATTTCTCATTCTCATTCGAACTTTACTACACGAGGGCTTCAACACGTGCTAAAATGAGACCGTGCAGCTAAAATAGCGTGGTTCCGCCCAGCTCCGGCTGTGAATGTGGTGATATCACCTGTTATTGTGAATACTCCTGAATGTTCGTCATGATAACCACTCGTACTTGCAGCCGTTTCATTACGAGCATTGTAATTATGGAATAGAAGGATAGGAAGTTAAAGTTCCTTGGTCCAGTCGCTCATTGTAACGAACGTGGCTCCAATTCCCCATAACTTCAACCAAATACCAGTATCCGCGCAACTGAATCGCCCTAACAACATCAAAGAACTACTTATACCTTGGAACACACCTGTCTTGCCTGAGCTACGGCGAACACGGCGTTTAACGTAATTCCCGTACAGGCTGAAACGAAATTCATCTGACCCAATGACATATTTCTAGCAAATAACAATCAAATTGTCGAGTTTATTTGCCCAATTTAAACAGACAGCTTTGTGATACGAAGTTAACAAACGCCTCTTTCCTTAGACACACTGCTACATATGCGCATGGCACACAGAAAATATCTAATAATAGCGCTACAACAAAAAATTATTTTCAGGCTTTTCTTTAATAGTTTATATTATTGTACTAAAATAAATAATATCGTGACAAAGTTACTTAATGTTAACCATTTACAAATTATTATATAACTGTAATGCAATCATACTGTTGAAGGGTTAATGTTAACAAAGTCTNTAATGTTAACCATTTACAAATTATTATATAACTGTAATGCAATCATACTGTTGAAGGGTTAATGTTAACAAAGTCTCTAAGTAATGTTGCCGTAACCAGAAGTTGTATTACGCTAAAATTAACACGAAGAACGCAATGCTTAATGTTACTGCGACTTTAAGAAATGTCCAACCAATACAAGGTTACACTGACTTGGCGTTGCAAAATGGCGGATAGTGGTGAACAGTGATATCCTCGTCAAATAAAACTAATCTATTTAAATTTTAAACCGTAATATGAAAACTAAATGTATCNTAATGTTAACCATTTACAAATTATTATATAACTGTAATGCAATCATACTGTTGAAGGGTTAATGTTAACAAAGTCTATAAGTAATGTTGCCGTAACCAGAAGTTGTATTACGCTAAAATTAACACGAAGAACGCAATGCTTAATGTTACTGCGACTTTAAGAAATGTCCAACCAATACAAGGTTACACTGACTTGGCGTTGCAAAATGGCGGATAGTANTGCGACTTTAAGAAATGTCCAACCAATACAAGGTTACACTGACTTGGCGTTGCAAAATGGCGGATAGTAGTGAACAGTGATATCCTCGTCAAATAAAACTAATCTATTTAAATTTTAAACCGTAATATGAAAACTAAATGTATCCTAGACCAGCCCTGAAGCCTTGCAAAGCAGTTTACGTGTGTCAGATATGCATATATTTCTAGAGCATAACGTATTTAGTGGTAAGAGGAGGGGACACACACCCTGGTGAAACACCAGAAAAGAGGATCGTTTCATCGCACGACAGGCTGTAAGCACTAGACGAACATAGCTGCGCATCATCCAGGAACATGTCACGGCAGCTTGGGTCCATCAGTGCCATTACTCAGCGGCTAGCAGAGCGGCCCACAGATCTCTCGGCCACTTGGGCCAGCAGCACATACGGCGGATTTGAAGAGTCTTTTGCCCCAGCCATGGCAGGATCTTTCTTACCAGATCATCTGTAATCTTTATGCCCAACCATATCGCCACCTGTTTCCATACTAAGAATGGCCCAGCACCATACTAAGTGCATCCTGCAAGTGTTGGTTCCCTGCAATACATGCTTGGCTTGGTACAATATTTTGATGTTTTCTGTATGTATGCTACCATTTCCTGTACCCACTCATGAGTGAGATGGCACTTACATTTTTTTCTTAATGAGTGTATTTAAAGCCCTATCGTTATCTCTAAGAGTGAATTTACTACCAATTTAACTCACAATGTGACTAGTTTCTTGTCCTAGGAGCTTATGGTGAAGGAAAGATTATATTACCAAAACGCTTTGTGCTTTTGCAGCTAGTTTTCTGTGACCACTCCTGTTGCTCATAGTGCCAGCGTGTAGTGAGACAAGTAACTGGATGTTATCCATTACTCGTATTTTTTTAAAAGAGTAAAATACACTTGCTACATATGTGTGTCAGGAGGATGAGGTTAGTGGAATCGATTGCTAAGTTAAGTTCTTGGCTTGCCACATAATGACACTATGTGCAAATGGTAGTGATCACAGCGCTTTCGGGCTCGGGATAGAAAACTTATATAAAAAGCTTGGAGGATGTCATGATTATAGGGATTCTGGCACATGGGATCATGAAGAGGAGTCAATGGGCGTGTCACTGACCTTGGATGATGGCCAAATATTTTGTCATTATTTGCGCTTTCCGCTCAAAAATTCCCGTTTTTTCTCAAAATTATTCGAAATAACCCTGTAGTACAATTGACCTAACTGTTTGGTTACCCGAAGACTAAAAAACCTATGAATGCCTTTAAGAATCAGTAAGTTATGGCTTGCTGACTGTTGACACAAACCACAGGTGACAGCCATGTAGATGGTGGAAATTTGCCATTTTTCTTCAAAACATCCCGTTTTGTAATCAAAATCATCAAGAATATTCTTCTTGTTGTTTACAGGGTTTTAATTTGTGTACGAGGAATCAGTAATATGGACTAGGCTTCGAGTCAAACCCCGCAGATCAGAAGGATAAGTGACCAATCTTGTTTACAGTACTGACCCCAACAGCCATCTTGGTTTACCTTGACTTACGATGACCTTAGTTTCGAAAATCTAGAAAAAATCGCAAATTATCGCAACAATAAGTAAAATTAAAAATACATTAAATTAAAAAAATTACTTAAAATGGAAATTCATTTTTCTTAGTAAATTTAAAACATAAACATTTCGAAAATTTCGGGGAAAATAATACAATATCTTTTTAAAGATTTACATGTAAGCGACCCAAGGTTCGATTCTCGTAAAGATGGCAGACCACACACCCAGCTCCTCCTAGTATGGCAACCAGCAGACGACTGACAGCTACTCCTTAATTTTATAGACTATTTATTCAACACACCTCAAACTATCCCCGTCCAGCGAATCATTGACTTTATGCCACACTCAACCCCTTACCTTCAACATTCTCCTACGATTTACCACTATAGTTCTTCCCCTACTACTACCACTAGACTGCACTAGTGATTTAATGATGACATCAGATTGCTCGCTTGTTATAGGATGTTGATCACATGACACTTTGATCTCTGCAGATAAATAATGTGGCCGAATCCGCGACACATCACAGTTCATCTTCTAAGGCGAGGAACGTCATATCGCACTATTTCCTAACATTTTTAGCACTACGTCTATTGAGTGATTTAATGCTCGACACTTCCATCACATTTTGCGGAGTATTATCGGTCGTGCACGTAATTACACATATATTTTCCCACCAATGTAAACATCTGCTTAAAGTTAAGAACAAGTTCAGAAAATCTATTTAAATTTCAAGTACCAGTTCAGATAAGCGAGTTATTCCAGCGCAGAGAATAAGATGAAGCGTTTGTTTAGTGGCATTCCTGCGACAATATCTCGACTTAATATTTTTATTGCCATCGTCGACTTCATCTGGACTGCATACATTGTCGACGATGTCATTCGCCTTTGAAACTTGTAATTTAAATGAACAGCTCAAGCTTAATCAAACCGATATAGCTAACTATAATCTAAGCCCTTTTCTAAGCACATTTAGTCACCGTTTTAAAGCCATTGGCGGTAGAGCCACCAAACTCAGTCCATAAAAAACACTTCCAACACCAGCATGTCGCATTATGAGAGAAGTGATTCTAAAAGCACATTGCCGATATAATAAATCATAATTATATGTAAACATAGCTTACCATTATTAATTAACTTCAGTGAAAATGCTCCAAAATATATGCTACTAGGGATCCGGCCCGGCTTCACCCGGTAACAATTTAGTTTTTACAGCGATACTTTGAAAGACAAAAATGGTTACTGTGGGTC
>NQII01004312.1:8952-210956 GCA_002778355.1 Clitarchus hookeri | reverse complement strand
GAGAGTTGTAGGTAAGTGTGTGTGTGTGTGCATGGGTCTGTGCATTGGTGTGTGCATATGTACATGTGTGAATGTGTGTGCATGTATGTTGTGTGTGCATGTGAGAATGTGCATGTGTGTAACATAGAGAGAGGCACCGAGCCGGGGACTGAGGGTGGGTGTGAGCTTTGCGTAGCCAATCAGTGGGTATAGAGTTATTATTATTAGTATTCGATGGCACGCAGAGAAAAAACCTTTCTCGGGCGTTGTCGTAGGGACAATATGGAGATTACTTGATGTAGGGTACTAGGTGACAACATGGCCGTCCCTGGCTGTGTGTGGTGTTGTGACGGGGACGCTCCTTGTTTGGGACGTACCAGTTTAGTAGGTTGGCATTTCTTAGTATTCTAATTTATTAGCACACTTAGGAAATCTCGCTGGGGCATTGTGGTAGAGATCATGGGGCATTGTGGTGGGGACGAGCTGGAATGTGAGAGCGTGAAGTAGGATAGTCGTCGCAGGGACGACATGGAATGCAAGAGCGTGAAGTAGGGAACAGGGGATTTGTGGCGTGGACGAGCTACAATGCAACGGCGTGAAGAAGTGATGAGGGGAATAGTGGAAGGGACGAGCTGGAATGCAAGAGCGTGAAGTTGGGACCAGTCAGCGAGTCGTCGAGGGGATGAGCTCGATTGCGAGAGCGTGAAGTGGGGGTGTCGTTGTTTGGACTAAATAGATTTCAAGAGCATGAAGTAGGGATTATGTATTTGCGACGGGGACGACTTGGAATGCAAGAGGGTGTAGTAGGGATCAGGCAATTTGTGGCAGGGACGAGTAAAATTGAAAGAGCGTGAAAAAAGGACCAGTCGGGAGTTGTGCCTAGGACGAACTGGAATGCAAGAGTGTGAAGAAGGTACAAGTCGAGGGTCGTCGTAGGGACGAGCTGGAATTACAGAGCGTGAAGTAGGGGAGTCGTCGCGGGGACGACGTGGAATGCTAGAGCATGAAGTAGGGATCAGTAGATTTGTGACGGGGACGAACTGGAATGTAGAAGCATGAAGAAGTGATCAGGAGAATTGTGGAGGGGACGATCCTCACTCGGGGAATCGTCGCGGAGACGAGGCATAAAATGTTCGAGAAAAAAATGTTTCTACAAAATATGAAAAAAAAAAATAAGAAGTTTAAAATTTTTTGGTATATTTAAATAACAAAAATGTAATATTTTAATATATTTTGGGCATTTTGAAAAAAAATGGTTGTCGTCTAAATGGAATAAGGGAGCGTGAAGTTTGCATATTTGCTGGCAAAATGGCTGCCATCGAAGTAGAATGCAATAACATGAAGTTTTTCCGAAATTTTAAAAATCTTCCCTCGTCTCCCTTCAGGTATCGTTTTTCTGAACCGGCTATTAT
This sequence comes from Clitarchus hookeri, assembly GCA_002778355.1. NCBI lineage: Eukaryota > Metazoa > Arthropoda > Insecta > Phasmatodea > Phasmatidae > Clitarchus > Clitarchus hookeri. The sequence goes on along the minus strand of NQII01004312.1, from coordinate 209,565 downwards.
TAACTACTTAACAACGCAATGCTAGCAAACTGGAAACTTGTCCCCTCTGCTTCCATAACAGGAACCGATGTAATAGGGACCTTAACTGCTGTAACTTCTCAGCTGTCAGATATTGGTTTCAAACCTGTTTCGTTAGAATCACATTATGAGGCACGTTGTCGGTTGACACATCATGCACGACATTGGTACAGGCTGACTTCCTCCTTAGCAACCACTTATTTGCTTTCCATATAAACATGTGATTTCTGACGTAACTCGGGATTAGTGAATTACTGTTGCGTTTATATTTTCTTGATAATTACATACTGATTACTAACACGTCTTGTCAAATTTCTTCAAGTATGGAATTTAAAATTCCCACGAAATACGACGGTGGCAAAATCAATTAAATATCGGAAGGGGTGGATTCTCTGTAACAGAATCTTCTGTGCTTTGCGACCTTCTAGCCATTTGACTATGCATTAAGTTTCATTACTTGATCGGAAGTGTTTTCAAATTTTTCATTAGATAATAAGTTTCGACTCTCCAATTTCGAGGATTATACTACCATCCGAAATCACTTTAGACCCTAGGTACTACATACGTATTGCTATTATTTATTTTCGTAAGGATTCCACCAATGCTGGTTTATCATACACACACATGTACACATCCATAAATTAATGACTCACCCTGCATTAATGTGACAGTAATTTCCGTACTAGAGACGACATAGCATACAATTTAGTTAATTTCGTGCAAGGTGGGCAGTTCAGAAAACCAAAATTAAGTCAAATAACAATTTTATTTATTTTAGACAATCACCATACGCCGCATCAAAAATAATACTAGTCCTTTAAATACAAAATATGTGTTTATAAAATTTTGAGGTGCCCTTGCACACTACTGCTTAAATAAAGAATGACGTGCGGAATCGAAGACAAATTGTTTGCTATGGTATCACACATCAAATTGCTACTGTCGCATATAACTTAGTGATGTCAATATGGAATAGATATCGGCATATAAAGAAATTTTAACATATTTAGATTGAGACAATAAACCAAATAACGGAAAGAAAGAAGCTATAAAGAGATGAGAAACAAGAGCTTTGTAAACACAGGTGGCATTATATAAAAAAAGGGTGGAACCATACGTTATGGTTTCCTTAATTTAATAATGAAAAATGTCGATTGCCTAAAAACATTGATTCAGATTCATTTAATACTTCCTGATATATGATACTGAGAAGCTATAGAAAATTATTTAATGGCGGCTATTTATAAAACAAGTGCCTGACACTGTCTAAAATTATAAAAGATATTTGGCATTACCATGCACTATAAGTGGACCGTGATTGATGGAATTCTACGTGGGGATACGAAATATTTATTGAGTGGTTTGAGTGGGGAATGAAGATATAGACACATATGGAAACCGACAGATAAACACTCAGAAGATGGTTACATCATACGATTTTCTTTTCATTGGAAAATAAGTTGTAAGTAATATACAGAAAATAAGCTTTCATATCCTGTCCATAAAATCGCAAAGTATAATATAAAATTTATATCTGGCGCATATTTAAAACTGATAAATACTACCGTAAAAGCTACAAACACTTAAAAAAACACAAACTACAAACAATTTGGCTCACAACACGTCAATTATTATATCATATCGATGTGTTACCGCGTTGAAATTGTGGAACGGACGCTACGATCAGTAACTCATAAATACCGCGAGCGTATTTACATTACTTAAAGTATTTCATGTAAAGTGAATTGCCTAAAAAAATCGCGGAAAAACATATGTAGTATGTGAAATTCAAGACATTTATTTTAGTCTTCTGATATATTCAAAGTGTCTGCTCCACTTAACACTTTATAATGGATTACATTGACAATTTTTGTTGAATTTGTTAAATCATTATTAGAAGTTCTACAATAAAAAATTGTGACAAATCTTTTTTAAAACGTTTTTATATAATTATGTTATTTATTTTATACGACTTTCAAAACCGGTTCAACACAGTAGACACTTTTTTTTTCCTTCAAATATTACCTTTTAATTTTTTAAGTTATTTTAAAACTTGTTTTTGTATAATCATCGTCACATTCTGAGACTATTAAAGAAAAATGGATTTTAAAACATAACAATTTGTGTTTTTATAGTTATTTTCAACATTTTAACAGAATTCTATTTTTTTTTCATCAATGTCAATACATTTTACACAAAGAGTTTGATGCGCTTTTTCTGTGAAGTCCTCAGCAGTTCTATTAGCTCAGGTATTTATATTAAAACTATTAACATTAATTACAACAGGTTTCTCAATAACGAACCAGAGGTCATATTTATGTTTCTAATTATATTTCTCTTAGTATAAGTAAGAGAAATAACAACACATTTTAAGATGTTGTCTGTCCAAATATATCGACCGAATATTCCTGTTACAATTAATTTACTTTACCAATAGTGATGTCATATAATCTAAAATCTTCAAGTTGACTGAAACTACGTAATTGATACCAGTCTAATAGTAACAGGTATTGAAGTGAGACTGTTGCGTTGTTTGTAAAATAAGTTCTAATGATTTGAGGTTAAGTTTTCAGCTTCGTAGCGTTTAATTCCGGATTTATAATTCAGAATGATGAGATGTTTATAAATAGGGTGTATAAACGGATTTCGCAAAGTGTGTGGTTTATCTGAATACATTTAATAAGATTAATATTCTGCAGAAATTTATAAAATTCCCTTATCTTGCTGATGTTGCTTTTAAATGGTTTACGGTTAATGTCTAATTACGTATCCAACTTCAACTTGTACTAATTATCTTAATAAACTCACAAATCAATTGATCCGCGCAACAAAAAAAATTGTCGATCTTGAACGGTTATTACAAAAAATACAGCATAAGGCAGAGTACAAATCTGCTGCAAACAGAAAAAAGACGAAATAATTAAGTACGTATTTAGTCATTTGAGTAGAATTGATATACATGCTTATATTTTATAAAAACTGTTTGTGATTTAATGGTTTCTGTCTTGATAATTGTGTCCGTAAGGAATAAAACTGCATAAAATAAGAAACAAAGGAGCCCAAAAATTAAGACAGTCTGCTTAATTACATGTGTATTGTTACGAAAATTTTTGTTTATATAATTAAAAAATCTACATACGTAACATATGCCAATAATACAGGCGTTATTAATAGTTTTACTTCAAACGGAAAACCTAAAGTCCATAATTTTTGTTATTTGTTTAGATGTGAATACAAAAGATACTTATGGCAATGCATAGNTCTCTGTAACAGAATCTTCTGTGCTTTGCGACCTTCTAGCCATTTGACTATGCATTAAGTTTCATTACTTGATCGGTAGTGTTTTCAAATTTTTCATTAGATAATACGTTTCGACTCTCCAATTTCGAGGATTATACTACCATCCGAAATCACTTTAGACCCTAGGTACTACATACGTATTGCTATTATTTATTTTCGTAAGGATTCCACCAATGCTGGTTTATCATACACACACATGTACACATCCATAAATTAATGACTCACCCTGCATTAATGTGGCAGTAATTTCCGTACTAGAGACGACATAGCATACAATTTAGTTAATTTCGTGCAAGGCGGGCAGTTCAGAAAACCAAAATTAAGTCAAATAACAATTTTATTTATTTTAGACAATCACCATACGCCGCATCAAAAATAATACTAGTCCTTTAAATACAAAATAAGTGTTTATAAAATTTTGAGGTGCCCTTGCACACTACTGCTTAAATAAAGAATGACGTGCGGAATCGAAGACAAATTGTTTGCTATGGTATCACACATCAAATTGCTACTGTCGCATATAACTTAGTGATGTCAATATGGAATAGATATCGGCATATAAAGAAATTTTAACATATTTAGATTGAGACAATAAACAAAATAACGGAAAGAAAGAAGCTATAAAGAGATGAGAAACAAGAGCTTTGTAAACACAGGAGGCATTATATAAAAAAAAGGGTGGAACCATACGTTATGGTTTCCTTAATTTAATGATGAAAAATGTGGATTGCCTAAAAACATTGATTCAGATTCATTTAATACTTCCTGATATATGATACTGAGAAGCTATAAAAAATTATTTAATGGCGGCTATTTATAAAACAAGTGTCTGACACTGTCTAAAATTATAAAAGATATTTGGCATTACCATGCACTATAAGTGGACCGTGATTGATGGAATTCTACGTGGGGATACGAAATATTTATTGAGTGGTTTGAGTGGGGAATGAAGATAAAGACACATATGGAAACATACAGATAAACACTCACAAGATAGTTACATCATACGATTTTCTTTTCCTTGGAAAATAAGTTGTAAGTAATATACAGAAAATAAGCTTTCATATCCTGTCCATACAATCGCAAAGTATAATATAAAATTTATATCTGGTGCATATTTAAAACTTATAAATACTACCGAAAAAGCTACAAACACTTAAAAAAACACAAAATACAAATAATTTGGCTCACAACACGTCAATTTTTATTTCATATCGATGTGTTACCGCGTTGAAATTGTGGAACGGACGCTACGATCAGTAACTCATAAATATCGCGAGCGTATTTACATTACTTAAAGTATTTCATGTAAAGTGAATTGCCTAAAAAAATCGCGGAAAAACCTATGTAGTATGTGAAATTCAAGACATTTATTTTAGTCTTCTGACATATTCAAAGTGTCTGCTCCACTTAACACTTTATAATTGATTACATTGACAATTTTTGTTGAATTTGTTAAATCATTTATGAAGTTCGACAATAAAAATTGTGACAAATCTTTTTTAAAACGTTTTTATATAATTATGTTATTTATTTTCTACGACTTTCAAAACCGGTTCAACACAGTAGACACTTTTTTTTCTTCAAATATTACCTTTTAATTTTTTAAGTTATTTTAAAACTTGTTTTTGTATATTCATCGTCACATTCTGAGACTATTAAAGAAAATGGATTTTAAAACATAACAATTTGTGTTTTTATAGTTATTTTCAACAATTTAACAGAATTCTATTTTTTTTCCATCAATGTCAATACATTTTACACAAAGAGTTTGATGCGCTTTTTCTGTGAAGTCCTCAGCAGTTCTATTAGCTCAGGTATTTATATTAAAACTATTAACATTAATTACAACAGGTTTCTCAATAACGAACCAGAGGTCATATTTATGTTTCTAATTATATTTCTCTTAGTATAAGTAAGTGAAATAACAACACATTTTAAGATGTTGTCTGTCCAAATATATCGACCGAATATTCCTGTTACGATTCATTTACTTTGCCAATAGTGATGTCATATAATCTAAAATCTTCAAGTTGACTGAAACTACGTAATTGATACCAGTCTAATAGTAACAGGTATTGAAGTGAGACTGTTGCGTTGTTTGTACAATGAGTTCTAATGATTTGATGTTAACTTTTCAGCTTCGTAGCGTTTAATTCCGGGTTTATAATTCATAATGATGAGATGTTTATAAATAGGGTGTATAAACGGATTTCGCAAAGAGTGTGGTTTATCTGAATACATTTAATAAGATTAATATTCTGCAGAAATTTATAAAATTCCCTTGTCTTGCTGATGTTGCTTTTAAATGGTTTACGGTTAATGTTTAATTACGTATCCAACTTCAACTTGTACTAATTATCTTAATAAACTCGCAAATCAATTGATCCGCATAACAAAAAAAAAATTGTCGATCTCGAACGGTTATTACAAAAAATACAGCATAAGGCAGAGTACAAATCTGCTGCAAACAGAAAAAAGACGAAATAATTAAGTACGTATTTAGTCATTTGAGTAGAATTGATATACATGCTTATATTTTATAAAAACTGTTTGTGATTTAATGGTTTCTGTCTTGATAATTGTGTCCGTAAGGAATAAAACTGCATAAAATAAGAAACAAAGGAGCCCAAAAATTAAGACAGTCTGCTTAATTACATGTGTATTGTTACGAAAATTTTTGTTTATATAATTAAAAAATCTACATACGTAACATATGCCAATAATACAGGCGTTATTAATAGTTTTACTTCATACGGAAAACCTAAAGTCCATAATTTTTGTTATTTGTTTAGATGTGAATACAAAAGATACTTATGGCAATGCATAGCAAAATATATTAGAACAGCATAAGATGAGGTAACCGAGTGAAAATTANGCAAAATATATTAGAACAGCATAAGATGAGGTAACCGAGTGAAAATTATATGATACATACTATTGACTGGAAACATATGAAGGTCACTTCTAATATCAATCTTCTAAATTCTTTGTATCAGAGGCGATTTTTTTTATCTCACTCCATTTAAAGTACACTAAATTATCTGTCCTGTATTAAGTAATTTTAATGGTGACAGACATGAGTAAATTTACTGAAAGGATTTTCAAGTTGTCGCATTAATTAAGATGTGTTGCAATCGACAGCTATTACTTAAAAAAAATTATTGTCTTGAGAGATTAACAAATGTATATGTACTATAGGCAGTTTTTGAGTCTCACGCGACTTCTGATATTTGCAATGGAAAAAACATATTCGTCCCACTGAAAACAGCCATCGTTTTAATCGGTACGCCTTTGTTGGTGATTCATAGATCTGTCAGACTCCTACCTGAAGAAACATAGCCCTCATGAAACACACTATGCACTAACATTGTTAAATTAAGTCAATTACACAGAAATAAGGCCGGAGGCTATACGCAAAATATAAATGGGCCGACTAGAAAACTAGAACAGTGGTGAGCAGTGCATAATTGTAATTGATTATGTACATATTTGAAAAGTTACTCACATTATTGAAAACTCCCAGAGCTGTGGTTTTGGAGGAAGCTGATTGACACTGTTCTCTAAAGGTCCAATTTCCTAATAAATCAATACACTGTAATGATTAAGAGTTCAAGAAAAATCTCTAGTTTTATTATTGCTTTAAAACAAGTTAATTGCCACACAAGTTCTCGAGACAACTCCCTCCCGTTCCTGTACGTAGATTACGTATAGTTCGCGTCGGGGGGGGGGGGGATAATCTGCTTCGTACTTGCTGGGTGATTCTAGATATTCGTAGCACTCGCGGAACACTACTCAGGGTCCTTCACACACGCTGGATGACTGTACTTATCTGTCCTGTTGTGCTGGTAGCTGGTCCTGCAGTTGAGATCTGGTGAACTGGAACTGGCAGGCCTCTGCGTCTGATGTCGGCTGGCTCTTCCGGAATCGCTCCGCGCCTTCGGACTCTCGTCGGCTACCCGTCGTTGGCGACCCGCTCCGCGCTCGTCGACGCCCGTCCGCTGACTGCCTACTGACTCCTCCCGACTGACTGATCTCGTTCCGCCCTCCGGACTGACTGACACGTTTTCTCTGACTCTTCCCATCGCACGTCCCGTTTGACGGCCTCCGACTGAGGTCGACGTCGTGATGCATTCTCGATCCTCGACTGACTCCGACTGACTGATCCGTCTCACTGCTAGCACCTGACTGATCTCTCCCTTCCTCTCTCTCGTCGTTTTTGTAGGCCCCCATCGCCATATTGAACTCGTGCTATTTCTGCAGGTGGCNCTCTCTCTCGTCGTTTTTGTAGGCCCCCATCGCCATATTGAACTCGTGCTATTTCTGCAGGTGGCCGGCCGATGGCTGCGTCCCCGCTGGGTTATAAAACAATGTGTGCGGCCCTCCGGCGCGCGTGGGTCCGGTGTTGCCCCTCGATCCTGGTTTACAAGTTTAAGCACTTCGTCCTGTGCATGCGGAAATATTTGGGTGTCCTCTTGGCTTGGCATATGTGTGGTTCCCCTGCCTTGCCGCTATTCTCTCCGCAAGCTCGCCCCAAAAGCTCTCAGGGTTTTATTGCGGTGAAGCCCGGGGTCGTGGGACCTCGGCGTATCTTGGGGCAGCTGCCCAGTGTAGCTGTGTTCGTGCCCTGGTGGCTTCCGTTGCCTCCGGATGCCGTCTGCACGTGCAGAAAACTTGGGTGGCCCGTCTTTGCAGCTGTGAGGCGCGGGATCCTTTTTTGGACACGTCCGCCACCCTTAATATTTATTGGTGTTGACCGCCTGCAGGCTTCGCTAGCGCGTGTGTTCTGACGGCCAAAATACATGGACGCTGGGAGCGTCATTATTAGTTATCTGAAAGATATTTTTAAAAGTGTATATATTGCGCGAGCCTTGAGGTCTCTTGGAACCATTACCATAATAGATGGAACCAGAAACATATCGAACAGAAGTAAGAGGAGTGGAGAGTTTGGGCGGCTGTTAACATCAAGGTCTTGAGAGCCGATGAGAGTGAAGTGAAGCGAGTGTGGAGCAGCGCCGGAATGCAAGGGCTGGAGAAATGGGAGAGCCCTGAGTATACCCGGCGACCAGCGGCATTGTCCGGCACGATGCCCACATGTGAAAAAACAGCAGTAAGAGAATCAAAAATACACACTTTCCCTAGCAGGTTTTAAATCCAAGAACACCTCGTACCTTAAACTACCATGCAATCATCGGCATACCGGAGGTAGGATTCAAAGCATTAACTTGGGATGTAATCTTTCTAATGTTTTGAATGATGCGGTTTACTATCTGAAATATTTTAAGGTCAGTCATATTGAAAATTATTTTCTTAGCCACTTAAAACACGTACGTTTACATGGACTTCCGTAGCGGTACGCGCGTGAAGAATTTTGTGGAAATGGGTAGATTGGTTTCTAAGATATGGCATAAATATGTTATTTTTTTGATAAATCCAATATTAGAAAGTTTCTCAAAAAAAAGTTACTGATTATGACGATGCTTCTTAAAGATATTATTATTATGCAAACTTTGGTTGAATTTTGAAAATCATTTTCTAGCCCAACTTAAATAATATAAGTTTACATGGTATTCTGTAGCCCTTCTGGTATGCAAAAACTGGTGGAAATAATTTGAATGGGTTCGGAAATATTGAAACATTTTCAATTTTCACACCTAGCACTACTTTATCAAAATATTAAAAAAACCGATTTCTATGTACATTTTATGCTTCTAATTTTTACTATGAACGTTCTGAGTTAGATGAAATTTTTTTTTTAATGACCTATTAATCCAAATTATTTATCTTAACACCATTAAAAAGCGACCTGCTGCCCGTTAACACTGAAGTTTACAATTCCTACCGTAACGGTACTAACGTGTCAATTAGGCGGAATAAATTGATTGGTCCTCTATATATTCCATAAAAACCTTCTTTTTCAAATAAGATTTTCTTTATAAATGGGAGCCAAAATGGTTATATTTTAGCATATTCGGTTATTTTTATAAATACATCCAGTGTAAAAAACTAAGTTATGATCATTTACCTAGTTTTGTAGATATATAGTTAATTTTTTTCATTTAAACCAAGTTATTAAAAAATTTGTCTCGCTTACTTCATATCTGTAAATTAATACATCTTACTATATTATAACTTCTTCACACAGTTTGGTAGAATTGGTTCTTTTTTACCAAAAAAAAAAAGAAATTTTTTTTTTTCATTTAAGACTGCTTTACATAATGACGTTTAAATATGGCGCTCTAAAAGAAAGTTTGAGGGTTATAATAGATACCGCAAATATACAAAATGAAACTGAAATGTGTTCCATAATTCCACTGATAGAGCATATTGTGATAAAAAGATTGTATAACCGCCATTTCCAAAATAAATTTCTGACGCTCTCATATTATATTTCTTTTTTAATGATATGCTTTACTACTACTTGTTTCCCAAATTGGGTAGCAATCTGTTTTTTCTTCAGGGATATAAATTATTTTGTGTTATTCAATCTTACAAAATGGTGTACAAGAGAGACTTTGTGCGAGCACATTTGATAGTCGCAATATATTATACCAGCATCGAAGAATATGTTAGAATTTATTGCATGGTTTTGATGACATAGCATACCAAAAAAAAAAATGGCTATATTTGTGACCTTTCGAAAATAATTGTGTTTCACAAATAAAACTTACCCGTTCACATCCCTTACTGCAGTACTAAATGTTTGCCAAATTTGCTGGAGATCAGTCAATAATTTCCTGTGAAATGACATTATAAAATCATTAATTCATTCAGCACTATCTTTAAAAATGGCTGATATAAGAAATATTTTTTGGCAAATATAATGTAATATATTCATTAAGGGTAAAAATTTTGGTCACATTTGTTAAACGTTATGGCATATATAGCAAATAAATTTAAAATATTTATATGTATGCCATTTTCAAAATTAATGCGTAATTAGTTTAAGGCGCATATGTCTAATGGCTTACAATAGTATTACTAACATGGCAAATATGACGATAATTGGTTCAAAGCTAAACGAAATATATGCTTATTTCCATGTGGTAATATATTTCAAAATGGAGGACTAAAACAATATTCAGCTCTACATTCAGTACTCACGTGATGTAATGTTAAAATTAAAAAATTCGTCCAAATCTTAAGAATTATTCCCAATATATTATGCAGCATCCCTAATACTAAAATGGGCGCCACTTCTAAAGTGAACACCAAGTTTGGCGATAATTATAAAGTCAGGTGTCCTTGCTAGGTACTGTACAGAGTTTGCTGAACTTCGGTACCCATGGTCAAAAGTTTAAAGCGGGTCACAAACGCAGAGACACACACACATCCACACACAGCCACACAGGCTGGCTGAAAAGTAAAGCGTAGAGTAGAAAATAACATGTAAAATAATTGTGAGCTTTTGTAATTAAAGCAAAATTGTTGATTTTAATCTACATTAACACTTATTTAACAAATTAAGTTACTTATGTGACGCTTTAATGGTATTAGAATACACATTAACTTACAAAGCCCTCTTTACAAAATTCGTCAATACTATGCATGCACATAACGTATGGCGTCAAGATTGATGTCCGGATAAAAATTTCACCCTACATGCAGAATTTTGTTACTCCATAAAGTTTTCACCATACCGCAATGACCCTGCACGTTCAAATGCAATTTTCTATCTAATGAATATTGTTATTTGTAGGACTGTTATTATGGTACAATGCGGCTAGAGAGAATAAAATACTGTAGCTGACGTTACATAGCAGTAGACTACCGCACTTAGCTGATCTCTGATACTCGTAAAAAGCATTTTGAATAACCAAGTTGAGATATTGGGTATCTTTATTTTAAGGAACTGCGCTATTGTTCTACTAAAGTAGGGGGTGAACCACTTCGGATAGATTTCGCAGTTTAGCCAGCCGGGAAAGTTCGCACTGCGTTCAAACACATTCAGTAGTTCGGAATAACCAACGATAGATGGTTGGAATTCCATTACTCCTGTATTTTATTGTTGTGACCAATGCTATTGATGAATGCGTTACGTCTCAGGCATTTATTTAAGAAAGGAACTAAAATCTGTAACATAAACCCCAAAAAAAATATTTGATTGTAAATTGCAGATAGTGGAAACGTATTATTTTTATAATTCAGCTTCAACCATTGTAAAACTAACCCTGCCTAAGAAATATTTGCCTTATTTCTGCTGTTTCACTTTAATATCATTACAAGCATATAAAATCAGCTGAACATTACGAAGCACTAAACAGCATAACTCGAAAGAACTCTCAACGCTGAAATCCATACGCTATATATAGTACTGCTAGAGTGTAATTATAAATTCAGTTGAAAATGTGTTCTGATATGCTGTATAATACGTCTACAGCACCAATCTTTGTAGCTTTCCGTATTATTATGTTTGAGAAGTTAGTAAAACTAACGCAATTCGTTTATAAACCGGAAAATATTTGTGTGTGTGTGTGTATATATATATATATGTATATATATATATATATATATATATATATATATATACACACACATAGAAACGCAAGGTGATTCTAAATTACACCGACATACTACAGAAGGTTATTCTTAATGAAAAAGAAAAAGTAAACATATGGGAGACCGGGACAGTTAATACCTAAACCAAATACTAAGGTAGGCATAAGTGTTGACACATTGAGATTTTAAACATTGGCAACGACGTAAAATGAAACCTCGACTATCTGAACATTATTTCATGTTAGTAGTATCTTCAAGGTTCAAGTATAAAGGTAACCTTCGTTAATACCAATCTTCATAATGAAAATAACAAAGGTGGCCACCCTCGTATTGTATACAACTTTCGTACCGTCTGGTATATTGGACATTTAACGTTGTTTATTGAGAGGAACGGCTTAATTTGCAAAAAAAAAAAAAAAAAAACAGCCCACTAAGCTCCAAAGTAGCTTGTCCTTTACCATTTTATTTCCAATTAAACAAGGGGATACTTTTAGAAGAGGCACTGTATCAAACCTCAGTGAAACTGTGAAAACTTTGATCACTACAGATTTGTAACAAGAAAAAAATGAGATAAAAATCAAAATAAGACGAAGAATTGGTGTTTGATGAGAAATGTTTATTGGATATAAATTGTTCCATTACTTATATGATTTCGAATGTAATCATAACGGGTTATTAGTGTTTGTTAAACTATTGCGGGGAGAAATATATATTGGTACATCACATTATTATGATGTCTATATATGTCTGAATCTCTTCAAACACTTAAGTGGTGGCCAAATATAAATATAAGTTTGAAAGAACACATGCTTAATATTCCTAGTGACAAGTGTTAAGGATCAAGCAGCAGAGGTAGTGAAGGAAAACTCTCGTGTTTCCTGAGGCACATGGGTAAGAAAGAGGAATAGATTTTAAAGGCCCTCTTTCAGGAGATGAATATATCTTCGTGTCTGAAAAAGATTATTACAGTAGAATTACGGAAGTGGCTATAGAAATAGCATGTCACTACAGCAGGAAGCGTTTCAAATTAGCTTAAAATATTTTGGCATACTACACACTTGGTTGTACACAGTCAATTACTCAGGATAACGGTTCTAAGTACAGATCTCGCTGTCGCTTAGTTTGTTATTCTGTTTTCACAAATTGAGATTTAGTAACACAAAATCGTAAGGTGGGAATTAATAATTGCACTACTGCTCCGTGTGAAAACCGTGCTGGCTTCGAGAGGTTCATCATCAGAGATTTTTGAGAGACTTTGGTGACCGTGCAGTAAAGGCCTATTTTTTCAAAGACAATTGAAGGAATATAAGGTAATGTAAAAATTTTCTCGCCCATATTTAACGACTTCTTCTAGAGGGCGTATAGTTGAAAACCAGCCTTTCTTTGTGGTTCAGGCAGGATGGTTGCCGCCACATTTTACATTTGAAAGTAGAGACGCAGGCTATGAAAAGTTTCCAAACGTGTGGGTAGGACTAGGACGTTATGTAAGATGGCCAACTTATTCTCGTTATTTAAACAATTAGACATTTTTCTCTGCTAAGTAGTAAAAGAGAGTTTACATGGAAGTACCACAAGAACGTAGTAAACGCCACAATGTGTTACTAATGTGTGTTCTGTATTACCTGGGGAATAACTGCGATGTGTGCAAGGCCTTTAGTACACCGCATAAAGATATGCAGTGATGGAAATTTCTCTCACTCTGAATATCTGAATACCTCGATGTTAAGAGCCGCGCCCAATCTCTCCACTCCACTTACTACTGTTCCATATGTTTCTGGTTCCATCTCTTATGATAATGGTGACAAAGAGACCTCAAGGCTTGTCTACCATCTACAGTTATAAAAATTTCTTTCAAAATAACTTGCATCTGTGTAGAGGAATTGAGTATCATCATTTATGTAAGTAATTTCTTGAATATATACATAATGACTTACAATTATGCACTGGCCACCAATGTACCAGTTTTCTGGTAGGTCCATTTATTTTATGTGTACTGCCCCCACCATTATTTTTATGTAATTGACTTCACTAGAAAATGATAGTGCATAATGTGATTCACACTTGCCATGTTTCTTAAGGTAGAAGTCGGAGAACTGTATAATTCATCAGCAAGACGCCTCGATTAAAACTTTGGCCGTTTTCAATGGGACAGATATTTTCTTTATTCCAACTACCATATGTCGCGTGAGACTCATAACGACCTATAATTCACACACATTTTCTGATCTCTCGAGAAAATAAATATATTTATTTAAGTAATATCAATCGATTGCAACACCTCTGATTCAATGCGACAACTTGAAAATCCTTTCGGTATATTTTCCCATGTCTGTCACTATTGAAATGACTCAATACCAGACAGATAATTTTTTGTACTTTAAATGGAGTGAGATAACATAAATCGCCTCTCAAACAAAAGATCTAAAAAGGTTGATATTAAAATTGACCTTCATACGTTTGCAGTCGAAAGTACGTATCAAATAATATTTTCCCATGGCCTTTATCTTATTTTGTTTTATAAATTTTGCTGTGCAGTAGAATACGTATCTGTTGTAGTGACATCAACCCGAATAGAAAAAATTCCGGACTTTAGGATTTCTGTATGAAGTAGAACTATTAATAATGCCTGTCTGATTGGCACATATTACGTAAATATATTTTTATCATATTAACACTGTGTCATAAAGCAGACTGTCTTCATTTTTGCACTTCTTTGTTTCTTATTTTATGCAGTTTTATTCCTTACGGACGCGATCATCGAAACAGACACTATAAAAATGCAAACGGTTTTCATAACATTCAAGCATGTTTTACAATTCAAATAAAAAGATTAAAATCAATTCAAATTATTTCGTTTTTTTTCTGGTTGCAGCAGTTCTGGGCCTTGCCGTATGGTGTATTTTTTAAATATCCGTTAAAGATCAAACTTTGTTTTACGCGGAACAATGCATTTGTGAGTTTATTAAGATAATTAGTACAAGCTGAAGTTAGATTCGTAATCATACATTAACCGTGTACCATTTTAACACAACATCTGCATAACAACAGTATTTCATAATTTACAGCAGAATAGTAATATTATTGAAAGTGTTAAGTTGAACCACACACATTGTAAATTTGTATAATTAACCGCTATTTATAAACAATTCATCATAATGAACTAGGAGCTCAGAATCAACGCTACGTAGCTGAAGAGTATATGTCAAATCGTTAAAAATCACAGTTAGAACAACAAAACACTCTCACCTCAATAATTGTGACTATTAAACTAGTATAAATTTTCAGTCAGCCCGAAGACATCTTCGCTGATTCGATTTTAGATTACTTGAAACATCACTATTAAAGAACAATTAATCGTAGCAAGAATATTCAGTACGGTTATTTGGATAGATAACATTTTAAAATGTGTTGACAGTTCAATGACTTATACTAAGTGGAATATAATATGAAAACTAAATATGACCCCTAGTTAATTTTTTAAAAATCAGTTTTAATGAATGTTAACCGTTTAAAATAAAAATCCTTTAGCTAAAAAAAATGCTGAGGATTTCACAAGAAAAGCATATAAACCTTTTTGTATAACATGTCGCGACAAATAAAAAAAAGTGAAATTATGTTAAAATGTTGATATAAATTATAAAAGCACAATTTAGTATGTTTCAAAATACCTTATTCAATTATAGTCACAGAATGTGACGCCGAGTGTATAAAAACGAGTTTAAAGAAACGTAAAAAATTACAGGCATTATTAAAGAATAAAATTAATACTGTGTTGGACCACTTTCAGAAGTTGTAAAAAATCAATAACAAAGTTATATATTAACAGTTTTATAAAGAATTGTCACAACGTTTTTAATGTTGGCCCTAATAATTTTTTTTTACAAATTGGCCGCATATTCTCGATGTTATAAATTTGAAAATTATAAGTGTCCCAGACAATTTAAATATATATGAAAACTAAAATAAACATCTTGAATTTTACAAACAACTTTATTTTTCCCCAAAATGTTTCACGTTATTAATTTACATAAAATACTTTAAGTGATGTAATAAGCTCTTGGTATTAATGTGAGTTACTGATCGCAGCGTCTGTTCTACAAACTCAATGCAGTAACATCTCGATATGAAATATTAATTTATGTGTTGTGAACCAAATTGTATTGTAGCGTTATTTTTTACCGTAGTATTTATAAATATTAAATATTCACCAACAATTAATTTTCTAATATTCTTTGCGATTGTTTGTACAGGATACGAAATGTATTTTCTGTTAATTAATTACAACCTATTTTCCAATTTAAAGAAAATCGTATAATGTTACCATCTACTGATCGTTTATATCTTGGTTTCCTTATGTGCCTATATCTTCGTTCCCCACTCTCTCCAGTGAATATACATTTCGCATCCCCACATCGAATTCCAGCAAACTCGGTCAACTAATAGTGCATGGTAATGCCAAATATCTTTTATAATTTTAGAGAGTGTCAAATGCTTATTGTAAAAATGGGCGGCATTAAAATTTTTCTTTGTTATAGCCTCTCGGTGTCATATATATTGAAATATTTTTTCACGGGACATAAGTACCATGTTTGTTTGAGCGGCAGAAACTTAGGCAACACATAAGCGAGCCAAAGAGATTGTGGGTAGGCACAGACCGCAAAAGAGCCTCACAAACACCAAGCACCCTAAAAGAAGAGAGTGACTGGGGAATCCACACCCCCTTCCACGAGACAGTGATCGGTAGTACGGTTACCCCAGCCACCCCAAACTCATCATCCGCGGACTTTGTCAAGTCCTGGTTCTTCTCGTAGTGGTCACGCTTTTTTGTCAAAAGACCATTTTAACTCTCGACACTGTACGACCTGACCGTCCATAATATAGGCGAATTCGTGACCAAGTTTGAAGACCACTCAGTCAGGTTTTCGCAGTCTGTCGGCAGTCCTATAACTTGGTTCACGACGTACTTGGAACCCCTCATCAACAATGTGGACTGCTACCACCACCTCTACGAGGTGGTCGTGCCAAGTGATCCTCGCATTATGGGTGCGAGGGCATTGATGCACCACATGATGCGCGGTCTCGGCATCTACACACCCCTACCGATACTTAGGCATGGAGCCAGAGGGGCCCCTCCTGTCTCTACTAGTTCTTACCCTTGTTGGGAGACTGTTGCTAATTAACTGTACATAAGAAATAAAATCAGACGAAGGTACCACCCCTTTCCCCTGAGAAAGCCATGAGTAGAGAGGGTTGAAGAGAAGGTGGTTGGGTCCATATCAGTACCCTGAACAGAGCCTAGACAGGCTGTGCGCCAAAAGGTTTTAATTTTGGTATAAGTGTCAAGGACCCGCCCATTCTTCACAGCAGCACCCTCTGCCCATTCCACCCTCCAATAAAAGTGAGGTAATTTAAAAATATCTAGTGCTGGGGCATAGTCGGACATACAGACATTACGCAGCCGACCTAAAATATATGAAGAAACTGATTTCAGAAGAGAAAGGACTCCCAACGCCCCAGACGAGACTGGCGCGTGGAAGAAGCCCAATGCAACATCCTTGGGATGTCTCAACCAACGAAGTATGGAGGCCCTAATAAGGACATCAACGGCTTTCAGAATGCCCTTTGTTACACGAGCGAAGGAAAGTTGGTAGATAAAGGAAGGCAGTAAGAAGACTCGCAGGATCTGCATCTTCTGATAATGTTTTAAAGGAGCTGAGGTATAAGGTAAGCAATCTCAAAGGCTCCTCAAGGCCAGATTTGCAAGACCTGACCCCCTTAGAAGTGAAATATATGCCCAGATACTTCCAGACCTCCTCCACTTCAAGAGGCGCCAAATCCACGCCACCGACCCTGAAGAGAGGCTCGGTTTTAATTTTTGCTTTGCGAGATATACCCACGGGAACCATCGCTAAAGAGTGGGATTTAGACGGAGAGAGTTTAAGACTGAAATTCGACAGAGATTCCTCAAACTGAGCAAGATTAATATAAAGGCCCTCACTTGTGTCGGCGAGAAAAATCATGTAATCCGCAATCCCTAACCTCGATAAGCGATGCTCCCCAACAGTATAGCCAACAGTACCTACCATGCCACGAAGAATCTCTTCTATAATTAAGTTGAACAAAAATGGTGACAAGGGGTCACCCTGACGAACACCCTGATGGACGGGTATATCAGGGGTGACCTCACCTGGCAACTGAGGATTATTTGTGGCCTGGGAGTTCAAGCTCCAGATATACCGTACCACCGCATATGGCGTGCCTCTAGTCCGCAAGACGTTGATCAGGGGCAAATGTTGCACGGTATCATACGCCTCCTGACGTCCAACGCTGCCATATACTGCGGCCGGAACCGCTCAGAAATGTCAGCCAACACTTCGGAAAACAACGACAAATTCTCAGCCATCCTATCCTGTTTCAAGAAGGCACTTTGCTTAGGAGAAATGGAAAGAGATGCCTGAAGTCTCCTACTAATGTTGTTGTTGAAGTGGCGGGTTATCACTGATGTGATGGTAATGGGACGGAAGTCACCGGCATCACATGGGGTTGTCTTCTTTAAGGGATCAGCACAGTCCTTGCCTTTAACAGCCATGATGGGGGGTCACTGATAAGTAGGAAGATGTTAAATAAGAGCTCTTTCAGTTTGTCAGGAATTACAGAACTATACTTCAGCGAAACTCCGTCAGCGCAAGGCGAAGACTGCCCACGAATGGCGCCCTTGGTCAGCTCCTCCTCAGAGATCAGTGTGGACAGATTGTATGGGGTCTTCATCGTAAGGAAGAACCAAAGGTTCATTACGAAGACATTCTCCAGAAGAAAAGAGTGAGGACCACCACTCGGAAACACCATCAGGATAAGCAGCCCTACTCTGCTGGTCCTCCCCGCCCCCTTTACAGTAACACGATCTGCCACACGCGCGCGGTCGTGCTTCCAAAGATTTTGGATGGAAGAGTATTCAGACTTACGTAGTTCATTACGCGAACGCACAATGAGAGGGTCCCTCGGATATGGGAGGGGGCCTGACTTCATCCCTCACAGCGAGACACATTCTAAGCCACTGATCAAGAATTTCACACTCTGGCTGATCCTGAATGACCAAGTCGACAGCTCGATATAACAACCAACTAGAACAAATCTCATTATCCTACTCACCAATCTCAACCCGCAATTCCACCAACTGCTGGTGGATCCGGTCAACGCAGGAAGCATTCGCTTGCGAATCGTCACCAGAGTAACTCGCCTCTCCAACAAAACGATTCCTGGGAATAGAAGTAGCGCCAGACATCCATCTATTGGTCACTGGAGGGAAGATGGTAAGATAGTCTTCCCATTTGTCCTCCTCAATCAGAAGCTAGTAGCACAAGAGCCTCCGCTATGACTTGATGGAATAGAATGTGCGGATTAGAAACGGTCTTTAGCATGGACAGCTGCCACTAATGATAAGTTGATACATTTCACTCCTGAGGGGAGATAAATCTCCTCTCTCGCAAGCAGCTTCAATTCTTCATCTGGCCAATGTGCCCCACCCTTGGCTGGTGGTGGTAGGGCATCATTATATTCAGTTGGATGAGAACGAAGCCCATGAAGACCTCTGCCACTGGGAGTGTCAAAATCCGTACTACACCACATACAGGTGAACATCATGTCGAAAATAAACTTGGAACAACTAGGTAAACTTCTAACTCGTGGCAGCTGCAGTGCGACCAGAGGGCAGCGTGAAAAAAATAAACTCACAGAAATTCACAGCACACCAAGAGTCTAGAGCCAGTCTTTAGACAATATTCGAAATTAGACCATCAATCTCACTGACACCATGTAAATACATTGTCAGCAAAACGTCTAGTCACCTTTCGGTATTGCACAGTGGTGGCCATGAGAAGGCAACTAGTTAGAATCATGCACCTAAGGGCAAAAGTCTTTAGGTAGGCAAGTGCTTCGCCACAGATGACAAGGTGAAAGAAGCAGTTACAGTCTGGTTATCCTCATAGGCGGCAGACGTCTATGACTTAGGCATACAAAAGCGTGTAGAACGTTATGACTAATGTTTAAACAAACATGGAAACTATTTATAAAAATAGAGAAACAAGTAAAGAATTAAATAAAAAACGTTTTTTTTGAAAAAATCTGTAATAATTTAGGTTTTATAAGAAATCGGACCTTACTTTCCGAATAGCCCTCGTATTTTAACTCACGTAATACTACATCCAGGCCATCGAGTATGTAATCAGCATTACTTGCATTAATGTGTAAAATTAAGTAGGCTAAATATTTTCATTGGTTAACTCTTTCCACCCGATAAATCTTTCTCTCACAGTATGACTTTTGATGAGAATAAAATANCTGAGGGGAGATAAATCTCCTCTCTCGCAAGCAGCTTCAATTCTTCATCTGGCCAATGTGCCCCACCCTTGGCTGGTGGTGGTAGGGCATCATTATATTCAGTTGGATGAGAACGAAGCCCATGAAGACCTCTGCCACTGGGAGTGTCAAAATCCGTACTACACCACATACAGGTGAACATCATGTCGAAAATAAACTTGGAACAACTAGGTAAACTTCTAACTCGTGGCAGCTGCAGTGCGACCAGAGGGCAGCGTGAAAAAAATAAACTCACAGAAATTCACAGCACACCAAGAGTCTAGAGCCAGTCTTTAGACAATATTCGAAATTAGACCATCAATCTCACTGACACCATGTAAATACATTGTCAGCAAAACGTCTAGTCACCTTTCGGTATTGCACAGTGGTGGCCATGAGAAGGCAACTAGTTAGAATCATGCACCTAAGGGCAAAAGTCTTTAGGTAGGCAAGTGCTTCGCCACAGATGACAAGGTGAAAGAAGCAGTTACAGTCTGGTTATCCTCATAGGCGGCAGACGTCTATGACTTAGGCATACAAAAGCGTGTAGAACGTTATGACTAATGTTTAAACAAACATGGAAACTATTTATAAAAATAGAGAAACAAGTAAAGAATTAAATAAAAAACGTTTTTTTTGAAAAAATCTGTAATAATTTAGGTTTTATAAGAAATCGGACCTTACTTTCCGAATAGCCCTCGTATTTTAACTCACGTAATACTACATCCAGGCCATCGAGTATGTAATCAGCATTACTTGCATTAATGTGTAAAATTAAGTAGGCTAAATATTTTCATTGGTTAACTCTTTCCACCCGATAAATCTTTCTCTCACAGTATGACTTTTGATGAGAATAAAATAATTGTATAATACCTTAAAATAACATTTTATTGAACATGTTTATGTTTCTTATACATAGTAAAAATTTAATCTATTGGTAGAGATAAAATCCCTAGGTAAGGATAATAGAAAAAAAACCTGAATTTAAATAGATAACATAAACTTCGGTGTAATATATCTCGTTTTTCAGAAAATATGTGGAATCTCTCTTTCAAACCCTAGTGTCGTTGTACATCATTTGTCCGACTCGAAGTGACAGTGACCTTTCTATTCTTCATTCTTCAAGCATTTATCATCTTTATGTTTCCCCAGCACTTTTTCAGTTTCTTCATCACTCAACCAGTGGCCATATTCCTAATTCTTTAAACTCACCTACTTTATTCCTCAACAAATTCTGAACATTATACCACCAATATGTTCTTCAGCCTACTCATTTCGCATAAATATTTCGGCTTCCCTATTTATCATTTTTCTTCTGGGTTTTGCCTACGCAATTCAACATGTTTGACCTTGTGTTTATGTGGACATCCATGTAATACAAAATTAAATCATTCCTTTAAAAATAATTTAAATTATATACTTATAGTTTAGTGTAATATTTCTTACAAATTACGCAATTTCTCGTCTGTAATGCTCTTAAAAACTATTAACATATTTAAATTTAAAATTATTTTTTTATTACATTCTTAGCAAACTAAGCTATTCGGCAACCTGTTTTATTGTATTATATATAATAACAGAATAATATCTCGCCATTTATCTTTCTACACGGCTGTTATTATTGATAAAATTCAGTACATAACTTTCTAAAACCAAGCCCGTGTTAGAAATGAAAGTAGCTTCTGAATATAGTTGTACCCATGAAATTAATAACATAATTAGATATTTTTTGTGAAATTATTTTTTACAGATGCGTCTCTATCTATACGCGTATTGAGAAAAATTAAATCTTCTGCTCCACTGAACCCACTCGTGTTCTGTTTAAAACCATTTCTGGTATATCCTTTATATGCATGTATATAATCAAGTACCTATGTATATAATTATATATATAAATAAATTGTTCCGACAAACCGAATTGCTTATCAATGTAAAGCCGGAACCACAGGTGGCAAAAGAATACGAATTAATGTTTTACTTCTCCTTATTGCCAAGGCACCAAACTAGAATACATTTATTTTAAAATCCTACCCTAAGAGTGTGAAAAGGAATAAAAATTGGTTTTTGAGGACTTCTCTATATTTATTAAACCAATGAGATATCGATTTTCTCTTATTTTCAATAGTTGTTTGTACAAATAACAAAAATTAATTTCAGTGATTTTTGACGCAAAATTGTAAAGGGATAGCAATAGGTTGGCTCTGTTTCTGATAACTCCACAAGAGTTAATTTACCCGGTAATTTATTGATAAGATCTTTCTTGACTTTAAATGCCTACATACAAAAATCTTTTGATGAAGTTTCAGGTTATTTTCAAATTCAACCCTTAATAGGGTGGAAAATGGTAAAATGTGTTACGATAACACCACAACGGCTCATTTAATAAGAAAAAAAATCATTATTATTTTATTTTTAAAGGTTAGAACATATAAATACCAAAAAACGAAGTTCAGGTTATTTTTTTAATCCATCCCCTAAGGAAGTGAAAACGTGTAGTACAAGAGGACAAAACAAAGGACAGAATGGTAGTTCGTATATATAGGTAAGTCGTTATCTTAACGCTCGTCTTTAAACAGTTAAACTCGCAAAAGAAAATCAATTTTGCTCTATACAGTAAATTCTAACGCACACCGAAGTCTCCCCACTTTTTCAATGTTCTCATTAAGATTGTATATGTATATTTATCAAAGGGTGACGTAATAAATTTTTGAAATATTTGGAAGGTATGAGTAAACATTATTCATAAAAATTTTGTCATGCACGTCGTAATGAAATCATATAATTCAGATATATATAACCTATTCCATCTGCCATTTACTGATCCTCGAAATGAAAAAAAAATTAACGCACCCAGAAGTGATGGTATATATTAGCTCTAATTAAGTACGTGTATATGTACGGTGTACACATTTTTATAGTTGCGAAGATTGTGTTCATTGAAAGAGGAAAAAAATCCAGAAAATAAAACGTTTCAAAATTAAATACGTAAATCGACACAAGAGAGGTTTTCGAATCTTATGAAAAATAACTGCTTTGCCTACAATGATCATAGTTATTGGAGACACAAACAATATCATGAATGAGTCTCTCTGAATCACTGACTTCGACAATTGCTGTTCTATTTGTAGTCTCTAGTGACTCACAGCATTTCCGAAAAGACTNCTCTCTGAATCACTGACTTCGACAATTGCTGTTCTATTTGTAGTCTCTAGTGACTCACAGCATTTCCGAAAAGACTATTTTTTTTCTACTGCATTGCGGCATTGCGTTTCGTAACTAAATTTAATTGACTTATAATATATTAATCCTAGAAGAAGTCTACTATCGAACTTCTGCTATGTGTCAAGTGCGAATAACCTAGTTTAATATGGAAGATTGTGAGTCTGTACTGTTCACATTTTTTATATTGCATGATGAAATCTATTACTGAGTTGCGAGTACGGGCATTCATAACGACCGTGGGTTTTAACTATTCTTGACCTTAGTTCAATATATTTTCAATGAAGTGGTATTGCTGTTGCGATAAGTTAATAATGTACTTTCGCAACGCTTGAGTATACAGACAGATGAATATCTTTTGCGTGACGCGTACGGGATGAAGAAAGAGGACNAAAAAAGAGGATAAGTATAACTTGAAAATCAGTGTACTCTCATAATATGAGTACTATAGCTATTATACGAGGGTAAATCAAAATTTATCCGAACAACTCTTATAATGCATCTTTTGGACTTGAATGCCTTAGCAGCGGTTTTTGTCCAAGGTAACGGTGACAGCAGTCAGCAGTAATGGCGGTGAGGTGTTACTGTGTCACATTCTGTAATTTGTAGTGGTGCGAGAAACAATTACTGCCCGACTTCTGATATAAATAAAATAAGAGCATCGTGATGATATAGGGTTTTTGTGGTGTGAGAGTTTTCCCGGTAGTGATATACATATGTCGATANCTCTCTGAATCACTGACTTCGACAATTGCTGTTCTATTTGTAGTCTCTAGTGACTCACAGCATTTCCGAAAAGACTTTTTATTCTACTGCATTGCGGCATTACGTTTCGTAGCTAAATTTAATTGACTTATAATATATTAATCCTAGAAGAAGTCTACTATCGAACTTCTGCTATGTGTCAAGTGGGAATAACCAAGTTTAATATGGAAGATTGTGAGTCTGTACTGTTCACATTTTTTATATTGCATGATGAAATCTATTACTGAGTTGCGAGTACGGGCATTCATAACGACCGTGGGTGTTAACTATTCTTGACCTTAGTTCAATATCTTTTCAATGAAGTGGTATTGCTGTTGCGATAAGTTAATAATGTACTTTCGCAACGCTTGAGTATACATACAGATGAATATATTTTGCGTGACGCGTACGGGATGAAAAAAGAGGATAAGTATAACTTGAAAATCAGTGTACTCTCATAATATGAGTACTATAGCTATTATACGAGGGTAAATCAAAATTTATCCGAACAACTATTATAATACATCTTTTGGACTTGAATGCCTTAGCAGCGGTTTTTGTCCAAGGTAACGGTGACAGCAGTCAGCAGTAATGGCGGTGAGGTGTTACTGTGTCACATTCTGTAATTTGTAGTGGTGCGAGAAACAATGACTGCCCGACTTCTGATATAAATGNATAAATAAAATAAGAGCATCGTGATGATATAGGGTTTTTGTGGTGTGAGAGTTTTCCCGGTAGTGATATACATATGTCGATAACTCTGTGCACAGTATACTCATAAATAAAGTGTTTATTCGCGACAAAATTTGTATCCAAGAACGTTGTGCTCTTGCGCGATATTGGACGCCCGCACACCTATTCCTATTGTCGACACAGTGCACAATTTTCGTTTTGTATTGACTACATCAAGACAATGCATTCGTTACTCGCAGATCAGCATAAATTATTTTGTCTTGAGAAAACGCGAAATCTTGTTGATACATGAATGTTGAAAAAAAGGGAATCACGTCTTAAAATGTCGTTTGGTCGTGTTGTCTGAAAACAATTATGCAGCCACAGTGCGGATATTNAAGAACGTTGTGCTCTTGCGCGATATTGGACGCCCGCACACCTATTCCTATTGTCGACACAGTGCACAATTTTCGTTGACTACATCAAAACAATGCATTCGTTACTCGCAGATCAGCATAAATTATTTTGTCTTGAGAAAACGCGAAATCTAGTTGATACATGAGTGTTGAAAAAAAGAGAATCACGTCTTAAAATGTCGTTTGGTCGTGTTGTCTGAAAACAACTATGCAGCCACAGTGCGGATATTTTTTCTGACGCACCCTTGTATGTGTGTGCATATATATAAATATATATATACATATTTATATATACATATGCACACACAAACGAGGGTGCGTCAGAAAAAATATCCGCACTCTAGTTGTAGAGTTATTTTCGGTCAACACGACCAAAAAAAATCGCCTAATGACGATGGGCAACAGATAAAAAAATTTTAGTAACGAGAGAACACAACTATTAAATGAAACTTTATAAAAGCGTGTGTATGTGGGGTTTTTTTTTTAAATAATTATGTTCACTCGTTACTAAAATTTTTTCATCTATTGCCCATCGTCTCTAGGCGAAATTTTTTTTTGGCCGCTTGAACGTTGAGAACTCTACCAAAAACACAACATATTATTAATGTTATGTCATAAATCGAACTAACTTGAACGTTTTGTAGAGCATTCTGTTTTACATTATGTACCACTTCCCTGTTTTGTACAGTCAGATTGGAAACGATAATATGACTGTACAAAATATGCAAGGGGCACATAACATAAAAGAAATGGCACTCCAATAATTTCGAGGTATGAGTAGAATAGGTATGTCGGCTGCTTCTGGCGTATGATTCATGAGTAGGATTCAAGATTCGTCTGCCATCTTGGATGACACCTCATCCACTGTCATTCTGGTCATTCGGTGGCCATGTGTTCCGACAAGATTACCTGTTTTAACAAATAAATCACTCCCGAAATTAATTATTTTCCCAAAAAATAACATTTTTCACCAAAATATAAAAAAAAATGGGAAAATGAGGAAAGCGGGATCGAAGATTCCAGAAACAAGTGCCTAAGATTGCTCAGGAGAGTAAGAGTATTCGAGGTACTTAGCGGAATGAGCCACTTGATCCTCAGACCAGTAAAAGTGACTTCCAGGCTCCGAGCCAGGTGCATCGCACTGGGGAGGATCAGAGGACCTGGCCCCCCTCCCCCAATCGACATCCCGCAACCGCCACAAACACTTCCTCTTCCTTCACCTATCTCCCTCACAAACAATTCTTCATCCCCACATCCGAGCAATTATTATAAAAAATCGCAAAGGTAAAAAAAAAATTTGTTTTAAATCGAGTAACATAAAACATTAGACCTTGTTCGCTTGCTTACCCCTTCTCAACCATTTGCTCGACCTTTCTCGACCAACCCCACATGACTAATCTTATAGAATTAAGAAAAATTAAAAAGAAAACTTCTAAAAATTGAGGAACATATTACATTAACCTCACAATGACCCCACCAGCATGACTAAGCACTCTCCCCCTCGCCAAACACCATATTATCCCTTAAATTCAAGGGTGATAAAAAAAATTTTAATTGATGCTAAAAATCGAATAACATAAAACTTAAACCCCATACTCATCCCATCACCCTCACCTCACACCCCGTTTTTGGTAACCAACCTCACTAATTATAATAAAATCGAAAATTGTCAGAAAAAATTTTAAATATCGAGGAACATATAACGTCAAGTTACCCTTCCCTCCCTCATTCAAACCAATCGCCTTTACCAACAACCCCTTCCCTACCTAACCCGTATTCCATTAATAAAAAATTAAGTAAATCTCAAATAGAAAGGATTATAAAAGTGTAGAAAAATCTTATATTAATGACCACGACCAACAAGTTGGTTGTTGATGACGTTGACATTGACCGCAATAATAATGAAAACCAAATATCGAGAAAACATTTTTAAAAATCTAAAGAAACTAATAGATGATTATAAACATATTACATGGCCTGACTTCGACACCCATATTTTATGCTGGTGGCCTTGACCTCAACCCCAAATTAAATTTAAAAAATGAAAAAGATTTTTAAAAATCGAATAAATAAAAAAAAAAGTCAAACATATTACATGACTTACTCCGGCTTCCATTCTACTTATATCATAAATGCTAAAACTGTGTGTGTGAGGGTGTGTGTATGTTTGTTAACACTCAGCTCCATAACGGCTTTGCGGATTTTGATGAAATTTTGTAAGTACGTATTTTAGGTCCTGGAATAGGTAAAATTATCTTTTTTATCCCGATAAATGGTACGGGTACTGTGGAATAATAACAAAACGTAAATTATGCAACGGCTGGGAACGTGAACGAAGGATTTATTTCTTCTGGTGTCAGAGTTTATTAAGCCACCCAAGGACCTCTGAAATGGCTTAACGACTGTAATCAATCGATAACAACCGGGACCGAATATATTAACGTGCGCTCCGGAGCCTGGAAGCGCTAATATGTTATGCCACTAAATGGTCACCTGTCTAAAAGTGTGCTGCTGGGTACGTTTCTTAACTTTGGTGATAGATTAAGATCCCTCAGCCAAGCGCAAAAAGCATTACCTAGGTGCACTTATTTTCAAAACCACAACTTGATGAAATAAATCTTTCGATCTTCATACATCGATGCTGGAGAGAGTACATGTGGTAACTACGCGATGGTTGAAAATATGCACTCCAAAAACAATACCTTACTTCGAGGCTATAGTGTAAACAATATTTCCTTTCTTTTGGTTTGCCGTAATCAGTTAAAAACCTAGGCCCAAATAGAACATGTTTATAATTCTGTTTTCACATAAATGAATTGTCTTTTCCCAATTTATTTATTAGTGTATAAATGTAAAACTCAATTGTTCTCGGGTGAAGCTGAGCCAGTTCGCTAGTGTTCAGTATAAGCGGCCGTAGTCATAAAAGCATTGACATTCAACTCAAAACAAAAGCAAAAAATCTTTAAAACTGTAAAAATTATTGAGGAAAAAATTACATGCCTCATTCAACAAACTAAGTTGGATGTGTGTGTGTGACGCTGAGCATGCGATTGTCGTAAATATGGCAGAGCAAAGCCACTCCCTAGTACGACAATCAACATCAGACTAAAGCCCCACCTCTATATTTTATTGGCAATATAGTCGATCATTCTTCCGACACAAAAAGCGAATTATTGACTTCACATAACACTCGTATTACCCAACATCACCCAAGGCTCAGGCCATCCAATTCTAATTTGTAACAATTCACGTAATAATAAACCTCACATGCAAGTTGTCATGAAAAAAAAAATATTTTCTGGACCTTTATGTAGGTTTAAGTATGCTCCTCAGAATTTTTATTATTTATGTATGTGTTACCAATCCAAGCCCTTCGTGCGAGTAGCAGCCATCTGCCCAAGTCATGCTATAATCATGATATGGATCAGCATAAAACAACACTTTTATAGACATACTTGGCGTTAGTTGAATTGCCAATATTGTTAGTCCCTTGAGACTTGGAACGTACGATGGTGATAAAAAGTCCAATGCTCCTCTTGAACACCAATCCATCCCAACCCTTCGAACAATCCTAATTCTTCCATCAATCCCAATCCTTTGCAATCAGATCCGAAATCAGATCCGCATTCAGCTAGTTTTGTGGGCGATATCGACAAAAGTATGTAAAATAATTTAACTTAACTTTGTATGTTGCCAGCATACAATCATCGAAATTGCTACTTCTTTATTTTTTTGTCTTCCACTTATGAAGATCGCCACATGATAAAATGGTGGTTTTATGCCACACCTCGAGGACCAATTAACCGATTCCCACCAAATTTTGCACTGGAACATTCCAAATAAATTTGTACCAAATTGTAA
Organism: Clitarchus hookeri; assembly: GCA_002778355.1. Taxonomy (NCBI): domain Eukaryota; kingdom Metazoa; phylum Arthropoda; class Insecta; order Phasmatodea; family Phasmatidae; genus Clitarchus; species Clitarchus hookeri. Next base: position 180,481 of record NQII01004312.1, on the reverse strand, counting down.
ACACAATAACATCTACAGTAGTCCTTGTAAATGTTGATGATTTAAATATTTCAGGCAACGAATTTTTAAATTGCCACTTCAATAATCATTTTAAAAAGTTTTAAATTTATTTTAAACTGCTTAACTAAATCAACCAAAATTTGTATGAAACCAGAAAACATTAGAAGCGTCATACACACACACACATATATATATATTTATATACATAAATTATTTTTGTGGCAATTTTGTACGCTTACATCAATTAAGAATATAAAGTTTTTTGTGATATATAAGGAACTGAACAACCTATTTTCATCAAATTCTCCACACAAGTAGCGCTATGGTATATCATGTAAACTTACATGTTATATGCGGCTTTGTCACTTATTTTCAAAATGACGGCCCTGTTAATATTTCAGGCTAGTAAACCTCATCATTATCATTTGAAACATTAGACTGATGAAATCCGAATTTGATGCTCCGATTCCGACCTGTGAAGTGCTGTGGACTGCACACTTATTTATAGTCTGAGATTTTCTGGCTTCAATTCCCAGGTAAGGCATGTGTGAATATGTAATTATCTCGCTGCTCTTGCATATGTTTCTGGTTTCATTTCTTAAGTTATTGCTTTTAAAGAGAAGTTAAGTCCTTTCTACTAACTCGGCATTTAAGATATTATTTAAATATTAATATCACCCACGTTGAGGAAAGTAGGCTCATTAGCTATATTAGTAACTTCTTGTTACAAATGTGGACCAGATTTTATGGAATTTTCCAAAGTTGCAGTTTCGTGAATTACTTGTGTCCATTAAGTAAAAGCATAGTCATGATAATATAATTAAATTTCTGCAATGAATTAGAGGATCATTTTTTGTCTAAGTGTACTTTCGGAACAGAATGTGAAGTTAAACGAAAAACTTATAATGTCGGTTCTTTTCTATTTTAGTATCAGACTACTTAAAAATATTATCGATTTAATTTGAATAACACATTATTTAATAATCATTTAAAAACGTTAACTATAGCGTGTACAGGGTTTGATATATTTTCATTAGGTGCATGTAAAACTGCCACTCAAAAATCCGAGACGCTTCAAGATATGAACTCTTGTTATCGTATTGCGATAAATTCCGATTTTGCTATAGTGCAAGTCTTTTTTCAAGTGTGTTTATCCGTATGCACTTTGTTCACATAGCGATATCATAATTGGCTTTTGTCACACAATTCGCACAATATACACTCGAAAGTTTACACTGTTACTCACATTTTTAGTTCAACAAATTGCTTAACATTTTGGAAGTCTCTTCTTTTCTTATATTCGTCTCTGTTAGGTTCAAGCTAAATAGATTCCTAAACAAAATGCATTTTCTGTGTACCTTTACATCAGTAGCTGAATATAAATGCCGGCGAACAATTTTAATTCTTGAAATATAATTATATTTTTATTAAAAACAAAAAAATTAACTTTTTCCTTTGCGAACAACGGTCACTAAGAAATAACACAGTTTTTAAAACTGTAATTTGTTTTGTTATCCATAAAGACAATGAGCACAATATATTAGCTTACTTTTTTTCTTAACATTCTTGGTAGCCAAAAATATAATGTAATACTCGATAATATTACAATTTACTGATTTTGATTATATATGTGTATATATATCTATATATATAGTTAAAGGAATTATGGACTAAAAAAAATTTAATTATAATTTTTATGTTATGGGGTAAATTCCATATACAGTCACGTATTTCGTAAATATATCTGTTCAAATGACTGATAATGTGCACATTTTACAGAAATGAGCTACCAGACATGTTGTTCCAAATTTTTTGAGTTGGTGCGACCTTACATCCGCGCGTGATTGCGTTATTACATTTTGTATGACTAATGCTCCTGTTATAAATACACACTTATGTAGACCTAACATCAATTTAATCCACAATTAATGAAAATATTGCACATATATATATATGCCTACGAGTTAAACACATTTATAAATCTCTACTGGTTTGCAGCGTTTATTTTATTACGGGACAAAATTTAATTTGAATTACACCTAGTATATGAGCGCCATATTTATTAAAGAAGACCAAATTATTTTTGTCAAGCTTCTGTTATTAAAATAGTAATTTTCTAGAACTGATTTTTTTTTACAGTGGGATTTCAGCAAGCTAGTAGGTTTGCTGCAATGAACATTGTGAAGGTATGACGATTTACGCACTTGAATAAAGGTAAATTCAAGAATTAAGTTCATTGCATTCCTAGAATACGGATCTTGATTGATATGTCATTTGCTCGAACCAAAACATTTATTACAATGTTTTTTATTGAAAAATTTATATTCATTAAATAATTATTTCTGCATGAATTTGTTTAACATGTTGTACATAAATTTGAGTTTACTGTATTCATTTTTTAATTTCGTCTTGTTGCAGACATAATCGTCTTAGAAGTTATAAAAATGGTTTATTCGGTGTGAAATAAAACGGCCTGAAAATAGACATATATAGTTTGTTTGTTACGTTTGCCATCATGTCGTTAATACTGTATTTAATCACATATATTATTGCACCATTTGACAAGAAAATTTAATAATTATAATTAATTGAATTAAAACCCAATTTTTAGAAAATCGCTTTCCATTCATTGTTTTATTTATGGACTTTCAGAATGAACGGATTAAAGCAGCTGTGTACAAAGAAACCAAAAGAAAAAAAAACAGAAAACTAATCCGTTCCACTCATTCTGAACAACTAAATGTAATTCGTATTCAATTGACGGCAAGATACATCCCTTCAAGTTTTTACTATTTATTAACTTACCTCCGTTGTGGTAGCTAGGTCAATGACTGCAGTATTTGTTGGTACTATACAAAAACGCCAGCACACGTTTTACAGTTTTTAACTCAAACCTGAGAAATGAGATGTAAAATTTTACGTAAGTTATATATTGATGTAAAATTCGAAGCACCTAAATTAATAAGCATATTTAAATGAAATGGTTAATATTTTTACTGTATTCCCTGAGTAAGTGTAGGTATTATCAAATCGTTAAATAATAAAAATAATACAGTACTAATTACCCATGGAATTAAATGATAAAGGGTTCATAGATATTCCAACATTATATATTCCTTCAAGCATATATTCCCAGCGAGTTATTTGACTATTGTTTAAAATAGTGTGTCGAGAAACCAAGATCTCTATCAGCTGATGCCAGGTAGCTGGGAAGAGTTAAGCCATATGGCATGTGTAAATTTACTAGAAACTACACACTTTCTGATTTTACGAATAAGGTAGTATTTAATTACAATATGGTACTTTTGTTGCCGGTTTTAATTCATCATTGGCGCCAAGGGTATTATGTCCAATAATTTGCGAGTTGAATATTTGAAAAAAATTTCTCGCAGGATTTAAATGGCTCTAGAAAAAGGCTGCAAATTTTTGTGTAAACATTTAATGTTAATAATACATTTATAACGCTTATTTTGCCCAACCATAGATGTGTCTTTTTATACAAATATGATGCCACTCTTCGGTTGAACGGTTCAAATATTCGCCAAAAAATTTCAGAAGTTATTTTATTTAATGTTTTTTAAGCGATGGCGAGTTAAGTGTGAGAGATTTGTTGACAGCGTAAGAGCAGTCATTGCCGCTTTCGTTTGTATCCGGCGTAGGAATTGGTGGGTAAACGCCGACAACCAGTTTCACCCCGAACTTTAGCCAGCCTAACACCGTTTTCTCTCCAGATGTGTCACTATACAAAGTGTTTCTAGAAATCACCAACAAACTCCAGCAGGTGATTCATTATGAAAACTTATGTAGAAAAAATAACGGTCATTTTATCCCTTAAAAGGAATGAGACCTTGAATATCAAATTTTTAAAACCACTATTTCCCCAAATATCGGCATTTAAGTGACAATAAATTACAATACTCTGAAAATAATTTTCTGTTATCGGGATACACAAGCTAGAGCAAGCGTTTATTTATACCTTCTACGTTAATGAAAATAACAGGGGTGCCGCTCTCTTAAAGTATACAACTTTTTTTACCGTCGGGATATTGGAACGTTTGATGCTGGTCAGTAGAGCAGTATCATTAAAGTAACAAAAATGTTCCTCTTGTTCCAAGTACGTAGGACCGACCGTTTTAGTTTAAAACACACATGAATGGGTCCACTACACAAGCAGTGGTGGAAGACATTTTGACACTGCAAACTACATGTATCATACATTTATAAGCTTACAGTACGTGAGAGATATGGTTAATTTAACAACAAAATTTTACAAGTTTCAATATGCTGCAACCCATGGTTCTCGAGAAATAGATGTTTAAGTTAAGAAACAGATAATGCGTGATGCCCGCGGCATAGGCAAACACTAAACCCACACAACGCGGTGCAGAGGTAGCACCGGAGTGGCATTTGAGATACACTTCTCCTGAATAGATATCGCCAACTACCTATACGGCATGCTGTCACTTGTGTGCTTCGTATGTGCGTAAGTAAGTTTCATACTGCTACATTATGGTCATGTAGCGGTACCCTTGGACAGAACTGACAGACATGGTGTTAGTGTATGGGCAATGTGATAGTAATGGACGAGTGTTCTAGCGTTTGTACGCGGAACGATATCCAGGCAGGATATTGACACATTTCAGTCAATTGCGAGACGACTGCGGGAAAAGGGAGCCATGCAAGTAAGGATAGGGTATTGTTTGTTGCACCGGATATGTTGCATGTTGGACGCATCCTTTAAGGGTGCTGTACAGAACAAGGTAAGTAATACATAATTAATGTGAACCATACACTGCTCAATGTTTACGCATTAAACGAATTGTCATTTCCTGAAAGTAGAGACTTATTATATTTCACAGTTTCCATAGTTGAAATGTAATCGCAAGTCAAAGTCCCAATGTTACTGTATCGTACAAAATATAATCACATCAAAGAAATAATTAACTGTGAAAGTAAAAGCACTGTGCTACTTCTGGAAACCTTTGTGGTTACATAGGGGAAAGTATGTTTAGTTTGTAAACATTATTGATAGGCTACAGTGTGTAAAATTTAGACTATTTACAATACAACCAATTTTCTCAATTTGATTACAAATATATCAAGAATTAGGTCAGTTTGTTTACTTTCACTGTAATTTATGTTGTTGCTGTGATTGCGATAGTTTTTACTGTTAGTAGGAACACACAACAGTAACGCGCGAATTTGACATTCGCTTGTATGTAAACTACGGCATTTAATCATGTATTATTTGCGGGAAATGACATTTCATCGAATGTCTAAATGTTGAGCAGCCATTTGGCACAAATAAAGAATAACAATTTTTGTCTGACGAGTACCCGTACACCACTGGGTATATGCCACAGGTACAGAAGCCTGATTCCCGCGCACACGGTGCACGGTACTGTTTGAGGAGGAGGTGCTGGCACGTGCTGAGGACCTGCCGTCTACAAGCACCCGTGAGGTTGCACGTGAATTGGCCAGCGACCACAGCAGTGTGTGAAGGGTCTGGAATTAACAACTGCTACACTAATTTCACCGCCGGAAGGTACAGGCATTACATCAGACGGCTATCACCCTCGGACCCAATTCGCGCTATGGTATTTGGAACAGAGTAACAGTATTCCTGGGTTTCCATCACGTATACTGTCCACAGATGAAGCGCTATTCACGCGTGATGGAATGTAACATGTACATTACGGTGTCCCAAGAAATAAGGGATCATTTTTTTTCGCGAAATCAAATACGCATATCCTCAATTTTTTTCTGTTTGACCTTCATAACTCAAATGATAAATATTACAGAGATTGGATAATGATAACCCGTGCCGACATTATGCCAAACATAAGACATGAAATTTTATGTGGAGTTAGTATTTGGTAAATAAAACACAAAATACCTGAATCGTATAATAATGACTAATAACAAGAAAAAATTTTTAGATTTGGTTTTAACTAAAAATTTGACTTTTAATTTTCTTTTCAAAGTTTGCTTTTTGCAGTCAGGATAAATCTTCCCAGGTTCTTCTACGCAACATAATATAAATGGCTTTTGTTCTTCATCAACCGTGATTAAACCATGAAAGTCTTGCACCAACTTGACCGCTTTTTCAGCTGTACCGTTCCCGGCTCTCAGCGTTGGAACCTTCTTTCTGGCTTCTTGAAACGAGGCATTATTTGCCCACAAAATAGGACATTCGTAGAGGAAACTGTCATCAATTTTAAAACGGTTGAACAAAGACTTGATTATGAACTCATAGACATTTTTCTCTGAAATGAAAAAAGAAAATAGTTAACAAAAGTGTTATCTAACAGAAAACAAATGAAACAATTACTATATTTTATTATTGAACTAACCATACAATGTGCCACAAAGTTCTTCCTTCGATGGGATGTAACGTTTACCATGAGTTAATACATTATCTTTGGTTAAAGTTTTAACCTTTTTAACTCTAGTTTCATGGTCCACTTCATCGTCAAACAGTGATAAGACAGAAACGTCATCAGTCAAATACCATAAATGCTGGCTAAACTTCTGTAAAGCTGCTTTTGAGATACTTTTATCAATTTTTTCGTAAGCCTTCATCGCCTTCATAAAGCACAAATCTTGGTAAGGTGCTTTTACTGCCATAATACATTGGAGCCATGGCTTGACGTAGGATGTCACGATGAACAGGCAAACGTCAAACAGCGCCGCCTTTTCCTTGCTTGTAATTTTGAATTGAGCACTAAGCAATGATATTTTCAGGGTGTAAATTGCTCACGCCATCCATCGAGCTTTGTGCATGGCACCTGGAGGGCGAATTTTAAATTTTCTCTGTGTATCTCCGCCTCAAAATATCACAGTAAGCTCCATCATCTCTCGATATTCATCTCTGATTATTTCTTTGGTCAGTTCAGTCCAGTAAAACTCAAACAAATCGTCAATTTCGAAAACAGTAAGGTGCAGTGTAAGCTTTTCTTTAAAGCACTGTATTTTATCAAGATCAACAGCTTCTCAGTTATCTCAGAACTTTTTGAAGAGTGGAATATCAGGATTTGTAGTCACCTTGCTAATTTTTTATTCGAACACGCCCTTTAATACCAACTCATACACGTGATGGCGGCAAGCAAAAACGAGAATTTCTGTGTTAAGTTTTTGTTCAAGTAGCACACAGGCACCATTGATACGACCTGTATTTGAGGTCGTAGTGTCACAACAAAGAATTTGCACTTTGTCTCCGAGATTCCAGTCTACAATCGCGTTCCAAACAGCCAGCGCCTGTTCGCTTCCTGAAGAGCTTTCCAACCTTGGCACAGCAATAAGTTGTTATATGAAATAACTATCGGAAGACGTTCATCTTTTGATTTCCGAGCATCTAAAGCAGGCAACAGTTTGCCATCCCAGTGAACAGTCACCACATCTGGTACCTCATTTTGAAAATTAATTTTTATGGCTTCTGCGCGCTCTTTCCGTTTTTCCGTATGAATTCTTTGAATCGAGGACTAACTTATGGGAAATTCATCAGTATTATACCCAAGTGCCTCAATAGTAGCTTCGATAATATATAAGAATCTTAGCTTTTTTAGAATTACTTAGCTGACATCTATCCAGCGCTGCTACTAGTTTTGGAGTAATTAATATTTTTCCGCATAGGTGTTTTGCTCGGTCCGGGTTGTGTTTTCTCGATCAAAGTTGGTAAATTTTCTTGTAGATGTATGTTTTCACTAGAATCCGATGATAAGTTGTTTTGTAACGGTTCATGATATGATGTCGAAGCATCTGGCGCGGAGAAATATTTAGCACGTGGATTTCTTACTTAATAGATCTGAGGTGTGCTATTTCCTTTTTATCAGCCAGTTTTTTGTCCACACCAGCTAAGTGACCAGGTCGACCAGGCTTTCTCTGTAGCTCCAGAAACATCGTATCTTCATTTATTTTCATTAACTCAAGCGCATTTGCGTGAGCAATGTCAAACAAGTTATTCAAGTTGTTGACGAACTCTTGTCGGCGCTGCTTAAATACATGTTTGGTTTTTTGTGCATTTTTTTGCATGTCCTTCCAAACTTGATATAGGTTCACTAGGTTTTTCACATAAATAGGTACAGATTTGGTTAGTATGCGTGCTTTTTCCCAAAAGATAATACACCCGCAAATAGTGAGATTTGCGGTTTTATTGACAGTTTAATTCACTTCACGGATATTGTAAAACAAAACTGCAAGGACTTGTTTTGTAGATGGAAGTTTTGAACCCGTCATTTGATGTTTTACGTCACCTATAAAAAAACACCCTTTTTGGAAATACGTAATTCCACTAGCATGTTGGCTGATTGAAAACAATACGTTTACTAACAAAATAGCAAGTATTTACAAGCACATCTAAGCATCGGCTCGCGTTCGCCTTATGCAGCCAGTACTGACATGATTCAATGAATTTCGGCACAGGTTGCCGAGGTCCTAGGTATATGAAACTTAATATACAATTGTTTTGACACCATAGAAATAATTTAAGAGAATATGCGTTAAAAAAATTACTTATTTTTTTGGGACACCCTAATGTACATATATGCATGTGTGGTCCGATGTAAATCCGTATGCCACTCGCACGTCAGGTTACCAGGTACGATTTTCTGTGAATGTGTGGTGCGTTCTAGTAAACGATATGTTACAAGGGCCACACTTCCTATCAAAACAGCTGATCGAAGATACTTACGTATTATTTCTGCAGGAAAAATGAGCTGAATTGGTAGAAGATGTCCCACTTGACATTCACCGACGTATGTGGCTACATGACGCTGCACCGCCGCACTTCGCAATAATTGTGCGCGAGTACTTGAATACACAGTTTGGTGTTCGCTTGATTTGCTGTGGTCCTGTACCATGGCCCACAATATCCCCGTATCTGAAGCCATTAATATATTTCGTGCGGGGAGTCATTAAATTGCATTTGTATGGAAAACACGTGGAATCAGAAGAGTATCTCGTTCAGAGAATAATCGGTGCTGCTGACCGCATTCGGGGTATAAGCGGAGTATTCTGAAATGTGCATCAGTCAATGTCTCGGAGATGCGATGCGTGTATTGAAACTGGTGGTATGACGATCGAACAGTTCCTAATACCTTGCAATTCTTGTGTCTTATGTTACTTTCGAAGTCCTGGTCGCTAGTGTCCCCCCGGTGCTACCTCAGCGCCACATCAGGTGATTTAGTGTTGCCTATGCCGCAGGCATAACATATTATCTTTTGCGAACATAAGACGTCCATTTCTCGAGAACCATGGAGTGTAGCATTTTGACACAGGTTAAATATGTTGTTTAATTAGCCATACTACTTACATTATGTAAGCTTATGAATGTGTGGTACATGATGTTTCCAGTAAGAGTTAAAATGTCTTCCACCATAATTTGTGCCGTGGACCCAGCAGCCAACAATTTCCTTACGAAGTTAGTGTGGCTTACATGCTAGGGACTGTGATGCTGGACCGAAAATGCATGTGTGTTTTGAACGAAAATAGTGGGTCCTACGCACTTGCAACAAGAGGAACATTTTTGTTACTTAATTAATACTGCTCAAAAGGCCAGCATCAAACGTTCCAATATCCTGATGGAAAAAAGTTTTATACAATAAGAGGGAGGCCACCCCTATTAATTTCACTGCCGTGGAAGATATGAACAAACGTTTGCTGTAGGTTAATAATCTTGATAATAGAAAACAATGTTCAGAGAATTGTCATTTAATGCAACTTAGTTTCTGATATTTCGAGAAATTACAGTTATCTTATTGGATTTTAAAGACTCAATCATTCCTCACTATTGCATTTAGATACAAAGTATCCCATATATTTTCTACTCTGAGTTTTCATAAGGAATCACCTTCCAGAGGTTGTCAGTGATTTTAGAAACACATTGCATACATCATTCTTGGGCCCTTTAATTTACCATTAATGCAAACGGAGCTTTCATCGACTTTTTATTCAGCTCAAAGTAAAAGTACCTCAGGACTAATTTTTGCAAACAAGTTTCATATCACCCCAAGGCGATTACGGTGAAAGATGCAAACAGCTCTCAATAAACGCCAGCAAGAAAGTACTTCATGAAAAGAAAGACCATACCAATGCAGATACATGCCAAAACATTTATTACTCTGCTAGGCATAACGAAATTGAACATAACCTCCTCTCGAACTTTACTTTCTTATTCTTCTTTGACCCTCCTGACTTTTGGCCACCTCGGAATATTGTGGGTGCCTTCTGCCAACACCAGTTTGCTGCTAATATTTTAGAGCCAAAATCGACAGCTTCTTGTAGAGAATAAATTTAAATAACTATCATCCTGTGTCTCGGCATTTGGCGAGGTCCTGTGTTCATATTTAAACCTTCGTTTATCAAATGGTGTTGAAATGACATTAAACTATACTCATAAGGTGGCTTGTGACAGTGCGATTAAGCGGCTTCTTCTAACGTATAAAATACAACAAATAATCTGTTAATCCTACATGAAGTGTTTTGCCCAACTATGTCTACAAAGGAATTAGGACCTAACATGTCGAATTCCAATGCAGGGCGAGGATCTAAATTTCGTGGCTATATTTATGATGATACGAAACTGGATCTTTAATGTACTTATTAAAGGCTTTGTACTGAATGTGTCACATTTACTTGTTAACGGTCAGAATTACTGACTAGTGTCGGAATTTGATGATCCAATTGAAATATTTAGATATATTTGGCGCTGTTGTAAAACTGTGTAGGGTTTAACGTAAAGTTAATATGTACAATGGCATACAAATTGAAGCCAACTATTCTTCTAAAATGGTTTAGGCATTAAAATGTCATATCTGCTAACTCGGAGTTGATAGTTTTACCCACAGTTTGAATTTTATGACTATACATTCAATGTATGATAATGTTAACAAATTTTCTCTGTATAAGACATTTAGTGTGCACCACACCATCTTCACTGAAACCTGCAATTTATGGCCCATTTTCAAATGATTCCAGAATTATGGTCAAGTAAGACAATAAAAGTTTTAGGACTTCAACAAATCTTATATACTTGTTTCTGGTCTTTGACGATACCCAGAATCTGATTTTTGTCACTGTCTGAAATTCTTCCTAAAAACTTAGAAATTTTGCCTATACAATTTCTCGGGGCTTAATATTTTATATTGATGTTTCAGAGATAGGAGTGTGAACTACAGTCCTAGTTTGGTGTCCCTATGTTCAAAGTAATAATAATGGCGTTCAAGTGGCCAACTAAGGGCTTAACACATGATATAAGCTTCATGGAGTAGGGAGCAGACCTAACAATTTGAATTGTAAAGGGCTTTACCATAATGTTAGCTTAATGACTGACAACAAAATATAAAATGTTAGATTCTGGAGGATGTACTATGTTTAGAACAAAACTTGATAAATGCTGGCTTCTACCACTTGAATTGGTTTTATTTGGCCACAAAAAATTGCCATAATTCTTCAAAGATGTTGACTAAAGGCTACAGAATTCAACATGGTGGTCGATCATGTAGAGCATATGCCGCAGAATAATAAATTAGTGGTACTTACGTTATGTTCGAATAAGCCTTTACAAGACAATTCTAAAAATATCGTTGTGGGTAACAGGTATACATCACTTCCCTTGCCCCGTTTCTCTAAAGCAAGCGAAGGAGTGTGAAGGCCACGTTTTTAACCTGGGAAGCAGGCGGAGATTTTAAATGGTACGCTGTCACGCGTATTGCAGCTGCCAGAAAAACCTTTTGGAATTTTTGTGCCTCTGACCTTCAGCACATGAAATTTCTGGCATTATCGTTTGAAGAATGTTCTGGTGATCGACCTAGCCTCTCTCCAAGAGACTCGTGGTGCGGGGAACCTTTCAGATGGGGCCAGCAAGACTACTTAAATCACGACGGGCCTTTCAGCTAGCAACATAGAGTTTGGAGTACTGAGTAAACTTAAGCTCTACGTGTGTGAAAACAGCGAAGCGACGAACCAGTAGAGCACCGAGTGATGGCGAGAGTGACCAGCGGGTGTGAAATCTGAGGACTGCAAGCATCGGTACATTGAAGAGTGAAACTAACGACGGGAGTATATTGAACTGATTGTGCCAGTGACAGACATTTGGAATGTTGCCAATAAAGAGATTGAATATTTGTAAATAATATTAATTAATTAAGTGACTGTAATCAATAAAAACATACCTTGATAAGACCTTAAATTATAATTTATGATAACATTAAATATTGTCATAACTGATAATAATGTTAGATATAACTAGTTTAACAAATATATCCATTAATAAATTAGAAATCAAACTTAACTATTATATTTTTATTAAGACGCATCCTTCACGAAATGTGATGTGCCCCTCTGCCATCTTGTAAAAATAAATTATCTCAATCGTTACTTTGTAAATACTCTTATTGCTGTATATGCCCTGAAAATCCATAACGCCGAAAGAGGATGCAAAAGAAATGTGTGGTTGTAACAGATTGATAAAAATACATGAGCAGTTATGTCTTTTTGTACATTTCATTTAATATTTCACTTTTCTTCTTGCTTTGATTGGATATTGGTTAATTGATGTGGTGGGTACGAAAATGTTCATCTTCATGAAGTTCTTAAAGTTACAATATTAAATATGTCATAAAGACGAACGATTTGTTTACATTATACTGCCACTTTGATTTTAATCAAATCAAAATTATCACAAAAAAAAATTAGCGACGAACAACCTGAATAAACATGTTGACTGACTCTAACCCATTTTGGTAGAATTTAATATAAAATGGCTGCCGACACAAACACCATCAAGAATACAACAGTGGAGTAAACATCTGCTGGGAACTGAGGTGGCACCATAACCCAGGTGGCACCATAAACAATAGTTAAATCAGATAAATTAGCTTCCCATTTAAAATTAAAGCACGAACTATACGAATCCAAAAGGGTGGCATTTGAATCAGAATGATAGAGCATTAACAATGGATGGTGCCAGCCCGAATGTACCCTTTGCCCTGTCCCCGAGTCTGCTTAATTTTACTACTCACGTAGATAAAACTATTTGTAAGGTCTTGTGGCACATAGAGTTCAATTATTTTCTTTCTTCCGAATTCCAGATGTTTTACACGCTACCTGAACTATCAACTACCCTAGAAAAATGTGTATGTTAGTCGGTGGTGTCTTTGTAGAATAGAACTATCCCGAACATTAGGAATGATTTTTTTACACCTTGCTTCTGGGACGATGTAGATAGCGATAATCGAAACACAGTATCTCGTCTTAAGCTGCGTCTCCATTAATAATGAAAGCACTGGCTGTTGACGCTAATATGCTGTTTTACTAACAGTAATACGGCGAGACAGCTCCGTTTCATTTTGTTCATTGCTTGACTAAATGTTTTTCAGTCTCGAACATAATTATTTTCTTTCCGGTGTTAGTGGGTATCAACAAACTTTGATAATCATGAGATTTCTTTGTTCTTTTTTTTTTNTAATTATTTTCTTTCCGGTGTTAGTGGGTATCAACAAACTTTGATAATCATGAGATTTCTTTGTTCTTTTTTTTTTTCTGGATAGATATAATGCCAGAAGGCAGATTATCAATGCTTTGTTCTATACTTACAGCAGTTTCTCCNTTTTTTTTTTCTGGATAGATATAATGCCAGAAGGCAGATTATCAATGCTTTGTTCTATACTTACAGCAGTTTCTCCAATCTTGGAGTACGAAGTGTTTATTTAACTCATCTATAGTCATTAATAGTCTTGAAAGTCCCTTAGCTCTCAGAGTAACTCAAAGTGAAATCAATTACAACTGGAACAGATAAACTTGAAGTCATCACAATTTCGTTTCCGAATAAAAAGTGTGATTGCGATAATAATTGTAAAATACCCAGTTTTAACATTTGGTCATTCTAGAAAACCCTTAAGTCAATGTCTGAGTTAAATTTGTAAGGGTCTCCTGCGATATAAACTGACGACATCCTGCTGGAATATATATCGCCGAACTTCCTTGAGAGAAATGTTACGAGATTCATTGTTATACGCCATCAAAAGTGTTAACGTCTGTATGCAAAACATGTTACAAAGTGTATGTAGCAAGCAATCAAATCTCATGAAATGTATGCTTCAAGGAATGCTATTTTGTATATAAATGTTATTGTAAGAAATATACCTAAATAATTAAACTAATTTTATTACACCTAATGGGATTCATAGTGGCATTCCTCAGACATCTTAATAGGTTCTTGTATTGGAATGTTCAGATTTGGACGATTGTAATTCTGCGTGGATTTCTTTGGTGAAGGCATGTCGTGAGTATTTTGGTCAGATGTCGTTTGGCGGGAATTTTATTGTAATTGCCATGAATGCTAACTTTCTCAAACATATACGGATGTAGCTGTTAAAAAGAAAATATGCGAGTGTTTTGCTAATCATTCACAAAATATCAAATTCGAATACATCGATATTTTCTATATTGTCATTTTTACATCAGAGTGTTTGACGAATACACAAATAATTTTGGAACTTTCACTTTTATCATATATTTGTAAGCGTTGCTCACTATTAAGCTAGGATATAATTGAGTTGAGAGATCTGGGCTCTTCTTAACAACGAAGTCTTGAGAGCCAATGAGGGATAAAGGTGAGAATGGAGCAGCGCCGTAATCCAAGGGTGGGGGAAACGGGAGATCCCCGATAAAATCCGCTAATAACTGGCATCGTCCAGCTCGATCCCCGCTTGCGAAAATCCAGGAGTGACCCGGGCGGGGATTGAACCCGGTTATCTTTTGTGAAAGGTGATCAGACTAACAGCTCCGTCACCGCGGCCCCGCTTGTAGGAAGAATTTAATTTCATATAGCTGTGAGTGCAACGTTTAAGATTGCAGTAGAACATGCTTAAAAGTGTACTATTTAATATATTAACTTGAAAATCGTTAAATAAGAACGCAATAACGTTTACCGTAATTTCGTATTATCGTATAGCAGTCCAAAGAAAAATAAATCATCTACCAAAGTAACAACAGAACATACCAGACCCTGAAATCAATTGAAAAGTTTAAAAATATATTTCACCGTCGCCTAATAACTTAACACTATTTCTTAAATGAAAATGCAAAATTATTTTTTTGAGGAAGATGTGGAATAGCAACACGGTGATCAAAACTTCAAAAAGTTTTACTTTAGCCTAGTTTATCACGCAGCAAAATCAGCAAACAAAAGATTGACCAAAATACTGGCTGTTCTTTCAAAATCCTGTGATAAAAACCTGGTCTCCGATTTTTTNCAGCAAACAAAAGATTGACCAAAATACTGGCTGTTCTTTCAAAATCCTGTGATAAAAACCTGGTCTCCGATTTTTTTACAGATTATAAAGATAAGTATAAATGCTTTGCAAGACCATACTACAAAAATTAAAGTAATCCTTACGCAAAGGCCATTGTGTTCGGAAAGTCAAACGAAATAAACGAGCATAATCTTATCTTACACAGATAACATGTCATGGTTTAAACAAGTTAATTTCTAGATATAACACTTAAGAGTCGTCTGTATCTTTTGGGAATCACGTGTGAAGGATTCCGAAACTGGTAAAGAATACAGACTCTCTTGCGATTTTATTGCTTTAGGTACACCATCTCGAGGCCATCCTGTGGCTGCAATCATTAGCGACAGTGTGGGGAGGGTTGATATGTCCAATTTCAAAACTCTTAATCAACAAGTGTTATTAAATTGATGCATGTTTTACTTGACTAATATATAAACGAATTCTCTATGTATTTTTAATACCTTGATTTAAAAATTCTAATTCTTATTTAGGCTATTTAGTTTTCTAGAAAATGTATATAATAATGGTGTTGCAATCATTATTATTAAGAATACGTCATTTTTTTGTATCCGCGAATTAAAACCAGAGTAGTTATTACGGTGAAATTCATTTTAAGCTATGAATTGAAGTTAAGTGTTTTTTTTTAAAAGAAGTTTGAATGCTTAAGAAAATTTTGTGTTTATATGTTGTCTCTTGAAAAGCTTGATGTCGGCAGGTACAGTACCCTTAACATTTTTTTGCCCTAAAATAATATCCGTATGTATGAAAGTTTGAGCACATAACAAGTTATAATTAACACGTTTAACGNCAGCAAACAAAAGATTGACCAAAATACTGGCTGTTCTTTCAAAATCCTGTGATAAAAACCTGGTCTCCGATTTTTTACAGATTATAAAGATAAGTATAAATGCTTTGCAAGACCATACTACAAAAATGAAAGTAATCCTTACGCAAAGGCCATTGTGTTCGGAAAGTCAAACGAAATAAACGAGCATAATCTTATCTTACACAGATAACATGTCATGGTTTAAACAAGTTAATGTCTAGATATAACACTTAAGAGTCGTCTGTATCTTTTGGGAATCACGTGTGAAGGATTCCGAAACTGGTAAAGAATACAGACTCTCTTGCGATTTTATTGCTTTAGGTACACCATCTCGAGGCCATCCTGTGGCTGCAATCATAAGCGACTGTGTGGGGAGGGTTGATATGACCGATTTCAAAACTCTTAATCAACAAGTGTTATTAAATTGATGCATGTTTTACTTGACTAATATATAAACGAATTCTCTATGTATTTGTAATACCTTGATTTAAAAATTTTAATTCTAATTTAGGCTATTTATTTTTCTAGAAAATGTATATAATAATGGTGTTGCAAACATAATTATTAAGAATACGTTATTATTTTGTATCCGCGAATTAAAACCAGAGTATTTATTACGGTGAAATTCATTTTAAGCTATGAATTGAAGTTAAGTGTTTTTTTTTTTAAAGAAGTTTGAATGCTTAAGAAAATGTTGTGTTTATATGTTGTCTCTTGAAAAGCTTGATGTCGGCAGGTACAGTACCCTTAACTTTTTTTTGCCCTAAAATAATATCCGTATGTATGAAAGTTTGAGCACATAACAAGTTATAATTAACACGTTTAACGNATTTTTTTGCCCTAAAATAATATCCGTATGTATGAAAGTTTGAGCACATAACAAGTTATAATTAACACGTTTAACGATATGAAGGCAGAGATTCTGGTATACAGTCCACGAAGATGGTTGGTATGAGTCACAACTCATCTCGTTTAAATTAAGTATTTAGCCGTTTACTACCTACACATGTTGTCCTCGAAGATGAATTTGATGATCGTGGCGCATTAATTTCACAGATATTATGTTTTGAAAACACCGAAAACTGAAGTTCTATTTTCTTTTATCGGTTTTTGAGTTACTGTTTAATGCTGAGAGAGTGATTTTCTAGCACAGGACAATAAGAGGGGACTCAAGGTTTTGAAAGCGTTCCTCCTTACCGTTCTCCCAAAGCATCTTGATTTTAGAAAAAATAAAGTGTGATTATTCTTTAAACCAGTTGACAAATTGAGTTAAAGTACCCCTCTTTGCCTTAATATTTCCAAATACAGCAGGACCCTTTCTATACGGGTCGCTAGATTCGTCACTTTTTTCTAGTTATCAAACAGTCACGCACAAGCTGAGTTGCCGTCAAGATCACGCCGTGACTGGATAACGAAGCTGGGCTTTGCGATGGTGAACATTTTGCCATAGCCTGCTCTGTCACCACTCACCATTATTTTATGCCTTGCCCAACGGTCACGCGCCACGTAAACACAACATACCCTCATTGCCATAAAGCCCGCCATCTCCCTCCACAAAATCTAATATTTTAATGAACGAGACATCGTAATTAACATATTAAAATTAGCTACGGTGACTTCACTAGACTCTCCTGTTTATAAACCAAAATTGTTCCACAAGTTCTGTTCCTGATGTAAATAAATTACTGTAGTTCATGCAATACCGTACTGTTGTCTACACGAAATTTATAAAAGGCGTAAGCAGCAAATCTGTACAATCTAGCAACCTCACCATCCTTTTGTAAATATGCATGTTAAAACCACTACAATTGTTTAGATATCGCTGCCAATTTTATAAACCCTGTGTGTGCTTTTGATAGTGAATAGGATATTGCTAAACTACACCAACAAACTTCGACTGCCAGTAAATCACGAAAAAAGGAGAAAACACATATACACGTTTGCGGCACAAATATTTGAATTTGGTCTTGAAGCACTGATTTATTACAACTACTGCAGATGGAATGCCATTAGTGTGGATAATGTGTACAGTTAGTTGTGACATGCGGGACAATAGTCCATCCTGTAAATCCCAAGTATGCCACAGCAGCGCTATTAAGTTTATGTAGAAATACGGGTAGTAAACGTGACTATCCCATGAAATTATTTGATGACAGCAAAAAATAAGGTGTGGTGTTTAAAGATCTTTGTTCCGTTACAAATTATCAAGGAACTTAATGTCCAGTCATAAAAATGGTCTTCAATTTGGTCTACTTGTAATTCAGGCCCAAAAGTTAAAAAAAAATGGGAACCTCCCTTACGATTCACTCTAGGCCATAAGTTGTATATATATTCTACTTCGTTTTTTTTTGTGTTTAAACCCATAACCAAAGTTTGTTTGTGGAATTAAGATGCACCCTGTATAAGAAGGGAGTTGAGACGTTGGTGCGCCAGCCAGAAGAAATATGCACTACTATTCAGCCATCTTCTTTGTCAATGTTCTCCTTCTCTTGGAATGAAGCTATAACTTGTGGCATGTTGTTTCACTTAGAGCTCTATACAACTTAGCAATGGTGTTAGTACTGGCATAACTTTAGGCACACATGACAGTGAATATCACAGTTCTTATTTACATTACACAGCAGTGCTACATATGCATGTCTCACATTATAACATAAATTTTCCCGCAATAGACGCCAAATTTTGTTCTCTTTTATAGAGTTACTTTACTGCCTTCTGGAAGGGCTTTTAAAATACGTGGTGCAAATCTTACATGCGGAAAGGCGGTGCACTTTTAAATAATGTTAACATACACGGTACTCGATATTCGCCGTCGACCAGTCACTTTTGTTACGTAACGCACACAATTTTGAGATGTCATATTAATCTGTCCAAATTCCATCTCAAAGGTATATTTTGATAAGGCGAAGATATTTTCTGGCCCTAGGCATTCTTAACTGTTCTCTTTACACGTGATGTTTTCATTCCATCTCTTCAGAAACAAGACCTTCCTGTAGATCTTTGGCCTTGAAATATCTCTCGTTCCATTTTTGAAACATTTTAAAATTCAAAGTACCTAATACATGTCAAATAACTTCTTTATTTCTCTTGGTCAACTTTTTGCACTGGTATGTATAAACAATTCACCGTTTGTGAATTTTGAAGTTATCTAAATACCGTGCGCTAATAAAGTTTAATAATATTTTTAAAATTTGATTTTAATTTACGTGACGCGTACACAGTGCGCCCATATATACAAGTGTTTGTGCGTAGGGCAAACATATGGATATATAAATACATGTAAATATATATAGAGTTTTATTTCTTACAAATCAATTTCTTTAACGACCAGCCAGGACACTGGATTCTCACCACATAGTAAGATGAGATTTCTTACTTCCTAATTGTGAATCGTCTCCTTTCCTTCCACGCTCTTTCGTGAAGTCTGACTTATCGATGATGCGATCTGCCTTATTAGCCCAGGATAACCAGACTCTTTGTATATACGTTATTTGTATACCACAAAACACATGCGTATTATTATTTTTAATGAAGACCTTGCGTGGCCCTTAGATCATCATAACACCTTTTGAAGCCGAACACTTTAACGATGCATTCNGGGGGGGGGTATCCAATTATTATTCACGGCAATATTCAACCCTAATGTTGCATCTTTCATCTCGCGGGTACCTTTATATAGAATGTAATTGTGCGTCCAAGCTTAGAAATCAGCATTGCTTACAAATGTCTTATAATAGCATTTAAGAGTATGCATTTGTGCTCATGTGCATGGTGTCGAGCACGTCATCGCGGCGGTTGTAGATACTTCACTCATAAAGTATGTACGTCGAGTTCTGTCGGGACTCAGGCATTTTCAGCTGTGCTAGGAATATTACGGCTATGCTCAGCTCCCCGAAATTAAAGTAGGCGTGTTCCTGTGAATGTAGCAACTCCCAGTTGCTTTCCTGTCATCCATAGTAGTAGGGTTAGGCTGACTTAGAGGCACATGCATCATGCATCGGATCTCGGATCCGTCCGCCATAACGTCACAGGCGCGGCCGACGGCCTCTTTCATCTTCCCCCTAGCCGACCATTCCAGCGACCCGCAACAATATAAATAATTTTAACACAAAAAGTATTTTAACAAAAAAATTTTTATTACAAAAATTATAAAAAATTATAAAGTATCAGCGTGTCACTTTGGATTTTTATTGATTTTTCAAAAAGGAAACGTCCGTTTGCGCAGAAACCTCCACTCGCTCGACCACGACCCCTTCTAGAGTGCCGATCACCAGTGTGTACATTTATTTACGAATTCATATTGGTAAAATTGCATAAGGGGGAATAATTATTTAAAAAATCGAAAAAATCGAGGAACATATAACATTAAAATCACACTCACTCCACCACCCTAGCCAACCCCTCACCGCCGCACAATAATAAACATTGCAAAAAATCTAAAAAATTGTGAAACATAAAACATATACCTCACACTCGCCCTCCTCCACACAGCCCCCCTCCCCCCCCACCAAACGCTGTCACTTTAATTCCACTCATATATTTTTTCCGGCATGCGCAGTTTTTATATTAGATTATAATTTTTTTTCTTGCTGGGTTTTTAGCTCCCTGACCCCTTTATTGGTGTTTGAAAAACTCGCTATAGTGCTTTTCTACCATCAAGTCAACCCGGGTTCAATTGCCCGTAGGGCCGCTTCCCGATCCGATATTTCGCCCGTTCTAATCGTGTTGGACGATGCCGCTGATCAACGAGTTTTCTAGAGGGTCTCCTGTTTCCCCCGCCCTTACATTCTGATACCACTCCATTTCCACCTCTCTTCGCGCTCATTGATTCTCATGATCTTGCTGGTAAAACACCTCCAAATCCATCCACTTCACTCCACATTGGTCACTTTCCTTCGTGCGATCGGAGCACAAATTTATCAAGTTATGTTTCGAAATTTTGACTCTCAGCTAAAAGGGAAGAAATGTTTATTGAATTACAATTGGGAACACAATTTACCTTGCCAAAGTATATCACCGCAGATATGATGCTGGTCATTTCTTTGTCGTTGGCCTTTATACGGCTTTCCGAAATTACTTCAAGGGCAAATTTTAAGATGGTTCCTTAATACCTGTCATGGCCGATTCCTTCGCACTTTGCAACTTGTTTTAAGAATATTTTTCGTATATATCTACGTTGAAAAGACGTTAGCCCGTACCTACCATTTTATGTAGTACCGCAAACCTATACAGCATATTTATTTTATCAAACAACAAAATTAGGTTTTTATGCTGGTTGGTGTTAGTCTCATTGAAGCTTCAACTTAATTTTCTCTTCTTCTAAACAAGCTCCATAAAAAATACAACACGCATTACATTTATCATTATTCAGTACAAAAGAAGGATACAAAGAGCCTGCCAAAAACAATCGGGTACATAAAAACATTTCAGATTGTTTACCGTTACATTTAGTTTGAGTTACAAAATCGCGGTAAAAATGAGGTATGCTTTTCCACCCTCTGTGAAATATCTTGCTTACTGAGATATGAAATAGTGGCTTGGTATTTTTGGCATATAATTAATGCAACGCTTTCATTTCTTTGCCAAGTTTTCAATTTTGAACAGATTTTCTCTTTGTGTCGACAGTAAATATGATACAATATTTTTCCTTTATTTTAATAAACGCGAAAATTACTCCATTATAAATACAAATGTATGCTGTGAAGAAATGTTTGCACACTTTGGTTTGGCCTTATTCACAGTCGAAAACTTAACTTAATTATCTCCAGTTTTTAACGTTCACAAAATACATATATTTTATTTCATGATCTGAACTTTATTTCGTTTGAATTTTATATATATCCTTGCCATGTCAGCATCGAACTTACTTGTGATTAAAAACACATATTATTCCGTTATTTTGACAGACCTTGAAGCTTACAACTCTCACCACAAGATGATTGAATCTCCAAGGTCGTGCTATATCACGTTAAATCTCCTAGGTTCATGCTACGCCACGTTAAATCTTCTAGATTCATGCTACGTCACGTTCAGTCTCAGAGGTTCGTGCTACGTCACGTTCAATCTCAAAGGTTCATGCTACCTCACGTTCAATCTCAGAGGTTCGTGCTAGGTCACGTTCAATCTCAGACGCTCATGCTACGTCACGTTCAATTTCAGAGGTTCGTGCTACAACACGTTCAATCTCAGAGGTTCGTGCTACGTCACGTAAAAACCCAAAGGTTTGTGCTGCGTCACATTAAATTTTAACGGTCTAGTGCGGACAAAACTATTCATTTACACTGCAACGAAAGTATAGTTAGCTCCACCTAGTGGAAAATATAATAAAAAGAGTTAAACTTCTCCGCAAGTTATTAGGCCACCATATTTCATTTTTATTTATGAAGAGAAACTATAATTTCATATATATTTCAGATATTGAAATACGCTATTCGCTACGCTGTGATTAAGAGTTTGTTGAAACGAACCAACATAAAGCTATTATGGTGTGATCTGGCCTTAGCTGAACGGCTTGCCTGATCACACCTTCAAACATTAAATCTGGAAACGAGTGGGATTGCAACGCCAGCATTTGGTCGTCGATCCTTCCGAAACAGGACAGTTGCAGAAATCCCCTCCACCGGTCACTGGGCGGGGCCGCAGAACCACGCGCTTCATATAGGCCGGCGTAACACCCGGGTCGTCGTCTGTCATCTTTAGTCCTCTGCGCGACCCGACCAGCGAAGCAGACCAGGAAGATGGGTGACCGGCCGTCGCTAACCGTCTCTTAGAATCACCCTCCGGCAACATTAACAAGGTGATGACTTTCCAGTTAGGTTAAATTAAAATGTTGTGAGTTAAATATAATAACTAATAATATTTAATTCAATGTAAAACTCCCTCGGTCAAGGGTAACATAAATAGTTATTGTAAAAGCTTTATGTTAATAAAACTCATCTTATATTTTCTGTGCTCTACCAAATCATGATTCGTTATTTGAGAAAGCCCCCAACATACTTTCAAGTTCGAATTGGCTGAAAAGCTAGTTCGTTACAATGGTGGAGGCTTGGTTCCTCCCTACCCTATTGCTGCCTTGCATGAGCTGCTCTACCATNCTTATATTTTCTGTGCTCTACCAAATCATGATTCGTTATTTGAGATACGCCCCCAACATACTTTCAAGTTCGAATTGGCTGAAAAGCTAGTTCGTTACAATGGTGGAGGCTTGGTTCCTCCCTACCCTATTGCTGCCTTGCATGAGCTGCTCTACCACCCACCCACATTTCAATAAATTCCCCACCCACCCACGCTAATTTGTGTAATAATAATAGCAAACTTTTAGCAAGGTNTCCACCCACATTTCAATAAATTCCCCACCCACCCACGCTAATTTGTGTAATAATAATAGCAAACTTTTAGCAAGGTCCGCTTTTAACATCAAAGCTTTAAAGTGGCAGTCCAATTTAAATAATTTCATAACGTCTACTTTTAAAATGCCTTATGTTTAAATATTAATTTACCATTTACAGCCCAATATCTAAACGATTAAAGCAATTATTTGAATCCTAATTAACAATCGGTATTCAAATGTAAAGAATTTCCGTGTAAACCGCAAGTCCCTAGTTGCGTATATTCACGTGTAAACAATCTCTGGCAGCTATACCAAGCGAGTTATATAAATAAATATGTAGAAAACCTGTGTGGACTGGGCGTAGTTATTTGCCATTTAACTATTACTGTGATAGTAATTCGTAATCCTATAAAAATTTTGAGTACAGTAACTTTCAACTCATGCTAATTTAATAAACTCCATGCAGTACACCATCTTGTACGAAGTTAGCTATTACTGTGCGCATATAAAATAAATATATATTTTATTCAACCTTCCTTTTAGTATACAGACTTAATATTTATAAAAAACTTCTAATATCGTACTTAGGAATGAGGTATGCCAGTTAAGTATGACAATTTTTGTACGCTGATAGAGAGCCCGTATTGCGTTATGAGTTACCAAGCGGAAGGACGATATATCGTTGACCCCAGACGACACATTCCCTCGTCAGTACATTCTCGTGGCTCGAGAGCCTCTGTGTTGCGAATCAGGCCGCCAGGCGACGCGACTCAGTTGGACGGAGCCGACACAACACATTCCCTATCAGCACTTTTCCCCGCGGCTCTACAGCCTCTGTGTTGTGAAGCGGCGTGCAAAAGTGCGCCACGCAATTTTATTCCGCCACATCCGTTTTTAAACTTAAGTTTACTATTCTAGTTTCAAGTTTCCCATACTATCGATATTTTCACGTATTTTCCCACAAACCTGTGCTATAAGGAAACGGGGAGAAAGAATTCTGTTGGGNATTTTCACGTATTTTCCCACAAACCTGTGCTATAAGGAAACGGGGAGAAAGAATTCTGTTGGGTTTACGCATTTCTTTGATCCGAGGACTTAGCCAATCCTCGTGGCTTTCGGACGTGCTAGCGACACGCCATGCCAGTCATACTGTATTGTTTGATGCGCAGACTGCTGAACCTGACGTGAGAAGGATTAATTGTGTGCAATGTTAATGGTATTTAACGAAATGGGAATAGTGCCTGAGACTCACCCACTTCGACTGTGTTTGTACGTTCACGGTTTACCCATATCCACCCAATTGTAAGGAGTACTTACCCAGGAGGTGAAACCTTTCGTTTCGCGTGAGACGCGGAGCAATCTTTGGGCCTCTGGCGGAGTTGTGACCTGACCAGAGCGGCCTATTTTCTGTGCTCTACTAGCCTTGAAAGAGTTCAGGGAGTAGGGGCGGAATTGGATTTTTGCTGTGGGTCTTTTCTCTAATACACAGTACTTTGAAAGTAAACTACGATGGTACTTTCGTTTTTGATCTCCAGGGAGTAAGTCATTGAGTGCAGATTTCCCCGACCCCTGTATGCAACCCCTTTGTGTGAAAGTAGAAGTGTACTTATTATGTCTTTAATTACTCATATATGTTCTTTTCCTTTCTAGTATATTCTATTTGCATAATAAGTGTCGTTATGTTTTCCTTATACTATGTGTTGATCTCCCTCGGCTTTGTTAACCTGCTATACGTTCTGCTCCTCTTCATTCCAATCTTAACTTTTTAATAATCAATGTCAATAAATTATATCTATGATATGTGTTGATGTCCAGCATACGTTTTAACATTTTAATAATTATGAGTTTATCAGTGCACACAGCTAAATAAAATAACTTATTTTCAGAAGAAAAGAAAAAAAACTTGTATGAAAATAGGCCTTAACTGAGAACTATATTTACAAGCGTAACGTAACTAAAACATTGTAATTGTAACGTAATGTGGCATTCCTATACCACCCGAGAGAACAATTGACGACAGTCTACAAATAAATAAGCTTTAACTCACGTTTAAATACATAAACTTCTAAGGTCGGACACACCCAACCCTACGCCACACCCAAGTTAATATAATAAAATCAGGAATTAAATTACCAATATAATTTTGAATAACCATAATATCTAATGTAACTATAAGGGCCCTAGTAATTATTTAAGGGAAAATTTTTATATAAGATGTTTTGAAAAACTGTGTAAGCATTCTGCTAATACATTTCGTTGTAAGTTTCAGAACAACGGTACCGCAAGCTTCATGTTCCACAGCAACCAGCAGTGAGGTCACACACCTCTCAANTATTTGCATAATAAGTGTCGTTATGTTTTCCTTATACTATGTGTTGATCTCCCTCGGCTTTGTTAACCTGCTATACGTTCTGCTCCTCTTCATTCCAANCTATTTGCATAATAAGTGTCGTTATGTTTTCCTTATACTATGTGTTGATCTCCCTCGGCTTTGTTAACCTGCTATACTTTCTGCTCCTCTTCATTCCATNTTGATGTCCAGCATACGTTTTAACATTTTAATAATTATGAGTTTATCAGTGCACACAGCTAAATAAAATAACTTATTTTCAGAAGAAAAGAAAAAAAACTTGTATGAAAATAGGCCTTAACTGAGAACTATATTTACAAGCGTAACGTAACTAAAACATTGTAATTGTAACGTAATGTGGCATTCCTATACCACCCGAGAGAACAATTGACGACAGTCTACAAATAAATAAGCTTTAACTCACGTTTAAATACATAAACTTCTAAGGTCGGACACACCCAACCCTACGCCACACCCAAGTTAATATAATAAAATCAGGAATTAAATTACCAATATAATTTTGAATAACCATAATATCTAATGTAACTATAAGGGCCCTAGTAATTATTTAAGGGAAAATTTTTATATAAGATGTTTTGAAAAACTGTGCAAGCATTCTGCTAATACATTTCGTTGTAAGTTTCAGAACAACGGTACCGCAAGCTTCATGTTCCACAGCAACCAGCAGTGAGGTCACACACCTCTCAACGAAAGTTCCTCCGGAGGTCGGCGCATGCAACGCCCACGTGAACACCAGTCCTGACGTCACGCGCAATAACCTCTACACCGCGCTCACAGCCGTCAGCACTACCGTTTAACCAGCTCGCGAGTCGTACGATAATTTATTTACAGGTAACCAGCGGTTCACATATTTTACTTACACCACTTACACTTCACCCTGCAGGTAACAGTACCACATAATAAAATTTACTCATTAAAAAAAAAGAGCTATTGCTAACATGAGGCCTCCAGTAGGTGTCAATCTTTGCCCATTATATAGTATAAAAAATAATATGCAATGGTTAGTAAAACAGAAATGCCAAAAATTATATCCCAATATGATTATGTTAAGTGGGCCGGTAAAATGGAACAGTGGACCTGCACTCAAAGCTGTAAGCAAGCAACACTCGCCTTCACTCATCCTGGTGGGAACGCTTTCTTATAGCAGCGTAGCCCTTACCTTAATAGGGGCAAGGGACATGGAATGCGATATTGGACAAAGGAAATCACTGCAGCGGAAAGAAACGGGCAATTTGTGCGCAAGTCTGAAATCAAAACATTACATTTTATTCAGATACCAACATAATTCAGATCATTTTTTTTCTAGTCATTAACTGTACCAAGTAACGCGTGTGTACAGATGCACAAAAAAATTGTACAAACCAACCTTAGGAGAAATGCAATCGCAACCGCATGCATAGTACAAAAGAGCACAGTTAGGGTTGAAACGCTTCACATTAGCTCTTTTCACAGTATGTGCTCGATGTGTTAACCATCGATAGCAATACACATCTGTAAACGCACATGTAGCGAGCGACGAGCAGCCTGAAGTTTTTCTGGCGTTATGCCTCTGCAAGCTGCCACAATGCGTTCCTGCGTGTCGTCTGGCGTCGTAGGAACCGTGTTGTATACCCTATCTTTCATTGTTCCCCACAGAAAAAAAAAAATCGAGAGGTGTGAGGTTGGGGGAGCCAGCTGGCCGTTTTACAACAGCACCACGCCCTAATCACGAGTTTGGAAACGATTCATTTAACACTAACCCGGCCACCAATGCAAAATTCTCAGGACAACTATAATGCTGAAACCACATATCACGACGTATGTCGAGCAGTATGTATTAAAAAATGTGCCGGTAAGGTCTCTCTGAGGAAATGGGCGTACATATATCCGGTCATTCTCCCTTGAATGAAATGTGGCCCTACGACATAGTCTCCAACGATTCCACACCACATGTTCACTTTCCACTGTCACTGTGCTGCACATGCCGTACACAGCGCGGATTTTCCGTCGACCAGTAGTGTATATTTCGTAAATTTACGCGCCCATTGTTGGTGAAGGTCGCTTCACTGGTACGTAGTGGGTTCTTCAGAAATAGCTGTTATCCCTTACAGACATCAGAGCAAACCTACAAAACTGAACACACTGCTGGAAATTATCTTCTTATAATGCCCGAAGAAGAGCCGCGTGATATGGATCGAATTTCCGTTGGCGCACTCTCCGTAACACACTGATTTTACTTATTCCTACGGCCCTGGAAATTTCTCACGTACCCATGTACGGTGTTTGCATAGTGACGTGCTAACACATCGTGTTGATGTGTCTCGCCCGTAGCAGTCTTTTGTCACACTCGTATTGTGGGATTCCGATCACCTCATGACAAGAGACGAGTGCAAATTCTTCGTATCATTTGCCGTGACATGGGCGTCTGATAAGTATACATTTCACCATACATTTGAAAAGTTTGCATGGCATTTTTGCTACACTTACCGTAAATAAGTAGACCATCCAGTTTGTCCTTATTCGTGAACTTCATTGCGTACGTAGAGCCACGCACTGCAATACCAAATAAAATACCGTAACAGATAATGGAAACTAGTGCTGCGCTACTATTAGGAAGCAGTCCTGCCAGGATGAGGCCCGAGGCGTGTTGCTTGCTTACAGGTGTGAGTGCAGGTCCACTGCCCCATGTCCCCGGCTTTCGACTATAAAGAGTCGAGAAAAGTCATTCCTAGATGTCCATCTGAGGCTTTGGACGGAGATGAACAGCAGAGGAAAACGACTATTTCTCGTGCCCGGAAGAGTGTTTATATAGAAAAATATGTTAGAATGGGTCAGGAAAATACAAATTTTAAACTATGTTTTTAATGTTTGCTTATATTGAAATGTTGGAACGATACAGAAAAGCGTAAGACTTTTCACTGCTAAACTCTAAGGCATTTTATGGCAAATATTGCATTGGGTATTTCCTCCTCATGGTTCATTGTGTTTGCTTAGAGAATGCATAATTATTCCACCACAAATTAACTGTAAACAACGGGTGTATTAAAAAATATAACTTTTATTTATGTAATGTTGAGTATGCGTGGTGCTTCTTTATTTACGTTTTATGATTCACAAAATTGTAGCATTAATATACTGATTAATTAAATTATAGTTTCTTCCAATGGAGAATGAACCTGTTAAGAATTTACGGGTACCATTACTGTAGGAAACTTTCTCATTATTTTGACCTTTTTTGAATGGATTAGTCAGATTACGGTAACTTTTGGTGATGGTTGGCTCTGGCTATGGTCACTCCATTTTGTCTTTCTGCTCGTTGCTATTATTGCGCAGAATACTGACGCGCCGAGAAAAACGGAAAATGGGTTTCAGTTCATAAATTTGTTTCCGATTAACATTTGTAACGAATTTCAGATCATGGTAGGTATTTAAGGTTGTTCTTAAAGTTAATGCGTCAAAAATAACGAATAATCTAGTGATTTAGTAATCATTATTTATCGTATACGTAAATATTTGGTGATGGCATAGTTACTTTAATGACAAACATAGTTTTCTCACTGTAGGTACTCGGAATTCATATACCCCCATTCAAACTTAGCGGACGATAAACAGTAGTACCCGAACAATGGTACGATTATGGTGGCTCTTATCATCGGGGTCATGAGAGCCGATGAGGATAAAGCGAGGTTAGTATGGAGTAGCGCCAGAATACACGGGCAGGGGAAACGGCAGATTCCCAAAAAAACCCGCCGACCAGCGTCATCGTCTGACACGATTCCCACGTGCGAAAATCCGGGTGTGACACCGTTGGGAATTGAACTTGATTCACCTTGGTGGAAGGCGAGTGGTTTGGCCACTGCCCCACCGTACCCTTAAGAAATATATGACAAACCTCGTTGTTATTAATATTATTATCAACGTTATTAGCCTTTGTAACGTCGCCATTTCTTTATATCAACACAAATATGTTTAAAGATCCTACAGTTAATACACAAATAATCATTTCATTTATTTAATACTGATGCGCAGAATTTTAAAAACTACACTTTTTCATTAAATTTGTTTAATTATTTAATTAGTATGAGCTGTTATCGCCAACACTGTATTGGTACAAGTACGTCACAGTTTCTGAAGGAAAATCTTATTCCAACTTCAAAGTGTGAATTGAAATCCATGCAATAGCCGTTGAGTGTTACGTTATAAATTTTATTATTATGGTGCCACGGCATTCACGTTGATGGTATTTGATTGTAAGCCGTTAACTTCATATAAATATGGCTGGCATCTGTAAAATGTGTTTCCAAAGAAATAGACATATGCAGTTTACTCATGTTACTAGTTCTTAAATAGTACTTACAATTATATAAATGTAAAAAAAATATATAAACGCATTTTTTAAGGTAACCATTTTCAGTTGAATTTTCTCCGTGTTTGTGACGAATGCGAAAATAGCGATCGAAACTCCTTGCAACTTTCGAACCAGTCTAGACGCTAGGTTAGTTTGAACATAAATCAACTTAGCTTTGCATGATTAAAGTAATCTCGCTGAGGGTAGTTTGAAAATGCGTGGGACTGCACCCGCAAACGCCTTGTAGCGACCAACCCAGCAGTGGGAAGTATTAACCAAGCGAGGAGGAACAACGGTGAAACGTGTTACTTTTCAACTTTGTTTTGTACGTGACCAAAGGAGACGCTCTGGTTTATAGTCCACCATCTTCTGGGCAACTGGATTTCATTGAAGTTATCTTCCGAAAGTTTTCCTGCACGTTTTTGAGCGGCAAATTGTCGCATACACGTAGATGCCACCCTCACATTAGTATGGTTTTGTTGACGACACAGGCAAGCGCGTTAAGGGCCAAGTGTGTGGAGCCAGCGACGCGACGAGCGCAGACCACAGCGACCAGCAGGAGTTAAGTCTGCGGACTGCGAGCATCGGCACGGTGGAGGGTCTATTGAACTGAATGCATGAGGCACAGGTGTCTGGAATGTTGGCGATAGACAGTTTGAATTTTAGTAAATAATAAGTGTGAATTAAGTGGCTGTAACCCATAGAGTAAGTTTTAGGACTTAGTAAGTGTTGCGACTGACATTAAATATTTCGCTCTCTGAGAAAAACAAGCCTAGAAAAGTAATTCAATGTTGTAAATTATGCATGTATATATTTTCGGGCATTAAATTTTAATATGAAAAAAATTAAATGCAGTTTTTTCTATTAATATCTCCAAAACCTCACGAACTCTGATACGTTCTTAGGCGTCCGGTAAGAGTATTTATATCTTTGAGTACGATTTTTAAATTTCTGCTGGCTTATGTAAGTCTGGAAAACAATAAAAAATTAAAAAAGTAAAAAATAATAATTAGACCAATTCAAGAAATATTATTAATGTATTGGATGCATTTTAGGCGGCTATTAAAAACTACTTATTGAAAGCTGATAAGGGTGAAGCGAGGTGTATATGGAGCTACGCCGTAATACAAGGGCGAGGGAGACCCGCCAACCAGTAGCATCGTCCGGCAGATTTCCCACATCCGAACATCCGGGAGTGGCTCCGCTGAGAGTCCATCCCGGTTCTCCGTGTTGGAGCTCTCTAGCCTATACACCAAACGTGGCCCCAAAAATTGTTAGGACATTTTTGACCTTCTTTCAGATGATAATACAGGCTTTTGAAATCACCTGAATATCTGTATGGGATGTATGTCCCCCTTAATAGATTCTAAATCTGTTAACCGAATTTCACGTAACTCGGTACACATATAGTGTTTAGCAAGTATTTGTAGTAATTAAAATTTTTACATTATTTCAACCCAACTTTTAATGCTGAGAATTTAAACATGATAACCTGCTTCTGACCTCAGACCCGACAATACGAAATTCTCAGACCATAATTTGCCTTACAGAATGAATTTCTTCACTGGGAAATTATCCGATTGGGCCTCAAAACGACCTGACTGTTGAATGAGTCGTACTGCCTACCTCCTGGTTAAAACCTTAATATGTAAACAATAAGAAATACGGAATAAAGATAAATTATTGGTAAAGTATATAGGTGCAGCATAGTGGCTTTGATTTGTTGTATTAAGACAGGGCGATCACGATTTGGGGTTCTGGTGGACCACGTTGGCTAAGGGTGAATGGTCACCAGCAGTCACCTGTCTGCACACAAACGAACAACTCTATGTAAGGTGAATGATGACTGTATGCGGACTGTAGGTGAATGTTTGACAGCCCCTCCACAAACAGCCAGAATGTAGTTCTGAGAGACTTTTTTTGTGTACTTCTGTTTCCCAGCCACGATGGAAAAAAAGGACAGATGTTTATTGGTGTGGGAAAGAGGCGGTTATTAAACCAAGTTTTGTTGTTGACCTTGGTGTTCCTGCCAACTACCAACCATACTCTCCATAGAAAAGGCAGTTTTGAGGTAGCTCTTGTATCGCACATGTCACTTTACTAAAAGTGCTCGTGGGTCACTGAAATTGGATTCTGCAGCTGTTAGCATAAAACTACAAGTTACCACTATGCTTATGGAAGACATTCTAGTAATGCCTTATTTTCATACATATCGTGCAAAGAACATTACCACAGAAATTACAATTTTGATACTACCTATTTCGCGTTGCGCAAAGAAGTACTGTTATGGATGTAAGTATTGGAAAAGTGCGATGTCGTCAGAATATGATGGTAAGTTGTCGTAAAGAAGAAGGGAATCTAATTGGAGCCCGTGAAAATACGGCTGCCAGCACACCGCATTTCGTTTCCACGAACGTTTAGGAACAAACTCATGTTTCCACTGGACAAAAGTATTGGAACATAAAACATCAAAACATTCTATATTTTGTTGTGTGTCGTTTTCTTGTTAAAACTGAAGAAACAGTTTAAGGAACTAAATTAACGTACTGCATTGTCATGTCTGAACTGATATTTCTCATTCCTATATAAAAATACACTACACATGTATTTTTCCCCAGATGTGGTATTCCTTCACAAGTCTTCTAGTTCATTCCATATGTGCACAATGGTATTTCATTCGGGGGACTGTGTTGGAGGTCTTAAATTCTGAGGTATTTTATACTCTATTCAAAGGCGAACAATTTCCGACAAATGCTTAAATCGCTGTTCTATTGGAAATAAAAGGTTTTTCCAAACCCAGTATCTCAACACTGCTCTCGGGATTAGTCCTAAAAGACGTTCTTACGTATACTGAATTATATCCATATTGCTATCTAGAAATACGAGATATACAGCCCCATACCATTAGGTGTCAACCCAATGATTCACATTACCAATCAGATTATTTGGGTATCTTCAATATAGGCTTTTTCTACACACATATCCGCCCATCATTTTAATATACACTGAAGAGCCAAAACAACTGATATAGAAGTGCGTATGCAAATAACAGAGGTATGGAACCAAACCAAAGTAACGCGATGCTGTCGGCAGCGCCTATATAAGACAACAAGCGTCTGGCAAAGTTGCTAGATCGGTTACTGCTGCTACAATGGCAGGTTATCAAGATTTAAGGGAGTTTGAACGTGGTGTTAGGTGTTATAGTCGGCGCAAGAGAGATGGGACAAACCATCTCCAAGTTAGCGATAAAATTTGGATTTTCGCGTAAGACCATTTCACGAGTGTACCGTGAATATCGGGAATCCGGTAAAACATCAAAACTTCGACATCGCTGCGGCTGGAAAAAGATCGTGAACGAACGGGACAAACGACGACTGACAAGAATGATTAAACGTGACAGACGTGCAACCCTTTCTCAAATTAGCGCAGATTTCAATGCCTCCTGCATACCTTAAGAAATTAGTCGAGTCCATGCCACGTCGTCTTGTGGTACTTTTGAGTGCTCGCGGTGGCCCTACACGATATTAGGCAGGTGTACCAGTTTTTTTGGCTCTTCAGTGTATGTTAACTTTCCTTTAATCTGATCAGAGGACTCTATCCCTCAAGTCAGTACCTTTAGATACATAATCATTCGCGAACTGCAAATGTTCCTTCTGATTAAACGTACCTACTTAAAAATGACTCACTTCTTGATATTCTTGAATTTTACAACCTCTTACTAAGGACCGTCCGTACAGACTTAACATGAACATGCTTCCAAAGGTATTCCTTGGACTGTGCTGTAACTGCCGATGCAGTAGCCATTTCATTTTTTCTCCACATTATGAACTTTTTCAATCTTACTCTTCTGTTGAGCTCCGAGCGTCTATAGTCAATTCACGACTGGAAGAGACTTTCTTGAAGCCCTGCTAAAGATTTACTTTCAAGCCCATTTCGTATCCTTCCGCCAAAGGTAAACAAACATTGCCATGTGACAGTCACATGGCAATGTTTACATGCAATGTTTACATTCCACTGTGTGTGTACATGAGTTCGTACATGCACGTGCCCATTATAAAAGTCATGTAATGTACATATTATTAATGGATATTCCACAAGCGTAAAGTTTTTAACCTTAAGAATTTCACACAAAAGAATATGCGATGCCAGCGAAAAAACATTTCATTTTATAAACCCAAAATGCGAGTATTTTTATGAATCGATAGTTGTTGTCTATTTGCAATCGATTGTTAGTGATTATCGATAAATTCCCGTACATCGAAGGCAAGATCATCAGTATTGATCGGAATTGCTACAGACGTTAAAATGGCGTGGTGGTTGAGTATGATGTTTCGCGCAATTGTAAAACGTTATTAAAAAATGGTTGTGACGGTTTTCGACAGGATGGCAGAGTTTGCGAGTGAAGGATTCTACGTCTTCGACAATGTGAAAACAATTCTTATATGCAAATACTGCAACGTTAGAATAAAGAGGCAAAGGAAAGACACGTGCACGAAACACATAAAAACAAAAGAAATTAGAACTGAAAGTGAGCACAAATTAAAATCATACGTTATTAAAAACCAAATAATAAAGAGCGGATATTAGTAAAATAAGACAAACAAATGAATTATTATAGGTTAAACAAGATAATCGCACAAATTCTCTGGCACGTGTGTCAACAACACAAGGACTACGAAGGTTAGTAAACAAATGGCCGCGTTACTTTAACCTTGAGCGTAATCTTGTGACTATGCAAGAAACGATGAAATCTAAATGTGTTAGCATCACGTCATTAATAATTGGCATAATAAGATACAATTCTTTTCGACACCCATTTGTAAGCGATAAATTAACAATTACGTTAAAACTTTGGAACTATTTCCTCTCTTTGTGCTGGCAACCTGACGGGATAACTGTATCCGCGCTCGCCGCTGTTTGTAATGTTATATGCATGTCGCTAAAGGCTAGGGTGTTTTTTCAAAGGTTGATTTTCAAAAGTTTCTTCCAGTCGTGAACCGACTATACCTGTTCTGGGTTTATTCAGCACCAAATGTAATGTCTTATAACGTTGAATGATGTCGACTTATACTTAAATAATCTGCATTCTCTGTATTGGTTTTGCCTTAGTTAAATATATTTTAGAACCTCCAGCGCGGTCCCCACTCCTGTATTCCACGTAGTGACAATATTTCTACCGATCGAGGAATGGCAAAGCGCAATGTGTCTCACTGCGCACCGAGTACTTCATCTGTGACAGACAACTGCATGAGCACGCTTACATCCTCACGCACATTATACCTACCCGTGTGCAGAAATGTGTGACCAGATAAATGATAGTGAGTAATTGCCCTAAGGCGTTAAGTCGTTGTGGACGAAACACGTCAATTGCACGGCGATTGTTAAAGTTTAACCCTCGACCTGACGTTAAGATTTGTAATGATTATTAGTCCGAATATATCTGGCTTGAAACTTACTATAATGGTTAAGTTAAAATTTTAAATCTCTGGAATTAAAGGTTGGACTTAAAACACAAAAATTAATTTTCTTCTTACCTGTAAATCAGGTGTAATAATCGTATATCCAGAAAAGTCAAATTGATTTATCTTTTGAAAAATAAAATTCCCATATATTATACTTTATCTTTTATAAGTTTAGAAGTAAGTAATTCCTTTTTGTTTTGTTTGTTTTGAACAGGTTTTATGCCTTGTGTACTTCAGTACATTATAGAAAATGCCATTTCTGTTAAAGAATGATATTAAAGAAAACTAAAGCAATTCAAAAATATCATGGCCAATCAAATATAATACATTTTCATAACACCGATCATAATGGACACAAAACATGAAGTGTTGGTGCAGTGCTCTAGGAACAAAACTTACGCAAAGTAGGCCGCGAGAATCGTAGAACTAATCAATGGCCAAAGTTGAAAGAATTAAATACATATTATGCCATTATACAATCACTAATCTACAGTAAACTGAAAAAACTGTTCCGAGATGACAAAAATATTTTTTTTTGCTGCCACAAAATTTATTTGTTAATATTACGATGACAAAAGATTTTATGGTGCCGACAAAATTTTTTTGTCATCCCAGAATTTAGTGGAAAAAAATATATAGCTTGTTGTCACTACGAATTTCTGTATGTTTGTAGGAAATAATGTGTCCGTTAGTCGCAGGGAAAATGTTACTGCGATGACAGCAAAACTAGCAAACGAAGTTTACAAAGGTGTTTTGTGGGTTGTGGGTTTTCGTAGGTAGGTATGGTCAAACCAAACTTAAGCACAATTTCAAAGTCGTAATGAATTGTTTTCTAACCTTGGACCTCTTAACTACGAGCTCATCGTTTTATCAATACGGTACCTTGGTAGGCGTTGAAGTGTTGTCTTCAGCATGTATAATACGTAAATCTAATAAGTAGCACACACGGCAAGTCATGCACACGTCACCTTATGAAAAGTTAATGTTCTGGAATCCTTTATGTGCAACATTTACTAACGTGGAATAAAGGAATGATATAATTCGTTCGTAAGTACTTAAACAATTCCCTCATTAATTATTGCGTAACCTAATGAAAATAACCGAACACAAACACATATGACAAATGTGGATAACATGAATGCTGTTGCTGGGAAATTAATATTTCATTTCAGCCAATAAATTTTGTTCAATGAACAGGTATGTTAGTGAGAGCTAAATAACTTTAGTACTAATCAATCTACGTGTTATTGAACACCACAATAAGTTATTTACCAACATCATTATTTCGCCTTGTAAAGCATCAACTTAAGAGTTTTTGTAGCCACTAACCTATTTTTTCTATCAGCGTATGCAATACTGAATCCACATAACCATAGACTATATATTTTTCACTACTTATAATGCATATATAATTTTCTTAACAAGCCTGTTTTCGTAGATACATTATCAATATGATAAAATGTTTTCCGTATTGACAGGCAGACAAATCTCTAAATAAGGTACAAAGGCGTAACCCTAACAACAAGGTTGCTCTTCATTCAGTTTTGAAGCTATTTCTTATTTCTTCGGTCCTGGATAAGGGCGCTATTACTGTTTATACAATACGTGCTAAATATGGTTATTAGAAAGTTGCCAAAACTCGCACGTCAACAATTCCTCCCCCAGTAAATCCTAGGAATCAAAGTTTTAATGTTTTTGAAATACTATCGTTTAAGGAAGAAAAACGCCTTCTAGCATATGATTTAACAATCAGCAAGTTTTATTACAAACTGACGCGAAGTACCATTAAAGTCACACACGCGCCTTGAAATATTCCCACTAATAAAATTAGTTTTGTTTTTCAAATGCGCCATAATTTTTACACTAGCTACACAAGTGGAAACAAAATAAGGTATCTTGATTCTTAAAAATTTCTTATCTAAAAAACTAAATATATATGTAAAGTCTTTACTTCACGTGAGATATCTCGTGAAGTACAGTCACTTTAATTTATTTCGCTTGTATCTTGCACGCACTTAATTTAAACAATGGTATCAGTAAGACATTTCGTAACAAAAATGGCATGACTACCACTTAACCTTGGTCTTTGGTTCAATATATACCTGGAAATTATCACCAACGATGGAACTTCATCAACATGTTTCGTCTTTTGGTCATCTCCTCCTTACTGGTCTCCATCTACGGTGAGTATATACGTTTTTTTCTTTCTTGAAGTTAAACACTTTTCTTTCAAATATTATACAAGTAATTATATTAATTAGTTAATAAGTGCAATTTATTTTCCAAAAACAACTCTATATAACGGCTATGACACTCAAAAATGTAATTAACTTTCGAGATAATTACGATATTCCCGTTAGTGTGACTTTCAAGATTACCACAATTCTAGCATTAAGAAACTATCTTTCGCTTGTAAAATATTTTACATTGCCAATTGATTACTGCAAATATTGGTTAAAATACACGATTTCAAAAATATTTAATTGGTTTTCAGTAATAGTGTGATAGATATTTAGAATAAAAAGAATAAAAAATGTGTAGCAGTAAATAGAAAATTGCACGGTTTACTCTACGTCAATAAATATGTTTAGTTATTGTAAAAGTCAAATTGACAATAAGTATAATTTTATATTTATCACTGATGTAGACATAATAATAAAGGACTTCTTGCTTAAATGGTTTGCTATTAATATTAATTTTTTTAGAAAGAAATGAAGCATAAATTTATATAAACACTTATGACTAATAATTTAATTGAATCAAATTTTATATTTTTATATGCCCTTGTATTGACAGAATATGTATAAATGTCTAGTAATAATTGCATATGTATGATACTACATATAAAATCAGCTTGATATTTGTAAATACCCTGGTAAAATTGGTGTTAAAACACGCGTATTATAAAGTAATACCATTGGGTTATTTTAAGTTAATCGTATATATTTAAAAAAATTAAATGCAAAATGATTTTAATACTGCAATTTAGACAACCTAAGGAAATATTTGAGCCGTAAAAAATATTAATGAAATATTTAATTTACACGTATACACCTATTTTTTTATAATTCTTATATTTCCCAGTGCTGTCAGGATTTAACAAACCACAATTAATAACTATAAAAATGTGTTGATAATGTTGCTTCACCAATATACAAAAAAAATTGTAAAATAATTTATATGTATACATAGAAATATTAGCATGATTAAAACTTTATTATTTACTGTCAAAACAAAACGTTATGTCTACTTACGTGAATGTACGTAAATATATATGTGATGTAGGTAATTTCAAAGGCTCTCCTTTGTGGTAACGTCATTTAATCTTACAGGAACAAAATAATTTGCAGTTCAAAAAAGGGTAACGTTAAATAGTAAAAAAAAATTTAAAAAATTATTGTAGTAGCGAAATTTAACCAATTGTTTAGAGTTAATACAACAAAGGTACACCACAATTTAGAGTATAAGAAATGCTATTTAAAATAAATTGATTTTAACTAAACCTACGAAAGCTTGTATTTTAAAGTCCTCAGTGATACATGGTAGCATAAAACATAGTTTCAATTAAATAACAGATAACTATAAAAAATTAAAATTAATTTTCGAAACATTGTTATACAAATTAAATGATAATTGAAAGAACTACAACAAAGTAATGTGCCTCAGAACTTCATTAAAACTCGTACGAATATTTCTGAGTAATTCCGCTGCATTAGTAGACAGAGTTTTAAGCTTTCTATTGAAAGTGACATTGAACACAGCAATTTTTATCGACCGACAGAACGTTCCATTGGTTTTAGGCTGTTAGCTGAATGATATTTGCTTTTGAACCTTGACATTGTCCTAAAAAAATTAAAAAAACATTTAATGAAAAGTTTTGATTTGCTTTCTTTACCTTGCAAATTTAAATTATTTATTACTTCCTAAGAAGTTTTTGAAAGTGGTCTAGTGCGCAAATCCTTCACTTAAAAGGATTCTATTATATATATTTCGCTTTTGAAATATATAAAAATATTTATAATTAAATGGGAAAACTGTGTTGTATGAAGTGTAAAAGTATAGTGATTTTCAACTGCAATTATTTTATAATAGTAAAACAAATATTATCTTAACTGTTTGTAGACATACGTATCATCCTTATGTTAAATGATTTATTTATCATTGTCTAAAATAAGAAAATTCTTTTATAAGTACTCATTTGAAAACTCTAAATTATCATGGTACGATCTTTGCTTGACTTGAATTTGGTAATATTCCTTACTATTTTTAAGGGTATAATAGACATTTCTTAACCGATAAAAGAGATTTCGTACATTAACCTTGACTTGATATGCATATGTGGCGTGAAAAACAAAAAAAATAATTTAAGCTAATAATAA
Organism: Clitarchus hookeri; assembly: GCA_002778355.1. Lineage (NCBI taxonomy): Eukaryota > Metazoa > Arthropoda > Insecta > Phasmatodea > Phasmatidae > Clitarchus > Clitarchus hookeri. Next base: position 140,493 of record NQII01004312.1, on the reverse strand, counting down.
AACATTATCTTTTTTTTAACACAGTTTTTCTCTCGTTTCTGTATTGTTAAAGACACTTCATCTAATTTAAATTCCCCAGCGTAGATGCCTTAAATTTTAATATAGGTTTTTTATGCTAGTCTCAATTATTTTGAGGAGATAAACATATCATAAAGTAGTGCAAAAAAAACATGGCTATTTATATTTTATTTGTATGGTCTTTTATTTGCTAAAGCCAATAATGACAATAAACTATATATGAGTTCAATTTATGTTTCTTTTTAAGTTGAAAATCCGATAAAACTACGTATATATTATATATTTAAAAAAATACCATATTTAAATAAATTGACTTCGTAGATCTTGCTTCAAATAATCATGTAAAATATAAAAAAATTTACCATATTTTAGTATGTAGGAGACGCTTACCTAGTAAGGAACCATTTCTTCCTTTTTAATTCGAGTATCACTCTTTAGTTCATTGTAAGAAACATGAACAGACTACTGATTTCACATAATTGTTTCGCCTACCTGGCGCTTGAACGGCGTTGCACGTAGTTAGTAATTCGAGTTTTTCATCGAAACTATCAAATGTATAGGCTGTTGAATGCTTTCAAGACGTCATGCACATTAGACACACCATTCCTTATCAATCCAGAAATGCTTAAAAACGGCTTTTTCAAAGTTCTGTATCTATAAATATACCAGTCAGAGACATATAAAACTGCTTAAGGGCCCTCTTCTTAAAATTCCCACTATAGGTTTGACCAATAAAACAATAGGGTCACGACTGAAAGTCCCACACGTGCATGCATTGCGACGATAATACTGCACGCCAGTTCAGAGCCTTGCGCTTAGCGGCTATGGCGCACTTGTTGCACGTGTCAGTGTCGCCCTTACCGCTCCCGTGCATCGCGGCCTCAAACACGAATAAAAGCTCCGGTTACATAGGAACATTTAATATAATCTTATTTTATGTTTGTCTAATTTAATTTTCCAGTTCACTTGATACAGCTACATCAAAATAGTATTTATTGTCTTCTTATCTACAGGAGCGTCCCTCAGGGACGAGTTTCAGTTGGATGGACGTATTATAGGAGGACATGCCGTCAACATCAATCAAGCTCCCTACCAGGTAAGTTTGCTTATCGTGCATTAGTATGCTCGTTATTATTTTATTTATGCTCTATGAGTACGTTCCACTTGAAATATATATAAAATTGGGTATTAAAGAAAAGTCTACACCCAGAAAGATATTTAAATGTGATTTTCAAAACATATTGAATATTTAGTCACTAACAGAAGTTAATGTCCTCCAGTTTCCACAAGAGAAAAGCATTGCGTCTTTATCAAACATATATTATAAGCAACTGAATATACTAGCCAGGACTATGAAATCTACACTTAAGATATTTTCGCGAAATTTCTGATAATTAACTTAAACTTTTCTTAAAGAAATGTATTATTTTATTTGAAGATTGTCTTATTAATTCTATAAATAAAAAAAAATTACGAATTAAAATATTATAAATAAATTTAATTATACCCATTATTAAAGTGTGTGGACATGATGTTGTCGTACTAAATTGTTACCAACGAAATTTGCATAAGATAACGAATAGCGTATTGTAGAACAATTTCACTCTTAATTTAAATTTTAGAGAAACTTTCACAATGGCTGGTGCGAGTAACAATTCTATTATATCTGCGTAGCTATGTAATGCACCAAAAGCGTGATAATTGATTGCGTAGAGTATTTCATGTTTCCAGATATTACGTTTATATTATAAAAAGTAATATAAACATTTATTATATTGTAATAGCATGATTTTTCTTCTAAAAATATAAGAACATCTCAATTATAGTAAGAATTCGTTTTATTAAAAATGACATCTCATATTTGACTAAAATAAATGTTATGTAGGCAAATCAAACATAGGTAAAAATTATGTTTTCAGGCCGCCTATGAGCAGAACGGCCGTCAGAAATGTGGTGCTAGCGTCATCAGCAACACTTTTGCTCTGACCGCCGCCCACTGCAGCATCAGGTAAAGAAAAAATATTTATTTACTTTGACAGTTACCTAGATATAAAATACTTTGGTAACATAATGTCTCTTATAAACACAACTGGATAATATGCATAATCTTAGGTGTTCAACTATGTATGTTATTCCCCGAAAAGAGAAAAGTGATTTGGGTTCAAGTATTACTGGTGAGTTAACTTGAATATAATATATGGTATAGAAGTGTTTAAACAACAAAGTAGTTAACATTAATTAAAGAAATTGGTTTTGTAAATAACGGTAGAAAGGAGCATATTTTCCGTTAATATCGGCATTGTAATGTGCCTATGCGTGGTTGATACAACTGGTTGAAACTTGATGTCACTGGAAACTCTTGTCACAATGCAGTATATGTTTATCTCGCTTTTAATTTTACTTCCATCTCATCTCAAAATGAAAACTGGTCGATGTAATAGTGACAAGTACGTGCTGTAATTGCCGACGTTCTCCACAAAGTTCAGCAGATCCTAATCGCCACCACTCACCTGACAGTATACCTAACACTGCAAAGACTCAGAAGACTGGTTTTTAATCTGCTGAATACTCTGTATTGCTCAGTATTTTATCAATATAAGTCAAAATTTATATTACTGCGTTTCCAGGGATGATCGTGTACAGCTTTGATAATTTATATCGTTACGTCCCTTAAATAATTTTATAACACTATGGATGTGTCCCCCGCAATATGCGTATTAGAGTATCATTAACGCAATAGTTATTCACTAGCAAACAATCAGTCGACAATAAGAAGTAATGTGATTATTCTTTATTCCGCTCTAAATAAGATATTAATGAATTTTTAAAGTTTCCTTCTCAAGAATATCACACGGAAATTACATGTCCCTTTTTTCCTCTCACTATTTGTGTCCATTAACTCTCCTCTTGTAGTATCAGTTCACTCAGATCTCGCTGTACCGAATCCGACTAGATATCACACACAGAGATGTAACGAGATAGTTTATCTTATATTACTTTCATGAAATATGGATTTTGTTATTTTTTGTGCTATTTTTATTTAGGACCTCAATGTTAGTTCCTAGCAGCTTCATAATATCAAATTGCGTAAAGATAGACACATTTTAACGAAGTGTTATTCTGTAGCGAAAATTATGTAATTACTTTATTATGCAATATATGTAGATGATGTAACAATCAGAATTTATTTTAACCTTTTAGCATAACCAGTAACTGTAAAAAAGTGAATTTTTACGTTTTTCCTCATTACTACCTTTATTTAAAAATGTTGATATACTTTGATATAGAATGTCTATACGAAAGACGAATATTTTTAATTTTTTTGACACGTTTACAAGGTTTGAAGAAGAAATACCCTTTTAAATAAATACCTAGTTAAGAAAGAAACCAATTAAGATAATAAGGGATACAATCAATCAGGCTGCCAATTTGATAACAGATTTTAACAAAAGTATCCATCAAATGTCCTGACAGTACAATTAGATTCTGTTACAAAATTCACACTCAGAAACATGTTTACAGGTAAATAAGGTTTTAGTATTTGTTAAAAACATGGTTTTACCTAAAACATAAAATCATTCTGTTGGAAAAGGAAATCGGTTCCAGAGTAGGAAAATAACGGAAGTCTTTATGTGGGAAATTTTAATGTTCAGACTGCACGGACAGATTGCAATAAGTGATATGCTCATGCAGTGAACATTTTGCAAAACACAATTCAATTATGAAAAAAATTTTAGAGAAATATCACGTAAATGTGGATAGGCGTTAAAGCACATAATAAATCTGAAGGAAACAGTTACCGTGACACAGTTTTGGAAAATTTATCTAAGCCGTATATGTTTTCTTTCATGACCTACAGAGATGCGGTACAAAATGTTACGCAGTGCTTCGAGGAGCCGTTTGGATGAACGTCCTCTACCGTGAAAGATATTATCTAGATATACCTATTGGCTATGAAAATTGAATGCGTGCAATAATCAATGACATTTGGCAAGGTGTCTATCTTTTAAATTGAATGAAATAAAGTTATCAAATGTAACTACAAAAAAAAGGATATTTGAAGAAAAACAAAGTGTTTGTGTAGTAAATTGCCAAACCATTTAAATAATATTCTTATATTAACACTCACCTCACGGTCAGGTTCTAATTATTAAAAATCTTTTACAAAGACAATTGTTATTTAAATAAGTAGGCATACTAAAATTATGAATTCTTTATAGATATTACATGCGGGAAACCTCTTGAAGGACTGTCAAAGTTTCTATGGTGGACTGTTATAATTACTGATAAGGTAAACAATATTATGTAAACGACATTGTAACATTTACTCACTACAATCTATATGCGATTTTCTGATTACAGAGATGCTGTGGCGACTATATCCATCCGAGTTGGGTCAGCTGTTCGAGGCAGTGGAGGTTCAGTCCACAAAGCCTCTCAGATCATCAACCACGCCAGCTACCACACAAGCCCGGCTACAGATTTCGACATCGCTCTCATCAAGGTGCGTTCATACATTAACAAGATATCACAATCAGAAATTCATTATTTTCATTTAATTATATATAAAATTTTACTTTATTCGTAAAATTGAAACACGAATGATACTAACAAATATCTCACGTCGAACAAACAACATGCATGTCAAATCTCTAACTAAATTAGAATGAAACAACTTACAAACCATATTTCTTTAATATATGATGCATGTATGTGATCATGACAGTGTTGCTGAACATTATTTAAATATTTAGAATGTTAGTTATACAACCATTTAATTTTATGTAAGTTGAAGTATTTGAAATTACTTCAAATGCACTAAAGTACTTTATGTCAATCGGGCTAAATACAGGAAATAGGCCGCCTACAATAATTATCTTTCAGGAAATGTGCACGGTGTGAGTAAATACAATCGTGCTGAGATAGGTAGCCAGTTTGTTACAACTCGCGAGTTGCTGTGATCTTGTACGTACTACTGTAGTGACTGTAGTTGTGAGCAATGTTCTGTAGGTACGAACCTCTCACGGTGATTTAGGTGTCGCGCTACTCGTAAAGCTACGTCACCCGTCAGAGTTAAGCGCTTATGGTTGCAGGTGGCCACGCCATTCGTGTACAGCGCTAGTGTGAGGGCAGTTGGGCTGGCAAGTTCGGCGCCCGCAACAGGAGCCAGCGTCGCGACGTCAGGATGGGGAGCGACATCTGAGGGCGGAGCGGCCTCCACCCAGCTGATGCAGGTGACGGTCAACGTGATCAGCAATGCGCAGTGCAACACCTTCTACAGCAACAGGATCACCAGTACCATGATGTGTGCCGGAGAGCTGCGAGGAGGGAAGGACTCTTGCCAGGGAGACTCTGGTGGTCCTCTGGTGTCCGGCAGCACCCTGGTGGGTGTCGTGTCCTGGGGAGCCGGCTGTGCGCGTCCCAACCTTCCAGGGGTGTACGCCAACGTCGCCACACTGAGGGCCTGGATCAGGCAGCATGCTGGAGTCTAACTTCCACATTTCTCACAGCGCTGTCCTTCACTATTACAATTGTAATTACACTGGATGTTAATTAATAAAACAAATTAAATAAAATTTTTTCAGACCATTTTTTTTCTAATTTTCCTTGATATGTAGGAGATATTTCGTTCTTCAAAATAGTAATATATGTAAAAGGATGTTATTTATATATATTCCTACTATATTTCAGCAGTTTCACATAAATATGTAAAAATTTATTGTATTGGTTTAAGTGGACATTATTGAGTCCAACTGCCAATCTAAAGAAAAACCTAGCCTAAAGAAGGGCACAGTTAAATATATAAATTTCGTGTTCTACCTCCAGTCTAAATAAAATCTATCTTAAATAAAGCTATTGTTAATTTCAAGAAACTGACACTTAAAAAAAATAGAAACACATTTAATTAAACATACAAGTACCCTTTGCCATATTTAAGCAGGATATGCCAATCATAAGTTATGGAAATAATTTTTTCAATTCTCATAATTATAACAGCAAAAGAAACGTCCAGATATAGCAAGGAATATATATATATATATATATATATATATATATATATATATATATATATAGTGTATCGTTTAAGATGTTAGAACAAAAACAAATAATTCGGAGAAAATATTAATAAGGATTCATTCAGATAATTTCAATAGTTTCAAAACTTACTACTGGTGCACTAAATACTTGCAGGCGACATTAAAAAAATAAAGCAAATGCAAATTTTGTAAACTTAAAAGGACGAAAACGGATTGTAGCAGAACGAATGAATGAGCAGTCTCAATATGCGATTACAAAATATGTAGTGCAGATGTTTGTGCAGCTTCTAAGAGTAGGGTCTTGAGTGACGATAAGAATGAGGCAAGCAGAGTATAGAGCGGCGCTAGATTGAAAGAGTGGGGGAAAAATAGGATACCCGAAAAGGCCTGCTGCTAGGCGGCATAGTCCAGCTTGATTCCCACTTGCGAAAATCCGGGAGTGTCTCTGCCAGGAATCAAACCTGCTTGGCCTTTGTGGGAGGCTAGCGCTTTCGCCGCAGCACAAACCGTGGGCCCATATTATACAACTGAAACCGTTTTAATCATTTACATTTTCAGCTCATACTAAGTCACTATGGAACTTTGTTATACATATCGTCATACTGAAGCATACAGTTGATGTCTTATTTAATGAGGAAAGGAGGCACGAAAATGATTAAATAGACAGATAAACACGTGTCCTATGAAAAATAGTTTCTGAGTTATTGCCGTGTTTGTACTGCAATAATGCGGTGTTGATTTTCGTTACAGAAAGTGCTCAAAACTATAACCTTTAGCATGATGTATGCCTGCATTCGTCGATCCAAAATTATCGTATTTATTTCAAAAATACTAGATATTTGTGGAGTAAGTCGGCAGCATTCTTGGATACGCTGATTAAGTGAATCGGTGTGAGTCCTACATAAACAACTGTTTTCATGTGGCTCAAAAAAATAAAATTTTAATTTATCTATATTTACAGAACATGCAAGCAAGCCAAAATATCCTGCCCGACATAACCATTTATTCGGAAATTATTTATTACAGAAATGAATTGCTATAAATGTCTTAGTGCACAGTAATGCAAAAGCTACAGGTAAATACAAAAACAAGGGGGGTGTCTTTTAAAGTTCATGCAACTGGTTTGTGAAGAAATCTTTCAAAGACCGACCTGCTAATCTCCAAACAAGGAAAACGTATCCTATTACATTGTCACCAAATATCCCTGCGCTATATATTGTCGCTGAATTGGTGTTTTAGTCGTGATTTAAGTATCCACGGTTGGATTTTATTCAGCCCAATAAGAAGTGTAAAAAAGTTTCATGATTCAATTTGTGTTTAATGTAACCACGTCTGTCAATTACACTCTGCACAGAAAAGACGGATCACCAATAGACAGATGCTAAAACTAACATTTGTGTTTTACTCCTAGAATAAAATAGTTGTTTTGTAATGTGCCTGTACTCCTTGAATGTAAAAAATATAAAGCATTTGCCATTGTAAAACTCTCCAAATTCGCATATCCAACATTTTTCTGTTGCTATATTTCTAGTACTAGTTAATCGTGTTGCAATATCTTCTCTTTAAATTCATTTGCTTTGCCAACATCTGACAGTAGTTTTCCACAAGAGTCCTAAGCACGTAGGCCTTCATGCAATCGCTGGAATTCTTTTTTGTCAATACGATGTCTGTTAGCGCAACGAACCATGAAGAAACGCCTTGTTTATACTGCATTACATTCCGCGAAACCATGCGTGAAAAGAATCGCTGATAACAACCGATTTCAGTTTTTCATAATATCAAAAATTTGTAGAACTTTTGGAATACAACATTTATGCAGGTCGCTGTAATATTTGCTGCAATACCGAACTAGCTACATTTACCCATACAGCAAATAATCTCTGGTGACAACTGGTTGTATGAACCACATATATTTCCCAGCTTATGTGGGCTGGCAAACTCTGCAGGTTTTTGTGTGTGACGGGCAGGAAAAGAGTATTCTAAAATCATTACAAAATTGTATGTGGTCACATTATCCGTTTTCACAGCAGCTATTATGCAGAGGGACAACAAATTAGTGGCTAAAAGTAAAGTAATTCTCTAGTAACTTGTGAAAATAAAGTTATGCATGATAAATTTATATAAGTTCTTTAAGGTTAGGAAAATTTGTTGACCGGTTGCGATAAACAAACTTTACAAAATATTTGGGAAAAACCCGATTATGAGAAAAATTATAAATTAACAAAATTTGTATGCAGTATGTTTAACTAAACTATTTTTTATTGATAAACATTATCATAAAGAAGAACATTTTTGACACTCCTATAAAATTAACAATTGTAAATAATATTTGATGCAAAAAGGTGTGCTTACATGTGTGAAGTAGAGGGATTCAGGCAGTATATAAATTGAAAATGACAGATTTTATTTTGACACTTTAATTTATTTACATTTCAACCTACTATCTATATACATCAGTTTATAAAATTGTACGATAATATGTAAAATATTCTATGTTAATATTCTGGAATTGCAGGTTATTTGTTCACATGTGCAAAACTAAAATATTCTCATGAAGATTCGGTTTTTGAAATTATTTTTGTAGCTGTAACCCTCAAAATAATAATATGGAGGTGCATAGAGCATCTGCTGTTAAATACCGCAAATATAACCCTAAGGTGCACAGGACATTAAAAGGAAATTACCAGAAATATGACTCAGACGCAGTTTGGGTCTTCGGCTTTGCAACTTATGAGAGAATTCCCACTGAATTTCATTCTCTGCTGATCTTGAAAATTGTCAGCCTATGTATTCCACCTCCTAAATTTTGTCTGAGAAACTCAGTAATACTTATTTCATAAAATGCTGGGCTTTTGTGAGACATGCAAAATTTACTACTTCGCAAAACACTTTCTGTATTGGGAGGTTCATTCTAACTTGGTATGGAGTAACAAATTATCAAGAAAGAAAAATGGAAAAAAGTCATTGTGTGACGAGAAGTAAAAAATGACAAAGCATTGAGAATAGTGTACACCATCCACCCTAATAACACCAACTGGTGCCTCTCCAGTTACAGCTTCATGAGTCTGAAGGCTACACATATTCTCAGATCGGAACACTTATCTATGGTTTCCTATATACTAGATTTTAATCCGTATGCTAAGCACGTGGTTTGTGGCAGGATGATTTACACTGGGACACTTCCTTGAACGACGCTGCCCTGTGATTCATTTTAATAGCTGCGATAGCTTTTCACAGTGACATTGATTTATTTTTCAACCTCCTGAATCTCTGAATATTTAGGAGAAATGAGGATATCTAGTAGTGGCAGGTGGAAAGGGAGTTGCAGGGCGGTGCACTTCAAAAAATTTATATTTTGTACAATAGATGCCTAAAGCTGATTGATAATGTTGTATTACCGCTTGTAGGATGGTTCTAGCCACAGCACTGTTACTTCGGGAACCAGATCTAAAAAAAAAACTTGGAGAAGATTGACTATCGGAGTGAAACCAGCTTCGACACAGACCCTTTGGTACAAGTAGTGACAAATAAGTAAGGTTCTCTAATAAATTTCTAACATTAGGATTTTGGGTAATCTGGAACCAGGTGCGGGACTTTTATTTTCCTGGATACTCATAGCAATGGAAATCTCTTCCTTACTAAATTATTATTACCAAATCTAAGGGGCGATCGTGAGACCTGCAAAGCTTTGCATCCCCTGTTATCGCTGCTACACTCTTGGGGTGATGTAAGACCTCACACGCTACATTAAAACTGCACCTCACCAATTTCGTAAAGGTACCTCTCTGTGCAACATCACCAAACATAGTAACATGGGCCATGTTTTGCAGGCCTTTATGCATACAAATTTGTGAGATAGCACAATGGCACACGGGAAAGGATTTTTCGTTCTAAGCACGTCTCAATAATTCATTCTTACTACAATGGAATGGAGAAGGGAGTTACCATATTAATTGCTTGAGAATTCCAACAGAATCTTCCTATAGTGTCAAGAGGAAGTCGAACTGAATACTATAACGCTTGAATCAAATCTTCGAGTCTGGGGCCTCTCATCTGGGTACTTTTTCTCAATAAAAATAATGATCCAGCTGAATGATTTGAATTTCAACTCAAAATTGGAGATCAGGAGTGTCATGAATCTGATCGAAAGATGTTAACACCTGTAGGCCTAAGTAGAGTAGAGAAGAGACTTGATTGTCTCTTATATGGTGAGAGTGCATGGATGTTTTGCAACAATGACTATCTGAGCTCTAAGAATGCCAAAGAATATGTTATTAATGAAAGTTTTCTTATGGCTTTCAAAGTAGAAGAAATGAATCTCCCATCTCCGGAAACAGTTGTTAAAATAGAAAGTGAAATTGTAGTCCATTACCCTGTGGATTTACCTAATTGTATCGGCCCACGTGTCTTACCACTATACAAACTTAACATAGAAGGGTTCGATTAACGCTACTTCAAAATTTACACCCATCAAAACTTAGCAATAACACCAGGCCCCAAATAACGTATTTCCAAATTATATGTAGTAATGGCCACAGTATTCACTGGTAGGCTAGGGGAGAACAAATTTCCATATCGCATACACAATAGTACCCATTTCATCCAGTATGCTTAGAATTTAAAAGACTTGAACTCTCCCTCAATGTCTGTTTTGCCATGACCATAAATAAGGTCAAAGGACAGGAACTACAATTTGTAGGGAAATACTAGAGAAAGGAATGCTTCTCCCATGTGCAGTACTGGCGCATTCTGCGTCCGTATATTTTATTCGTCAGAACACACGCTCTGGCGAAGCTCGCAGGCGGACGACCGCAATAAGGATTGCGGGTTTTGCGGACATGATGGGAGAATGGCGCCAGGACGGCCCGGCGGAACGACCACATGTGGAGGAAGGCGGATGCAGCTGCATCTCGCAGCTGCCAAGGGATGCTGAGCCCACACCAGCTAGTTTCAGCTAGTCCCAGGCTAGTTTCAGCAATAAACATTGAGATCTTTTAGCGGGCGTGCTGGGAGAATAACGACACGATATCCAGAGGCATAAAAACAACACGTGCGCTGAACCAAAGGGGCCACCCAAGAGTTCCCGCTCTTGCAGAACAGAACAATAAAGGGCCATACCAGAGTCGAGGGGCGACGCCAGGCCAACTGCGGACCACAGGAGCAGCGGCCACGTGTTTTACGACTCAGGGGGGACGCAGCAAGCACCCCGGCCATGTGCGGGGCGGTGCAAGTTGAATATGGCAATCGAGCCTACAAAACAATGGGAGAGCGGGAGGAACGGGGCAGCCAGTTGTGAGACGTCAACGAGTCAGTCAGTCGGAGGACCTGAAGTGAGTCGTCCGGATCGAGAATGCATGACGACGTCGACCTAGTCGGAGGCCGTCAAACGGGACATGCGAAGGGAAGAGTCCGAGAACACGTGGCAATCGAGGAGGGCGGAGCGAATCCGGGAGAAGACGACAACGGCAGCTGGCCGTCGTCAGACGGAGAGTGCTGAGTGGACCCGAGAGGAGGAGCTTCGAGATTAGGGGTCGAGACCCCCACCAAGTGCCGGAGCAGTCCCAAGTTGCCAGCCGAGAGAAGACAGCGCCTCCATCCAGATAAGTAGAGTCATCCAGCGAGTGTGAAGAATCTTGCCTTCTCCCCTCTCTTCCGTGACGCGAAGCACCACGCCAAACAATACGGAGCCTACATATAAAAGGGAAGGGGAGTGTTTTCTCGTGTGTACATGTAAAAGTGGCCCTGTTAAGCGTTAATAAAACTGATTTATTGGTAACCTGAAAACGAGGTGAACTTATTAGTAAATTGGACCTAGAGAAAATAGTGTCAACGTATTCCTACGCCTTAACACTGAGGGGTAGCCTCAATTGCTGCGGCCTTACGCAGAGAGCAGATTCAATACCTACTTATAAACCATAGCATTGGGCAGGTATCAGTACTACATGGCCTGTTTACCAGTAAACTCGCCTAATAGCTGATAATCCTAGCACCCGAAGGCATGACCACTATTGTGGTGTACAGGATTGATTCAGTATAGTACAAGTGGGAGAAGCTGCGGGCAGAAAGCTATTATGTTACAGTATTTCAGTTACGACCAGTACAAATAAGAGCATTTTAGTCATATATTCAACTCGTAGTATATCCTTAATCTTTCATGCAATGACCTTTCGAATATATTATTTCGATTAATTATAATAACATTAATACTCATCCAAAAGAGCATCAATGGCATGCAACTTCCAGTAATTTTGGTCATTGATGGTCCATCCAATTTGTAATGCTTGGTGATGAAATATTTCTCGTTCTGTTTTGTTCTTTTAAGCGCGATTGTTTTGCGTACCATCTATCATATCTACCTAGTTTAAGTTTTGTAGTGAATTGTATAAGATAAATAATTTTATATGCGATGGTACCAATAACTCTTTTATGCATCAATAAATTTGGGGTTATTTTTACCTAAATGTGTAACAAGGCTTATGTGGTTGCCAATGTTATTGATGATATGAGAGGCCTTGTAAACTGTATCTCCACTGCCTCGCAGGGTTGACCAAACTCGGTTGGGTACCGTTACCACTGCATCACTGCGATGAGAAAAATTACATAATTTTTGCTGAGAGTAAATTTTACAATTCCATTACACTATAGTGTTGATATTTTCCAGCCAACAATAATATAATATGAATAATTCTTCAATCTGCGTCTTGCTATTACTAACCATAAAGAAAATATAATGCTGGTGTCTTTAATTAGATAAAAGAATTACGTTTGTATACGTTTTACTTTCATTTCTACCTGAATATTGCCTGAATGTTAATTAAAAAATCTGTTTGTAATGCTTTCTTGATTGCTGCGTAAAAAGTTAGTATTTTATTTTCCTTTTTATATTATTAATTTTTTGCAGCTGCATTTCAAAACTCAATTTAGTTTAATTTAAGATCATGCGTTCTTACCATAAACAAACAATAAATGGACAGAATAAATGAAAATTGCCCATTTATATATGTCCATTATATCATCCGTTTTTAAGTTCGTATTTATTCATTATAAAAATTTTTATTCATATTTATATAAAACACGAACTTTTAACAGGCCCATAATAAAAAAATGTCTGAGCCACTTATATCTTATAAATTTACAAAGGCCACTCCAGAACTGCTTGTGTAAAGAATTTTTTGTTAACTCACCACCGTTTTAAAGTAAGTAGCTGTTGTGAACTCTCACTAAGGTCATAAATAAATAAAGTAAAATATGCATAAAATGTTTAACAAAACACAAGGAAAAATTAAGGTACGACTCGTTATGCTTTTGGTGATATTTAATTGGAATCGGTTCAGCGATCTATAATTCCACTGAAAGAGCGAGAAAAAGTAAGGGGGTTACTAGCAGCTAGATGAAAGGGTATAGCCAATTTTTGTGTTATATTCTTAGCAAGGAATCCATACTGAAAAAATATTACTATGTTTTTTATAACGAAAAGAAAAATAAATCTCTACACACTTTTATGGACTATCCTTTGTTAGAGAATGTAACAGTTTTATGTAATATAGATTTAACACATCCATTCAATTATAAAATAATATTTTGTGAAACATTTTTTTTATTTTAAATACCTTATTGGTATTATTTCTGAAAACTACATAAATTTTTTTTGACATTTATAGATGATACGTATGTTCAGTAATATAGAATATTCATTAAATTCAATGCGAGTCTTCTGAGGCTTCGGCTTGGATAAACTGCCAGCTGAGAGGTTGCAACCGGGAATTGCTAAACTTTGTGGGAAGCGTCAGTAAATACGGCACGTACTTGTCACCATTTCATCGACCAGTTTTCATTTTGAGATGAGAGGGAAGAAAAATTGAAAGCGAGATAAATATCCATTGCACTGCGAAAAGAGTTTGCAGTGACAACAGGTTTCAACCAGTTGATGCTTCAACAAAAAAGTTGCACACTAGAGTGTCGTTATTACCAGGAAATATGCTCCATTATACCGTCATTTCCAAATCCATTCTCGTTATTAAATGTTTACTACTATGTTATTTAAACACTTCTATAAAATTAATTATATTCATGGTAACTCACACCAAAAATTTGAACCCAAAACATCATTTTCATTTTGGTAAATAAAATACAAATTTAACATCCTATTTTTCTGCATATTATCTTGAGATAATTGTATTGACGATATACACTGAGGTGACAAAAAACATGGCATAGCAATATGCGAATATACAGATGGAAGTAGTATCGCGTACAAAATGTATAAATGGGCAGTGCATTGGTAGGGCTTTCATTTGTAGTCAAGTGATTCATGTGAAAAGGTTTCTGACGTGATTATGGCCACACGACGGGAATTAACAGACTTTGAACGCGGAATGGTAGCTGGAGCTAGATGCATGGGACATTCCATTTCGGAAATGGTTACGGAATTCAACATTCCGAGATCCGAAGTGTCAAAGGTGTGCCGAGAATACCTAATTTCAGACATAACCTTCCACCATGAACAACGAAGTGGCCAACCGCCTGCACTTAATGACCGAGACCAACGACGTGTGCGCAGAATGGTCAAGTGTTAACAGACAAGCAACACTGCTTGAAATATCCACAGGAATCAATGTGGGACGTACGAAGGACGTGTCCGTTAGGACAGTGCGGCAAACTTTGGCTGTACTGGGCTGTGCAAGCAGAAGACCGACTCGAGTGCCTTTACTAACGGCACGACATCGCCTACAGTGCCTCTCCTGGGCTCGTGACAATATCGGTCGAACCCTAGAAGACTGGAAAACCGTGGCATGATCAGATGAGTCTCGATTTCAGTTGGCAAGAACTGGTGGTAGGGTTAGAGTGTGTAGCAGACCCCACGAATCCATGGGCCTAAGTTGTCAACAAGGAACTGTGCAAGCTGGTGGTGGCTCCATAATGGTGTGAGCTGTTTTTACATGGAATGTACTGGGTCCTCTGGTCCAACTGAACCGATCATTGACTGTAAAGGTGTATGTTCAGCTATTTGGAGACCACATGCAGCCATTCACGGACTTGATGTACCCAAACAACGATGGAATTATTATGGATGACAATGCACCATGTCACCGGGCCACAACTGTTCGCGATTGGTTTGAAGAACATTCTGGACAATTCCAGCAAATGGTTTGGCCACCAAGATCTTCCGACATGAATCCCATCGAACATTTATAGGACATAATCGAGAAGTCCATTCGTGCACAAACTCCTGCGCCGGCAACACTTTCGCAATTATGGACGTCTATTGAGGCAGCATGGCTCAATATTTCAGTCGGGGACTTCCAACGACTTGTTGAGTCCATGCCATGTCGAGTTGCTGCACTTCGCAGGGCAAAAGGTGGTCCGACACGTTATTAGGAGGTATCTCATGACTTTTGTCGCCTAAGTGTAATAGTATTCATGTCTTATGTCACTAGATAACTGTAAAAGATTATAAATAGTATTAGTTTTTCCTTATACTGCAGTGAGTAGCGAAGAAGGCGGAAGTGTTGCTGATGACGCTAGCTCCACATTTCTGAATGCTGTTCTGTTCATAGGCTACCCGAAAATATAATTTTCCTATAACATTTTAACTGCCTGCATCAGATGATTTTTGTTTAAAATTGGTATGGTTTACATAAATATTATTATTGTACGGAAATTTTATTAGTTATTTAGGTTAATACGAATTCTTAATTTACATGCGTTTTTAAATCTGTTTTATTAAAATTAAGGTCTTGGAATAATATCGTTACTTATAATTTAGCTATATTTATTAATATCAATATTACATTCAATCACAAATCGTCACACAATTAATTATTTAGTTGTAAACTATTATTACTATATTTAAACTTCACCAAGATTTATAAAGTAGAACAATATTTTATTATTTTGTTTTCCTTCGCATTTAAGAAAGTATTCCTAACGCTCTTAATCAAAAAGGTTTTATATTTTTTAATTATTCCATATTTTTACACTTGTATTAAAATAGTGACAGATATTTCAAAGAAAAAAAAATTCCAAACTAAAACATTTCTCACAAATTTTAAGAAATTTCCTAAAAGTTTTACAACAACAGCCTTAAAATTTTTAAGTGGTTTATTTTACTTATTACAAGATTATTCGTAAGGACAACATAAATATATTTGGAGGAAGCTTGAAGCCATAAATTTGTAGGAAGATCAATACTAAAAAAATGCATTCCCTATTTTCCATTCCGAACTCTGACGATAGCAACAGTTAAAACTAAGAAGTTATTTTATGCATAATCCACATTAAATGATTGCATATTATATAAGTGGTGTACATATGTCGGTTGTAGGGGAATACATCATTCATTAGAAGGTAGGAGTTTTCCGCCTTATTGGTAGGTGCTATCGACGGCCTTATTGGGAGGTGCAGTCCACCATATTTGTTTGCGTTACAACCAGTGTTCCATGAAATATTAGGTTTTATTCCCCCCGTCATACCTTGAAATCAGTTAAATAAAAAAATATGTTTAATAAAAAAATTACTATAGTAAAAATTTAAAGTATCGGCGGGGCACCTAGGATTTTTTATAAGTATATCGGTTTAGAGTGTATCTGCAGATCATAATTACCTTTTTATACATTTGTCTAGGAAATCAAAAATAATGAAATCGAGTAATGTTTGCTTAGAAATGATTTTAGTAAAAATTAAATAATTTCGGCCCACTTACTGAGATATTTATTGATTTTCTTAGAAAAAACAAACAAAGAGTATGTCGTTGCTGCGATTGTAGAAAAGTGAATGTGTTATCAGATTGTAAATTGCAGGTATACATAGGTGCGTGCGCGCTGACGAGACGATGCAGCAAGGCCAGGTGTCAGTCGTGAGTTATCCGTTACGAGCGAGCACTGCAGTCCGTCTTCAATCACAAAGCGTCTCAAAAATTTTCGTAACAAAGCAGTGCTTGCGCAGAGACTGGGTCAGCTTGTTATCGCTTCAACCAGAATAGCATTGTGCTGAGTACATGACGCGTGTGCCTATCAGGGTCGCGGTTAGTTCTTCAAGTTACGCAGCCGTAGTGACACAGCACGTGCTTAGCAGCGACACAGTGTCTTGTGTGACGCTGATGTAGTGACTTGCAGTGGCTCCATGTTATAGTCCATACTGTATAAGAAGGCCACTTTTTGACAGTTTGGCGAAAGTAGCGCCAGTGTTTACATCTGACTACGTATCCTTCCGCCATCAGCTGATCGGCCACATGGCAAGGATGTTGTTTATTTTCATGCTTTCATTATCAGCTGATCCCCTGGTCACTGTTCATGGGACGTTTTAGGCAAACTTGCTACTCAGTAATACGTAGCTGCAATTGTAGTAATAGTAATGTGTACATAAATAATCAGTAAATTGTTATGTTAAAGGGCAAAAATATAAATAATTAATTTAAAATTTACTAACGACAAATAAAAATATGAAAATTATTAATTAGTAAAGTTATGTTACATGTCAAAAATATAAATCACTTATTATAAATTTATCAACTTCGAAAAAACCGTGCATGCAGGCTAAAGGACTTTAAGCATCACTCTTCAGCATATTTTCAATATTGCCCATTCTCTAAGTAATATAAACTTTATAAAAACCGTTTTTCACAGGGTGGGGGAACTTGCTTACTGCTATAACCCAAAGATCATACATAGTAAAGCCATGTTAGGAAGTTAAAAAAAAAAAACAGCTACTTTTTGCTTACTAAACAGGAAAACTTCCTATAGGGTAAAATTGGATATTAGTAATACACTAAGTTTTACAGTATTTTGGAACTTCCAGCATGCTCACACAGTGAAATTGATATCTAATGAATCTACACTCACCTGTNCAGCATGCTCACACAGTGAAATTGATATGTAATGAATCTTCACTCACCTGTACTTACTTTGCAATTGAAGTAAAACAGGAAAATACCACAAATATCCTTCAGAATCACTGCAAGTGGCAAACATTCTGTCGAATATGCAACTGTGAGACTTCTGGTTCTGTCACCAGCAATTAACTTCTTGGTAGAAAGGAACGTAAATACCACGATATACTCCATTTTAAGTGTACATGTAGGCACCTCTAACTAGCGGTTTGAAAATGGGGAAATATAACAGATGATATAGTGAAACATATTCTCTTCAAACCAACACCAACCCAAGTGAAATGTGATTTAATTCACATAAAATAACTTGAACCGAACCTAACAATACAGTAAAATATTGCATCATGTTACATTACTTTAACTTTTTCAGCATGGAATAACTACTTGATTTTGAAATCGCTAACTTTACATGAACAACATGTATTGAATTAATTTTAAATTTCACTAAATATTTTTAAATAATACAGCCTTGGCTAATATTAACACTGTCAAAATATGAACTATGAAGAGAGTATTTAGTCATAAAAAAACACAAGCTCGTTCATGTCTCCAAAAATTAGATGCCTACTTTGTAGACTTAGTCTGTTCACCCTCCAAGAGTGAACACACTTGCCTACTTGTAATGAGTGTGTACGTATGGTTTTTACAGTGTTGGCGAGGGTGAAGTAAGAAGAGATGGAGCAGTTGTGGAGTACGAAACTATGAGTACCCTGAGTAAACCCAATCTCTATGCTGATAAGGCTTTCCAGATGCTAACGTCCAGATTGACCTTGCGGACCTGCCGGACTTGCTGAAAATGACATTGCTGAAAATGCAGCAAGAATTAATTATTACCTTTTTAAATAGATTTATATAAAAGGACAGGAATTTAAGTACTAACAGTCTGGTACTTGTCAAAAGGTACACACGCAAAGAAGGACCACACATTTTTCACACGATAGTGCAATCGCAACATTTTGCTGGCTTAGCCAGTTTCCTCCGGCAGAAAGTAATAAGACAACACATATCTGTCTTTTGGCTCCTGCTACAGGCCAGAACTCAGATTATGGGAATTAGCCACATGCATCTATAACTAAATCCAGGCAGCCCTCTGACCTCAACATAAGACAAGCACAGTTTCAAACCACTCTCATCAGCTGTACCGGTAAATTTACATT
The DNA here is from genome assembly GCA_002778355.1 of Clitarchus hookeri. Taxonomy (NCBI): domain Eukaryota; kingdom Metazoa; phylum Arthropoda; class Insecta; order Phasmatodea; family Phasmatidae; genus Clitarchus; species Clitarchus hookeri. The sequence continues at coordinate 121,393 of NQII01004312.1, read as the reverse complement.
TTCAAAACGGGTGTAAATATAGTACTCTAACACTTTTAATATTAACATTAATCAGTACCGCGTCACTCGACTGCCACTGGTACAGTAATCAATTGTGAATCCAAAGACTACCTGTTTACAAATATGAGTTGTGAAGCAGATGTTGAAAGGAAAATTACTTATTAATTTTACGTACATCCCCATTTCAGGCAACATAACGATACTGAAGCTGCAAAAACAAACAATTCCAGCTTATCTACAATGAATGTAATACTAATGCATGTAATTTAGGAAACCCATCACATCACCTAGTGAAATCACAGGCGTTACCTCAAATTTCCAAAAGCATAAATTTGTACAAATTATGTCTTGTACCAATTGTGGAGCAAGGGGGAATTGAAAAACTGCACCTACTGAAGGACACACCATATTTAACAGACCTGCACTGAAGAAAATATAAATTGCCACACTAGACTTTAACTAGGTTAAAATGTTATGGTACCAGTAAAATAAAGTTGCAAAATCAGTACCACTTCAGCAAGAAGTCATGGGTGCTGTCAACACAGTTTCAATAATGAAAAACCTCTCTAGTATCACCTGCACATAAAATAAGCAATAATCATTATTGTAGGGTGCATAATACCTAATAAATGCAAAGAAAGTTGATAGTCTTGGAACCTAACTTTTATGAGCTCTTTTCACAGCTCAATGAGGCAGACAACACAAAACCATTAACTACTGATGAATATTGTCGCTGTTATCAGATGACTGGTTGCCTCATTAACAGTATACTTTTGTAAAACGCAATACTTCCGTATAAATGATCACAACTGGAAAAATTAAAATGTCATATTTATTGCAACAACTTAAAAACACAAACAAGCACATGAAAACAATGTTAACAACGTGATTACAAAAAGTTTAATTAAGTAACAACTACAAATCAATTCCACACATTATTTTACATTTTACATGTGCAAAGAAGATAAGTTATGCATACATTTAAATATGAACTGTCATACTATTTTCCAGGAACCACACTCTCCACTGGTTTTTACGAAGCCCTGCTTTCCCCATATTCCTGTGTTGTATCTGAAGTAAATTGAAATATTTTTTGGTGAGAATGCACATGCTGCAACTGATTTCCCCAGGCACATGATGTTGCTATTAGCTGGTATTACACTGGTTGGATTGGAGATTATACGTTAAGCTTTAAGTGGCAGTTATAGCAACTTGGACTACATATGTTCAGTTTGCTAATGTATTGGTGAGGTAAGTGTACTTTTAAGGAATGGTGCAGGAGCTAAAATGAAGGCTATCACAAGAGTATGGGAAAGTCGCATAGGGTTGTTACTTTGTTGGCTGAAGTTGCCACAACTTGCGATGTTGATATTAATTATTTCCTTTCAGAAAGAGAGGATACATTGGTGTTGATTAATGAGCTGGCAAAATATTAAACACAAAATATGCAGGCATGAATCAGACAAATTGTTCATGGAGGTTCAAAGAAGTTAAGATGGGAGGATAAAAAAACAGAATGGGGAATAAATACACTCTTTGCTGTAGGTTGGTGTATGGGGTTACTGGTTTGTTGTCGTGTGTTTACGTTGTTAAAGCAAGACTTTTACATTGCGTATTAAGAAAAAAATATCACTACTGCAAGAAGACCACAGTTTCTGGAAAGTGAAATAAATAGGTTTGTGCAGGAATGTATTTGTGGTATGCAAGGCTGTGTGTCTGCTTGACAATATAAATTGGGAAGGAATCACCCATGGCCTGTTAGAAGGAATCATCACTGCATTTACCTGGAGTGATTTTGGGAAACCACGGAATAATTAACATTACCAAACATTTGCCTATAGTGGTAAAGGAAGAGTATGGAAAACAAAAAAACAGGATTAACATGCGAGGAATACAAACTGGGTCCACCTTAATTACAAGCTACAACACTCTATGGTGAAAGTGGCACTGCCAGTGGATCATCTTCATCATCATCACTGTCGTCCGAAATATTTTCTCCCACTTCAATAATGATGGGCTGCACATTTACACGGCCATCATGTTGTAACTCTCTTTCACAGTCCTCTGCTATGAGCCCCTCAGAGTGAGCCGTGTACTTCTACCAACTGAAAGTATATATGTACAAAATATGTGATCACTGATATTTTTTGGGGAAAAAAAAAAAAAATTTGTACAGAGGTTTACAGAGACAAATAACTTATTTTACCCAACAAAAACATTACAAACATGCATCAGCATGCAAAAATGTGTGGGCTCCTGTGTGTGCGTGGCTGTGTGTTGACAAGTACCAGCCTGCAAGTGCATTGCTTCTGTACAAGAAACAATTCAGTTATATAAGGTCACCTGGCCTTGACTGTACCTTAAAACACAAGGCATGAGAAAAATATTGATTAAATGTGCAATATCAGATTATGTAGGTAGTAAAACACTTCTTGTCTAGAAATTTATTGCAAAAGCTGTCCCAAGATCAACGTTCTATTCTGGAAGTGAGATTGCTGAGTATCAAATGACTACATCAAACTTGTGTCGTCATGCAAGCAGTACATTTTGCTTCCTGTTTGCTCTACCGGGTGTTCCCATCAGAATCACCATATAAACATACTAATTGCTGACCACATTCAACGATCGCCAACAGTTTGTTTTCCCATAATGTCAATTCAAAGCAGATAGTACGTAAGCCAAAAGAGTGCATGCATCAATTGTTTTTTAACACTTCAATGCAAAACAACGCAGATAGTCTACAATTGGTACTATCGATAGTATTGATATTATATATATATATATCAGGAATTCAAGTGCTCACAGTGCAGTGCTTAACAGGCACATACACACACAGAAGGACGACACATTTTCCACCACGTGGTTGATACGTTGTGTATGTGCCTGTTGACAAGTACTACACTGTGATTGTACTCGAATTCCTGTCCTTATATATGTTTTTGGTAGTCCCGCGGCCTACTTACAATTTCATCAATAGTATCGTTTACATTACGCAGCATTATTTTGTGTCTTATTGACTACACTTATTCTTACATGCTTACTGCATTCGTAGGTTGACGACAGTCAAACGAATTTTGTATTCTTATTCTGCACTCGTATGTTGGCAACAATGAGAACAAATCACACAATCAAATACACTACAAACTACTGTATTCGACACAATCTGTAACACAGTATTGAACAATCTGCGATTGTGTTATTGTAAACCGAATTTGGTGTAAGATTATGGACGCAGTATATTAACGGCGTGATTATTATAGGAACCTATCTGTTGTGGGTTTGGTTAGTATCGTAAGGGTTTCCAAACAGCTTGACATGTAACGGTTGGCACAAATCCTAGCAAATAAATAATTTGTGGCAATTGTATCCAATGAATTGAGCATGGACAAAAATGTTAAAATCAATATTTATTGAATTTAGCTCAATTTCAAGAACTAAAGTTTTTTATTTGTGCGAATATTTAACCATAAATTTACTTTGATAATTTGTTGTCAAATACATTTTCCAACTGCTTATTCAAACAAATATAAATTTCGAGGTTATGAATGTTATTTCGCAGGTCTAAAATAAAAGTCCACATTCAATGTTTTCCCACATGCTTCGTATGACTCTGTTGGTCCAGTGAAAAACATATATTCAAGAATCCACTGTAATTGAGTTAAGAAATAGGAAAAGTAGTAAAATTACCTTGTCAAAATATATAAAAATCATAGAGTGTAATTTTCCAGCAAGAATAGGCGTTTCCAGCAATGGTTGATTGTGATCTATAAAAGTATTTATACAGTGTTATGAGATGTGCAATATAACTCATTTGGACAGTTTCAGAATTATTGCACATCCCAAACAGTAAAAACTGCACGAGACATTGTAAGGAACACGAACTGAACCAAAAGTCTCCATTGGTACACATTCCTGCTTTTCTGTGCCTTCTACATAACTCAGTCGATGAAGTGAACACAGTTGCGCACACATTCTCTGATTGTTTCTTAATGAGATTTCACATCATGCGTTATTTCCATGTCAAATTAAATATGTGCAGTTTTTAGAAATGGCAATATTGTATTCACTTATATGAAGCAAAATGTATTTTATATAACAAAATAGGCAAAATTAAGTTATAAGTTAAAGTAGCACAACCGAAAAAGTTAACTTGAACCTGTTATAAACAGTGCATACTGCCACATAGTTATGTTAAATATGTACAGCAATTATGTAAGCATGACTTACTTTTCTGCGGTGACTTGAGAGAGGGCTTCCTTCCAGACAGATTTCACGGTCTCATCATCAAATTTCTTCCCCTTTCCTGTCCTACTGTAGAAATACCTCTTGCAGTCACTCCACACTGACTCAATGGCGTTGTAGTGGCAGTGGTATGGAGGCAGCCTGAGGACCCGATGCCCAGCTTCTCCAATAAGAATATCAACTCTGTGTCTAGAAAAAGTAACAGATATGCAGTTCATTTGTGGACTACATGTTTTGGATCTACAAATAACACATAGAAATTCTACGCAACTATATTGTTAGTTTGACTGCACATGTTGCCAAGTACACAGCCGAAGTTGTGTGTCCACTGTCCAGTATTAAACTTGACATTTTAACAGATTAACAAGAGTAGTCAGTGGAGGAATGTAACTCCATTGAGCATGGAGAGAAACATTTGGTACAGGTACTGCAAAGTTACACATACTATGTGGCTGGTTTGTGCTGTTTGGCCAACTCGTACAAGTTTGGACGCGTTGCTGTCGGGCAGTGTTGAATGTCCTTCATCTTTGAGCCATGACATGTGCTGCACCTTAGTTCATTTCGATGTTGGCAACTTCTCAGACTGAAAAAAAATGGAATTTGTTAAAAAAAATAATAGTGCTTCACATGGCTACAAACTTTTTAACCAAAAATCATTTCTTATAGTCCAACACATAATTTCGTTTCTGACATACATGCAGTACTTAAATAAAAAATGAAAAATTGTGCATACNCTTGAACCTGTTATAAACAGTGCATACTGCCACATAGTTATGTTAAATATGTACATCAATTATGTAAGCATGACTTACTTTTCTGCGGTGACTTGAGAGAGGGCTTCCTCCCAGACAGATTTCACAGTCTCATCATCAAATTTCTTCCCCTTTCCTGTCCTACTGTAGAAATACCTCTTGCAGTCACTCCACACTGACTCAATGGTCGAGCCTGCGTCAAGGACAATGAACCTCTTCCCCTGGTCGAGGTTCCGACGCTTGCAGGTGTATGTGGTGTCATCCTGCCATATCATGGATGGACAACCTGTGTATAAAAACAGAAAATAACATTACATGATGTACATTGCTCAATAACACTGAAACCACCATGCAACAAATTTTTCAGAATCTTGTCACATTAACAGTGTCACGTTAGCAGTGAACGGTGAATGGTGTTGTGCGATAAAGTAAATGGTAGTGTACTTTTCAGCATAATGACTAAGACTACGGCCCCACTCTTATGGTACCTAAATGAAATAAGCTAACTACGTAATTAAAATTCCACCATTTAACAAAAAAAATATGTAACAATAAGGATGAAAGGAGNATTCCACCATTTAGCAAAAAAAATATGTAACAATAAGGACGAAAGAACAACCTTACGAGAGCGCACTTGTCATGTAACACACATTGCAACATCACAGAAATTTTTGTACATTCAATCTTGTAATTTGTTGAGACGTTTAAAACTGCCCACAAACATTCACTAGCATTTGAGTATACAAATGCAGCGCAAATGTTTAAGTGTGTAATTACATTCAACAAAAAAATTATTCATCTGTGTTATATAAACTTACCATTTACTTTTGTCATATTACTTTTTTTTTAGTTACAGATGTCCACAGAGTTTATTCGAAAATATTTCCTAACCTCACTTGCCATGACGAATGTTCCACCAACACATGAAATTATTAAAACGTTTGCACGAATAGCATCTTTGGTAGTGAAATGTGTGAACATTGACTCAAATTTCCTTTCATTGGAAATTTTAACGTCCGCGAACACACACGCTTCGAATCATGCAATGCAACTGCAATAACAGCCAAGTAGCGTCGGGCAGGTTATGAATCCAACTTTCTAAATCTGTATGCTAACAAACTAATCCCTCTATCAATAACGAAATGAAAAATAGCTAAGTAAATTTCCCGCAATTTGTTATGACCACAGCTGAGGTCCACAGACAATTGATAACAGTGGCATTTATAGATTCGAGAGAAGACTGCTTCTCACATGGCCTGCTCCAGAGTAACCTCGCTTACCAACCCGTATTCCAAGCACGTGAGGGCAGCACCACTAATGTTGTGTACAAAGATATCCTTCACCAAACGAAAGTAGTCGCTACTTTGTGTTGTACATGCAGGCAAAGTCACCAGAACAAAGCTAGTTAATATAAAAATTACTCAAGTGCACAATGTACACTTCATTTAATATTACAATTTTGTTTTCAATTAACAAGTTGTGAACATATTTAACTTCAGCATTTACAGTTCGTAGACTAGCAAACATAACTTTTTATTCCAAGTTATGTGATCAAATAAGGACCAGTTTGTTTAACANAACTGAACCAAAAGTCTCCATTGGTACACATTCCTGCTTTTCTGTGCCTTCTACATAACTCAGTCGATGAAGTGAACACAGTTGTGCACACATTCTCTGATTGTTTCTTTATGAGATTTCACATCATTATTATTTCTATGTCAAATTAAATATGTGCAGTTTTTAGAAATGGCATAATTGTATTCACTTATACAAAGCAAAATGTATTTTATATAACAAAAGTACATACCTTTTGAGAAAAACCATGTCTCGTCCAAGTACACGAACATCCATCCTTCTTACTTCATCTTCTGATATTGCCTCAGGAAATCCCTTCGCATTCCTGAGATTTTCGGTTCTTCCAAAAGCACCTTCCGAGCATGAGTCTTCTTCCACGAGAATCCCAGCCTGAGAAGCAGTTGATGCAAAGAAGTCCTACCCCCCTGGAACCCGACATCACCGCTGTTCTTCACGGCTTCCAGGATTGTATCAAGTGTCACATGTTCTCCTGGAAATTGTTTTCACACTATGCTTACACACAGACACACACACAGACACACACACACACTCCTGCAATTGACTGGACTGGGTGTGCACTGAAAACTAGAAAAATACATGTCTCATGTGATTGCTAGAGACAAGATTACCTGGTTAGTCATGTTCAAACATTGGTAACTTATCACCAGAATTCATGTAGTTATAGCGCACAACATTTTTTTTATAGTAAAATCGTAATTATTCCATTTACAAAAATTCTAAAACAATGTTTATTTCTAGTGACAGTACTGATCTAAGTAAATTGAAAGCTTAAATATACCTTTTGCTGTGCCCCTTCAGTAATTTGGGTAATTATTAAGACTAGGGGCTTTTCTAAAAAAAAAAAAAAAAAAAAACCCAAAACGTGGTATATTTCCACTATACTAACTACGCAGAACACAAATATATTAGGGGCATTAACGTACGACTAATTTTTTAATATATGCCCACCTAACCTAACAGAACCTAATCCCACGATGGGTGAATCACTATTTTACATTTTTAAACTAACCTAGGATTGTAGGGTTTTAAACTAACCTAGGATTGTAAGGTTGTAAAGTGTAAAGTAATATTAGATTATACAATATTAAACAAATCTCCGATCAACACCTACAATCACAGACTAGATGGGAACCCTATAATCCTACGATAATTTAAATAACTGCAATCCTAGATTAGTTAAAACCCTACAATCCTAGGCTAGTTAAAAAATGTAAAATAGTGATTCACCCATCGTGGGGATAGGTTCTGTTAGGTTATGTGGGCCCATATTATACAATTAGTCATACGTTAATGACGCTACGGTAATTATTCAGAATAGGGGCTTTTCTAAAAATAAAAGAAAAATCACGGAAAGTGGTACATTTTCACTCTTCTAATTACACACAACACGAATTTACTAGGGGCTTTAACGTATTACCGTTACAAACCACAAGTACGAATTTCTTAATATGTGAACACCTAAACAAACTTTACCTAATCTCGCAATGAGTGAATGACTATTTTACCATTTTTATCAAACCTAGGATTGTAGTATTTTAACCTAATCTGGGATTGTAGTATTTTAACCTAACCTGGGATTTTAGTCTTTTAACCTAACCTTGGATTGTAGTATTTTAACCTAACCTAGGATTGTTGGGTTTTAATCTAACCTAGGATTGTAGGTGTAAATGTAATCTAGAATTGCAGGGTGTCAATCTAACCGAGGATTTTTGGATTTATTTAGTACTTTCTACTTATTTTAACATTACGTCCTCCTCAATATTAAAAAGGTCAGCTGTGCAGAACCAATTTATGTTACTTTCGGGGGTCTACGACATTTCCTTTAGAAAAGTTGCTATTCTTAACAAATACCCTGCAAAACCTACAATTGGAACAAAAAATAATTCGGTGCCTTTGGCGAATGCACAGTGTGCAGTAACTGTAATAGCCTACGCCAATAAATATATTGCTGTTCTACAAATTCATGGATTACAAACCTAAGTTGGTGCAAAATAATAATGCTGGATTTACAATGCCATGACAGTCAGACATCACAACCGCGATACCGGCGTAAATAATCCAACAGCCAATCAGAAGCAAGGTCACCCAGACAAAAGTAGATTCTATTTCTACTTTGGTCGTTGTCGGACTCGCTCGGCACTATAAATAATAACAAACAAAAACCTTGCAAAACATTATGTCGTGTAGATGTAACTGCTGTGGGAAATTTTACTCTAAAAATATGTGGCTGGTATATACAGATTATTGTGTAGAAGATACCTGGTTGTTGATGCGACTGAAATAAATAATGATGAAAATAGTATATTTACATAGCTTTCAACTGTTTTCACAACAAAATAGTGAATAAAATATTGTGATTTCTATGCATTATAACGAGAAAGTATAGCACATTACTGGTCATTTTAAGATTTGCAGACAGCTACGATATGCTTGTCGGCTGGGAACTGTCCGAGTATTTATTGTAAACACTGAACACATTTTGGTGGCAGAAATTGTCGGATGGACATGTCGTGTCGGATTGTCGGAGCATGTTCGTCGTGGCATTGTAAATCCAGCCACCTCTGAGGTCACAATACTTTAACAGGCCTGTAAAAGTACTTTTAGCAAGCTATCGTAACCCAACTAAATCAAACCCCTATTAACATTTTTTTTTTAGCAAACGTACGGTCCCAGACAAAACAGAACAGCCTACGAGGAAACAATTATGTACTTGGTTTCATATACCTATTTCATACATGCTGTATATGATGCGACGAATAAGACCGCATGTAAAATTATCAACATCTCCGACGCCTTTCACTCTTTTTTCTTCTGGTCTTGCCTGGTGTTTCCAGTTTTTCTGCATCCTTCTTGTAGAACCTGCCGAATTAATGAAAAGTCTTTAGCATTCTGGACACACCAAATTGCTGTTATAGCTATGGTAGTTACAGATGAGACACCGCAGAGGTAATTATATACAATAAGGGGGCTTTTCCAAAAACCGAGAAAATAATACCTACAAATTATGGTTATCGGTAATGTGATTTGAGGTAGGCTATGAAGACTACTGTGTTTTTATAGGATAAAACACGTAAAACATATTTCTATCGGGTAAATGACTTGTGTTAAATACGATAATGCTTATTTAGCATTTTGCATTGCGATTCTTTCCATTTGAAGTGTTAAGTAAAATTATTGTGCTANAAATTATTGTGTGATGGGTGTTTCTTTGCAATAATGTCAATGATAAGTGTAAAAATATTATTATTGTGCAGAAATAAGAGTGTTTGTCGAGTTTCCATGCATTGAATCAACGCCAATGTGTCCTAGACATGTCTTAAAGGCCATAAATCTCCAAGGACCTATATTGGCCAATCACAAGGGTGAATAACGTCATTTATACTCTGGTTTTTGCATGGAAAGTAAGTGTAGTTAATTGTACGTGTAGAGTTGCATCTGAGATTAGGAAATTAAAGTTTTATGCACTGCTACCGTTGGCAAGTTATATTGCAGAATATCCAACCAAATCAAACCTAACTTCACATCACAGGGGGTGGATAAACCAACGCGAGGTTATTTATTATACTTTTCCTAACAGACTATCTCGTGTCGGCACCCCCCTCCCCCTCCCTCGATTCCATATTGTGAAGTTAGGTTAGGTCTTCTTGCATGTAATGTGGTTAACAGACACGAATAACATGTAATTTATATAACTTTTACCCAAAAATTTTCCCTCTTCTTCATAGCCCTCCCATCACATTTTTTAAAGTATATAATAGAACTATTGTGATGCCCCTTGGAAATTTTTAGTTATGCATTGAATGTGCTAAGACTAATAAATGTTTACAGGTTATGTATGGCCCACAATCACATGTCAACAAGGCAAGACACTACATCAAAACAATAAAATATCACACAATGTTACTTTATATTTACCGGCGGACAGTTCGAGCGGATATACCCAAAATTTCTGCAGTCTTGTTGATGACAGAACATCTTTCCAGTTGGCCAGTGCGAATCATTTCTTTAACTTGCTTCGCCGCACGAATAATATCCGCCTGCCTCTGCCGGTTCGTAATGGGATTCCGTGACCGATTCATTTTCCACGTACCGAATTTAGGAAAACTAAAAGCTAGAAACTTAAAGAAACACTATGCACTACAAAGCGTGTACAGCAACGGAAACACTGTGCAGTTACAGTAAAGCAGGGATAAATTACAAAACATTCGAAAATACCGACAAGCTATATAGAGCTACAAACGGAAAAAAAATCTAATATTTAGGTTAGCAATACAAAGGGAATATAAATTAAGACTACAGATTATGGTACAGCTACAAAGTAAATCTACTTAAAATGAGGCGATTCCACAATTAACGTAGAAATAAGAAACTTAGAAGAGTATGCAGATATTTTATAACTAATCCAACAAGTAAACCTACATGGGCAAACGATATAAATAAACGATTAAAGTTAACTTACAGACAAAACTGTGATGTGCAATACTTCTAGTATAGTGCAATATAGTATTGCACTATAGATGTGCAATACTCCTAGTATAGTGCAATATAGTATTGCACTATAGATGTGCAGTACTCCTAGTAAATACAGGCTAATTCAAAAGTTTAATGCTAACAAAAATTAAACTAAACCCAAAGCAAAACTACAGTAGAAATGACTGAACAGATGTGCCGTAATATTACTTTGGAATTATACTACAAATAAAAAAAGCACTATATTATAAGTTAGGTCTATATTAGACTGATCTTAAAAGAAGAATGCATCACTAAAACACTACAGACAGTATGATAAACAACACATTTCTTAAGATCACATAAACCCCACGTGCAAAGTCACAATGGCGTCGCAATGAATTGAATGTGNATGTGTTCACCAAGCCGTGTATGCACACATCTTAGAACGTAAAATTAACATGTTTTTATATTTCGTAGATGATCGGCATACATACTCAATACAGTTTATAAAAACCAAATAATTGCTTTTAGTGAAAAAAAAGTATACAACTTTACGTTTAAATTTAAATGAATAATTTTATTGCTACGAACTATTTTCTTTCGTACGGTGCCAACACTACAATATACACAACGAAGTGACCAGTCAGGTGATACAATGTTGTAGCAATGATAGTAAAATTAGTTTCACTGCTACGGAGTTGGTGGTTCTGAATTTCGGAGACCTGTCAGAAAACGGCCTTCTTATACCGTATGGACCATACCGAAGTCTAACGCATGTGTAAGGAGCAGTGCCAGGGAGACTCCTCTTTCATCCCCCTCCAAGATTCATCCAAAGGGACTCTCTCCCTGGGGACTCCTCACAGGTACTCCCCTCTTCTTGAAAGTGAAAAAAAAACAGGTGCTGGTCCTGTGCAGAATTATGTTAATATAACATAAAAAAACTTTTTTCACTTCCCCAAACTCGTCATTGGTCCCTTTTCCCACATCTGCCGCAGATTCATCAACCAATAAATCGTTCATTTAAATCAGTCCGAGCAGGAAATACACTTTATCTCCCACGACCCTACAGACTTACTAAAATATAAAATAATTGCAATTATCAGCTAAACTATTTCCCTATGTATCAATCCACTACCAGTTCGTATTATTCACCTATTTATAATTTCGCCGCAATATAGTATGAATCAGTTAATTGGTTCCCCTCTACCATCCTAGATCTCATCATCCAATAAAACAGTCTCGTGAATTTGACGAAGTAGTTCGAGGTGAGGAGGATGACATAGGACGGAAATGGTTCAGCTCGAAATACGATGTTTACTCATGAAAAATGTGCTGAAGGTTGATCACGATCGAGCCAAATCATCGGTGCATGAAAATATGATGATGGCACCCTTTTCAAGGGGGGAGGGGGTTGGAGAAATTGCTAAACAGTATATTAGACCAAGCGTCCAAATATTGACATATTTCTGCATCCTGTTACCAGCATCGTTAGAAGCTTCCTGTGATCTGTGGTTTTGCCCACAGCATCCTTCGACAGTACACAGAGTATGTTCTCACTTTTTTTTATTTTAGTGAAATAACATGAAGAGACATACAGACGCCACCACCGTCTGTGCCGCAAGGGCACGGAGGCCGTACGTGCTTTTAGCACGAAGGCAGATGGGGGCATACAGGTGACGTATACTGGCTACGGCTAGGTGAAGGGTGTGTTGGCAGGGGGCACGGTGCTGAGTGCGTGTAACGAAAGCCGCTGCTGTAGGGCATTGGAAGCCATGCAACACTTGCATATTAAAACGTCCAGTGTTTAATCACATGCACGTTCATGCCTAGGAAAACCAAAGTCTATTATAAATTATATGAATTTAATATTATCGGTAAATTAAAATTCGCTAACGATAATACGTTATAAAAGTTGAAAAAATAAATACGCAATTTAAAGCAAAAATATAGTTTGTAGCTAAAATTTCGTAATGGAGCTTTATTTGTGATATATTGCCATCGGTCCCTAAGATTCAAATATCAAAAATTTCATAAATATAACGGTGTAAATCATATAAAACACAGCATAAAAAAAAATCCGCTGGTAACAATAGGCATAATATTAATGTTTTTACCGAGCTGCGACGTGAAAATTAAATTAATTAATTCAGGTATTTCATCACGCTTAACGTGTTTCATGTGTATTTGCAGCTGATGTTGTAGAGTAATTATGCTGTTTTCAAAATATCTATATTTCATAGACTGGAAAGGCGTTGTCAGGAAACAGAAAAAATACTACATTATAGGCAGGAAGAATAATTTCAATGGCATTACAATTGGCTGGTGCAAAAAAAAAATTATTATAAGGAAGTGTAAAACCATAAAACATACAGACGTGAGCTACCATTCAACTAAAGGTATTGCATTCCATGCTATAATGCTATGTCGGTTGTTGACGGTCCTTAGCACACCCAGCGGCTACACTGATGTGACACTAAATCCAGCCGGCCTGAGGTAGTGTGGTGAGGGGTAAGTGTACGAGCAAAGGTGAGGTGGGGCAGGGCTGAAGGTCGACATTGTCAGCTGCAGACATGCCCAACCCAAGGTTTCGTGGCAGCGGCGCCATCTGAGCCTGCCTGTGCAAATTATTCTTAATAATAGGAAAAATAACTAACTACGTACAGGTGCATGTCATTACAAAACACATTAAATTTATCTCATGCAGGAAACGAAAGTTTATAATACACCCACAGGCTGCTCACACACGCATGTACACATAGGTGTCAAAGCTCGTAGCTCTGTAAACACAGCAATGCGAGTTCATCATTATACATGCACACATGAACACATATGCAAACACACACATGTGCTCACACAAGCGTACACATGTGTCAGAGCTCGCGGCTCTGTATGCACAGCGATATGTGTTCAACATTGTAGACATGCGCATGCGCACTAAACATCGTTTTAAGTCGAACATACAATATTCGCTGACCATTTACATTTAGGTAGGCCGCCGCGAAAAAAAAATTCAGTGACGACGTCAATTTAATACCATTTAAATTTTGTCTCTCTCTTAGCCAGATCGTGTGCTTGTGGGCAGGCACTTACATATCACAAAGTATCTGTGATGCATTTGCTTTTCTCAGGCACAGAAAATTTTTTTACACTTACATTTTATTTAACATTTTACAGGTTAATATCAAACCCACTCAAAAATCATATCCAAATGTTAACCAAAAATGCGAGGGATCGTTGAGAAGCTTAACTATTTGTCAATAATTTCGCAATAACGAAATTCTTGAACAGAAAGAGTAATTGTGTTTGAAACTGAATAATTTATTTATTCCACTTCCGCAGACTTATCCCACAACACGAGTCCCATATAAATTAACAAATTTGTTAATGAAAACAAATGTAGAGATTTTAAAGCCATTTACGTTACGTAGGCAACAGAAATGTCTGTAAAAATATTTCCACCACTTGACTGTACTCACAATGTTTCCATTAAACATCAGTAATGCATGGTACAGCTAGGATACGGGAGAAATGGGCAATAATTAATACAGTGGTTCAAGCCCCGAGCAGAACAAAGTATTTTAAAGTTTTTGCATAGAATATCGTAAAAATAATTGTAGCGAACGCAAAGCCCTGAAAAATATGTGTCAAGAATACAATATTTCAGTAAGGAAAAGGTTCTTCGCTTGATAAAAATTGAGAATGAGAGAAAGAACACTAGTATGGCTCTTATGCTAAAAAGAAACTGTATAAAGCTAACAGGAGATGTTTATAATTTAAATAATAGTGCATGAATCGTTTTTTTTTCACGGTGAATATACATAGTGATAGCTACTGTACAATGAGCGTCATTTTAATTTTAATGAAACATTTAACTTGTGTCACTGTAGCGCTTAGCAACTTCGACTTGACTCCCCTCCACTGAATACAGGAACATGATTCCTGGCAGAACTCCATCTTGGAGTTTGGTCTGTGTTGAAACGGTTTTCTTGGGGTCTCCCTCTTCAATTCTTAAACTTATTATTTCAAGATCATATTTTTTAAGTACGTAAATTTTTTCCATTACTAAGCTTTACCCTCAACATTTTTGTTGTCATGTTAAATATGATACACATTTTATGAATTAAAATTGTGTGCTCGTTGGTTTTCTCCTTGTTATTCAACGTATTTTTTGTTTGTGTTAGTGGTTTTTTTTCGGTGACTCCCTCTTCATTTCATTACCTAACTTATTTCTGTACGTAAGCATTTTCATTTCTGTGTTTGACCAAAATTTTTTTATCATGCGAAATACAATGTTTATTTAGTGAATAAAAAGTTGTACGTGGTTTTCCATGTTATCCAACGTCTAACTGCCTATTACGTGGTCCGTTGTCATAACAGCATAATCCTTCCTTTGTTTCCCGTAAGAAAAAAAAAATTATCATATCTATTTTATGAAATGAAATAATACTCGTGAAATCAAGGTCCTACACCACTACGACCAGTGCCGCCCAGAGGAGTTTGGAAGCCTGGTGCAAAGACATTGTTTTGATGCGAAGCATTGCATATTATTTATCTATGTTTTTTTTATTCGGCACTACCGGAATAAAACACTTTGCTTGTAAAACCTTTATAGTTTCATGTCAAGCAAAATATGGATAAGAAAAAGTTGCTCCCCTGTTATTATTAAATTATTTAAATATATATATGAACCAATAATTTTATTTTTTTAAAACCAAGCCATAACAATGCTCTACATAATTATATTATATGCCAAATCATAAACATATGAATGACTTCGTATTGTCACATGGCAAACTTAGAAAATTATAAGATAAATACCTTCCTTAATTTAATACCTTCTTATGTGATAAACGATACGAACAAAAATGTATAGTGGAATAACTTACATGCATAGATAACGCACTAATTAAGTATGGGTATAAGAACTTATAAGTTCCTTTCTTATATATATGATACATAACTTTATCATGCAAGTGTAATCGAAAGTAGTTAAAACTTTATGGATTTGAAATTAAGATATAATGTAATATTTTTCAATTTAATCTATTTGGAAAAACTTCCAATGCACTATAGTATTTTACGTCAATCATTCTAGATAAAGGAAATCGGCCGCCTACAATAATTGTTTTTAGGAAATGTGCACAACGTGAGAAACTGTTTCATAAATGCAACCGTGGTAGGCTAGGCGGCCAGTTTTTTTACTGTCTCCGCGAGTAGCTGAGTTATTTTACGTACTGGTGTTGTGACTGTAGTTGCGTGCCTAGATCAGTATAGGCAACCTCTTCACGGTGATGAAGGCCACGCGATCCTCTTTAAACTATGTAAGCCGTCAGAGTTAAGAGCTTGTGGTTGCAGGTGGCCACGCCATTCGTGTACAGCGCTAGTGTGAGGGCAGTTGGGCTGGCGAGTTCAGCGCCCGCAACAGGAGCCAGTGTGGTGACGTCAGGCTGGGGATCGACATCTGAGGGCGGAGCGGCATCCAGCCAGCTGATGGAGGTGCAGGTCAACGTGATCAGCAATGCGCAGTGCAACACCTTCTACAGCAACAGGATCACCAGTACCATGATGTGTGCCGGAGAGGTGAAAGGAGGGAAGGACTCTTGCCAGGGAGACTCTGGTGGTCCTCTGGTGTCTGGCAACACACAGATGGGTGTCGTGTCCTGGGTAGCAGGTGAAGGACGAGAGCGGTAAGGGTGACACTGACACGTGATTTAAGTGTGCCATGGCCGCTAAGCGCAAGGCTCTGAATTGGCGTGCAGTATTATCGTCGCAATGCATGTACGTGTGGGACTTTCAGTCGTGACCCTATTATTTTATTGGGTAAACGTTAGTGGGAAGTAAAAATAGAGGGCCCTTAAGCAGTTTTATATATATCTGACTGGTATATTTATAGATACAGAACTTTGAAAAAGCCGTTTTTAGTCCTTCTGCATTGGTATGGAAAGATGTGTTTAATGTGCGTGAAGTCTTGAAAGCATTCAACCGTCTATACATTTGATAGTTTCGATAAAAAACTCGAATTACTTACTACGTGCAACGCCATTCAATCGCCAGGTAGGCGAACTATAAAGTGAAATTATTAGTCTGTTCATGTTCAATACAACGAACTAATGAGTGATACCCGAATTATGATAAAATAAATGTTTCCTAACTAGGTAACGGTCTTATACATATTAAAATATTTTAAATTATTTTATATTTTACGCTTAAATTTGGTGCAGATCCTACGAATATTTACTAGTATATGGGATTTCAAATTTAAAAAAAAACATGATTTTAACTCGCATCTCAGTTTATCGCCATTATTGGCAAAGTTTTCATTCGCACGACATTATTATACGTTTATCAACAAAAAAACAATTAGACTAATTTGAAAACCTTTATTTACAAACTACGCCAAATACGCAGGGGGATTTAAATTATCTGGATTATCTTTATGAATACATATATGCAAGAAATATATTGAAAATCACCTCTTCTTGATAATAAAAGAATGATATTAAATTAATTATTAAATATAAGTTTAGATAGTTTTGCTTATTTTTCACATCACTAAAGCTAGTAAAATGAAGGTGAACATTTGAAGAAAACTATTATCTATGAAGAAATGTATATTACACCCTCTAAATATCCAAGGAATGCTACCAGGATCAATTCAAGCAAAATTGTAGAATGAGGATTTTTTGTTTTGAAATTAATACTTTTAACAGAATTTTCTTCTTAAGACAGGCCATTATAAATAAAATTTAACAGAAAGATGATACGTTTGTCAACAAAAATTTAAGAAAATATTTATTACACAGTTAAGAAATTTAATAGAATTGAAAATCCTTATACTATTGCAATTTATTACATTACAGTTTTCCCATTAAAATATTTTTATTATTATTTCATTCAAAAATTAATTGTATATAATACAATAATTTTTTATGATTGGCGTGCGCATCAGACAACTTTTGAAAAGTGATAAGTAAGTGATAAAAAAATTAAATTTGTAAGATCAAAAAACAATTTCAAGGTTCAAAAGCAAATATCATCAACTAACAGTATGCAACCAATGAAACGCTGTGTCAATCGAACAAAATTGCTGTAATCGTTGTTAATTTTAATAGAAACCTTAAACTCTGTCTACTTATGCAGTGGAATTACTCAGAAATACACGTACGAGTTATAATAAAGTACTGAGGCACATTAACTACTAATTGTAGCACATCCAATCACAATTAAATAAGTACATTAATGTTTTCAATTAAATTTCAATTTTATGTAATTTTCTGCCCGTTAATGCAAATTGCACTGAAGAACCAAAAAAATCTAGTATAGGCTGTATATGCAAATAACAGAGGTATGGAACCAATCAGTGTACGCGATGCGTTCGGCAGCTAGAACGGTTACTGCTGCTACAATGGCAGGTTATCAAGATTTAAGTGAGTTTGAACGTGGTTTTGTTGTCGGCGCACGAGAGATGGGACATAGCATCTCCGAGGTAGCGATAACATTTGGTTGTTTGCGTACGACCATTTCACGAGTGACCATGAATATAGGGCATCTCGTAAAAATATCACATCTTCGACATCGCCGTGGCCGGAAAAAAATCATGAAAGAACGGGACAAACGATGACTGATGAGAATCATTTAACTTGTCACATGTGAAACAATTTCGCAAAATGGCACAGATTATATTTGTAGACTATTTGCAATATTCATGTTGTTTTTTGCCTCCTGCAAACCTTCAGACATTAGTCCAGTCCATGCCACGTCGTCTTGTGGCATTTCATTTTGTTTGGGGAGGGAAAGGGGTGGGGGGTCCTACATGATATATTGTTGGTGAAATAGTTTTTTTGGCTCTTCAGTGTATGTGGTAAGCTACCATGAGGCACTCAGGACTTTTAAGTACAAGCTTCCGTAGGTTTAGTTAAAAGTATTTGTTTTAAATTTCATTTCGTATGTTTTAACTGTGGTGTATCTTTTCGTATTGTACCTCTACACAATTGGTTATATTTAGCTAGTAAAGCTACATATTTAAGAGACTATTAAACATTATGATTTTTTTATCGGCAGAATAAAAATTGTTCCTGTAGTATTAAATGACGTTACCGCAAATGGGTTCCTACTTGAAAATACTTTCAATACATATATAATTACGTAAATTCACGTACGTTAATATTTTGAATTATTTTTTGTGTATTTTATTACATTTTATTTATATAAAAAAATTTTATTTATACATTAATAATTTTTCCAATTATTCATTCATGTATATTGGTGAAGCAACATTATCAACACATTTTTATAGTTGTATAATATGGTGTGTTAAGGTGCTCAAAACATGGGGAAATACAAGAATTATAAAAAATTTAATACATAAGTTTGGATTAAAGACTTTATTAGTTTTTCTTACGGCTCTGTTATTTCCTTAAGTCCTCTATATTTCAGTATTTATATTTGTTTGCGTTTTATTTTTTTAATTAAATTGATTTACTTAAAATTATTTTGTTGTATTAAAATATCATATATGTGTTTTAACACTAATTAGAGCAGGATATTTAAATAAAACGAGCTGATTTTATAAAAAATACAATGAATGCAATTATTGTATGATATTTATGCACATTATGTTAAGAAGAGGACATATGGAAATTTTAAACAAGATCGTATTTAATTATTAATCTTAATAGTTATAATAATTTTATGCACCAGTTTCTTTTATAAACATACAAATTAATAGCTTAAAAATTTAGCAAGTTGTCCCTTATTATTATGGTTACATCAGTGATAAATATAATATAAAAGTAGTTGTCAATTTGACTTTTAAAATTACTAAACATATTTATTGACGTAGAATAAACCGGGCAATTTTCCAATATGTACCACACATGTTTTATAAATCTACTGTGAATATCTAGTATACTAATACTGAATACCATTAGACGTTATTAAGATCGCGTATTTTAATCAATATTTTTAGGTGTCAATTTGAAATATAAGTTATTTTACAAACTAAAGATATTATCTTAATGCTAGAATTTTGGAAATCTTGAAAGTCTCAAAAATTGGAATACGGCAATTATCGTGAAAAGAAAATAGATTATTGAGTGTCCAAAACGGTTATATAATATTTCTTTTGTAAAAGACATTGCACTTATTTACTATTCAATATAACTATTTGCATAAGATTTAACAGAAAATTGTTTAATTTCAAGAAATAAATATCTCACAAACTCACCGTAGATGGAGACCAGTAAGGAGTAGATGACCAAAACACGAAACATGTTGATGAAGTTCCATCGTTGGTGTTAATTTTCAGGTATATATTGAACAAAAACCAATGTTAAGTGGTAGTTCGCGTCATTTCTTATACGAGAGAGGATCTGATACAATTGTATGAATTATATACGTTTCAGAGGTCACGTAACAAACGGTGATTAAAAATTATTTCGCTTTTTAGATAATAGATTTGTAAAATTTAAGGTACTTTACAATGTTTCGAATTATAAAACTTTGTCTGAAAATAATTGCACAATTGACAAACAGAATTATTTATTTAGTGGAGCCATTTAAAGGCGCCTATGAAAGGCTGAAAGGCGTTGTACTAACTAAAACGAAACTATTTCACATAAAAAAGCAACTTTGATTATTAGGATTCATTGGGTCCGGGAGCAATTGTAAAGGTGAGAGTTTCCGCAACTTTCTAATAATCAAATTTAGCACGTATTGTATAAACTGTAATAGTGCTCCATAGCCTGTGCCGAAACAATAAGAAATAACTTCAAAACTGAATAAAGATCGAACTTGTTGTTAGGGTTAAACTTTTGTACCTTCTTTGGCATTTGTCTTTTTCACAATCCGAAGTTATTTCAATCATAATGATAATGTATCTACCAAAACCGGCATGATAATGAAAAAAATATAACCATAAAAATAAGACAAACAGTAAAGTTTATTTAAATGCAGATAAAGTTTTATACACTGATAGAAAACATTTTTTAGTCGCTACAAAAACTGTTTGGATGATGCTTCACCAGAAGAAATTATGATGTTGGTAAAAAACATATTGTGGTGTCCAATAACACCTAGAGTGATTAGTACTAAAGCTATTTAGCTTTCCGTAACGTATACGTTCATTGAAAAAAGGTTTATTGGCTGCAACCAATTATTAATTCGGAAGCAACAGCTTTTATGTTATCAACAGTAAAATATTTTGCGGCTACTGTAGAACTACGTCAGATATATTCAGTGCCTAAACTCTCGTCTGTCTGCGACGCCATATTTGTCTGTGTTTATTCCTTTGCATCAGGTTTCGAACTAATTAATGAGGGATATTTTGAAGTTCTCACGAACAGATTATATCATTCCTTTATTTCACGTATGTAAATTTTACACATAAATGATTGCAGAACATTAATTTTCATAAGGTGCAGTGTGCAGGCCTTGGTGTATGTTCTACTTATAAGATTTATTTATACATGCTGAAGACAACACTTCAAAGTCTAGCAAGTTAGCGTATTGGTAAAATGTTGAACTCGCAGTTAAGATGTTCAAGGTTAGAAATACATTAATTACGACTTTGAAATTAGTGTTTTAAGTTTGGTTAGACAATACCTACCTACGAAAGGCCGCAACCCGCAAAATATCTTTGTGAATTTCGTATACTGGTTTTACTGCCAACATCGTGACATTTTCTCTGCGAATAACTGACACGTAACGGCCAACAAACACACTAATTTTATTACGGACAACAAGCTATATTTTCATCTTTCCTTTAAATATTGAAATGACAAAAACATTTTGTCGGCACCACAAAATCTTTTGTCATGTCTATATTAACAAATTGATTTTGTGGAAGCTAAAAAAAATATACTTTGGTTACCACGGAACAATTGTTTCAGTTTCGCAGCTGTTTAATGTCATAAAATAAAAGTTCATTCTTTTAACAATGGATTTTTTTTTATTTGTACCATTCTCACGGCCTACTAAGGGGTAAATTTTGTTCCTAGAGCACTTCACCTACATTTCATGTTTTATGCCCATTATGATTGGTGTCGTAAAATTTATTTTAACTGATTGGCAATGATTGTATTAAATTGTACTAGTTATATTAAATATTATTCTGTATTTGAAAGTGCATTTCCAGTCACATATTGTAGAATACATGACATAATAACTGTTCAGAAGAAACGAAAGAAAAAGGAATTACGTATTTCTTACCTTATAAAAGAAAATTTGTAAGTGATAGGAATTTAATTTGTTCACTGGAAAAGTCAATTTAACGAGTTTCGATGTACGATTATTATACCTTATTTAGAGGTAAGAAGAAAATTAATTTTTGTGTTTTACGACCAACCTACATTCCCAGAGATTTGAAAATTCTGAGATTGCGATTATGATAGGCTTCAAGCCAGAAAGCTTTTGACTAATAATAATTAGAAAACTCACACTAAATCTGAAGGTAACCAAGCTGAAATATTTTTTTGTACTCGATTATTTTTGTCAGGCTCTTTGAAACCTTCTTTTGTACTGAATAATGATAAATGCAATGCGTTTTGTATTATTTATTGACGGAAATTGTGTAAGAGAGGAGAAAATGAAGTTGATGCTTCAATGAGACTAGCAGCAGCATAAGAAACGAATATTGTTTTTTGAGAAAATAAATTTGCTATAAAGGTTTGCAGTACTAAATACAAAGGTAAGCACGTGCTAACGTCTTATCAACGTTGATATATACGGAAAATACTCTTCAAAGAAGTTGGAAGGTGTGAAGTAATCGGCCATAACAGGTATTAAGGAACCGTCTCACAATTCGCCCTTGGAGTACATTCGGATAACCGTAATAAAGCCAACTACAAAGAAATTACCAGCATTAATTCTGCAGTGACATACTTTGGCAGGCCAACTGTGTTGCTGATTGTACATCAAAGAAAATTTCTCCACTTTTAGCAGAGAGTCAAAAATTAAAAACATTTAACTTTATAATAAGGTGGATTAGGCAAGGTAAGATTTTGTGTTTGGATCGCACTGAAGAATATCCCAACAAGTAGTGAGTTGATGGATTTGGGCGTGTTATACAAGCGAGATCATGAGAGTTGATGAGATAGAAGCGAGGTGGAAATGGAGCGGAATCAGAATACAAGGGCGGGGGAAATAGGATATTTTCGAGAAAACTAACTGATTGGTGGCATCGCCCGGCACGATTACCACGTGCGAAAGATTGGGAAGCGACCCCGTGGTGAATCGAACCCGGGTCTCCTTGCTGGTAGGAGACCACCATAGCCAATATGCAACCGTGGCTCTCAAAGTGTAAAACGTCCCTGCGTTTTAAATAATTACCGACGCAAAGGAAAAATGTATCATTTTCACAACCTGGAAATAGTATTGTATAACTAAAACAGTGAGCTTTTTTGCGTGAAAACAAAACAGCAGCTTGAGCTACAGATACAATAGCAAGCTGGTTTATTACAGTCTCATGTAGAGCTAAAGTCTTAAAACGTATTACATCTTGGATATAATTAAGAGCAACTCCACAATTATTTTGAGAACGACGATAAAAAAACATCTCTTAAAGGTGTTGATGCTGATGTTGCTAAAACAGGTGTTGTGTTTGTTAAGCGAGTTTCTCAAGCTCAAGAAAGTTATGTTTTTACCGTCGTTCTCATAATAATCCTGGTGTTTTTGTTAATAATGTTACCATATTAATATCAGAGATATAATATTATGGAAAAAATTTGCTCTACATGAGATTGTAAATAACCAAACTTTTATTGTATCTGTTGCACAAGCTCCTGTTTAGTTTTCACGTAAAAAATTTCAAGTGGAGATGGGTAATTAAATTTGGATGTTTCGTAAATTAAATGGCACGGCTTATTACGGCTACAACCATTTGCATTACTTTAAGGTTTTGAAATTTATGCATTTATATTTGGTTTACAGTATAGATTGCAAGTATATTGTATACCACTACTCACGTTTGAAAGTACTGCAACCATCCGCAAAGAATCATTATAAATTTCTCTCATATTTTTTCTTTGTGTGTTAACATCTATTCCTTGAAATAAGTTATCTTTAATTTAACTATTATAACTTTGAGAATTTTTTAAATAATATCGATAACGCATGTTTGACATATTCTGTCTAACGGTGACAAAGGTTACGTTTATATTTAAACGAATATGTTTCTTTTTTATCTAAAATGTCCCTTAGAGAGCTAAACAATACCTTTAAGTGAGATAGGTTTTTCTATAGACGAGATTGTACACAATAATGAAATATTTATCATGTGCCCTTGTTTAGGCTAGGTTTTTCTTTAGATTAGAGGTTGGAATCAATATTGTCGACTTAAACCATTTATTCTTACATAACTATGAGAAGGTTATTAATTTACACGTATTATATAATGTTACCATCCTATAATTTATATTAGTATGTTGAGGAAAGAAATTTCTCCTCAATATCAAAGAAAATATGAAATCAAATGGCTTCAAAACATTTTATTTGATTTGTTAAATTAAATTATATCGAGTGTAATTACAAGTGTAATTGTGAAGGATGGCGCTGTGAGAAGTGTGGCAGTTAGACTCCAGCATGCTGCCTGATCCAGGCCCTCAGTGCGGCGACGTTTGCGTACACCCCTGGAAGGTTGGGACGCGCACAGCCGGCTCCCCAGGACACGACACCCATCTGTGTGTTGCCGGACACCAGAGGACCACCAGAGTCTCCCTGGCAAGAGTCCTTCCCTCCTTTCACCTCTCCGGCACACATCATGGTACTGGTGATCCTGTTGCTGTAGAAGGTGTTGCACTGTGCATTGCTGATCACGTTGACCTGCACCTCCATCAGCTGGCTGGATGCCGCTCCGCCCTCAGATGTCGATCCCCAGCCTGACGTCACCACACTGGCTCCTGTTGCGGGCGCTGAACTCGCCAGCCCAACTGCCCTCACACTAGCGCTGTACACGAATGGCGTGGCCACCTGCAACCACAAGCTCTTAACTCTGACGGCTTACGTAGTTTTACGAGGATCGCGTGGCCTTCATCACTCGGAAGAGGTCGTCTATACGGATCTTGGCTCGCAACTACATTCACAACACTAGTACGGCCAAGAACACAGCTACTCGCAGAGCCAGTAATAATAAAATTGCTACCTAGCCTAGCACCGATTGTATTTATGAAACTCTTTCTCATATTGTGCACAATTCCTGAAACACAATTACTTTTAGGCCGCCGATTTCCCATATATAGCCTAATTGGCATAACATACAATAGTGCATCCGAAGTAATTCCAAATATATTATCTTACATAATATTAAATGGTTTTATAATTTACATTTAAAACATTATAATAATTCTCAACAACACTGTCATCATCACATATATCCTAAGTAATATTATAAATGCAAAAGTGTGTTTGTTTGTTTGTCCTTTCATGTCGCAACAGAGCAACGGATCGACGCGATTTTTTGCACAAACATAGTTGAAGGCTGCGATGTGCCATAGGCTACTTTTAGTCCCAAAAAAATATCTTATTCCCCCTGGAATAAAATTTATGTCGGTACCATAACGAGGTACCATAATGTACACCATAATTAAGGTACAAAGACATTAAATTTATATTTTGTGCACAAAAATATGGTCAACATAACATAAGTTTGGAACCGCATACCATAACGTCAGTATTTCATAAGATCATCCAGAAATTCAAATCATAATAGACTTCGAACAACCCAAGTTTACCTTTCAGCCTGGTATGAATATGTGTGGGCTGTACCATTATTAGTTCTGCAACACATATATCGTTATTTCGTCCGATAATTTTGAATTCCTGCAGTAATGGAATCTGCACCACCCAAGCTTACCTTTCGGCCTTGAATGAACATGGTTGGGCTCTACCATTTTTTGTTCTGCATTATACATGTCGTTATTTAGTACGATAATTTAGAAATTCAATCCATAATAGACCATGCCTACACCCATGATTTATTTTCGGCCTTGAATGGACCTGTCTTGGACGATTGAAGCATGCATTGGTGGCTACACTTATTTTGAAGCCGGCGTTTATCGCAGGCCATTTAATGACTTCGCTGGATTTCAGCTTGACGAAATTCCGCCTGACGACATATATGAAAGTGCACCTCTACAATGACGTTCATATAGAAGATTATGCTGATATACTATTAAAAATTGGAGAAGGGTGGTTAAAAACCTTTGCCGTCGACTGTGTGTCACTAACGAAGAAATTTAATAATTTCGTGCAGAGTGATTCGGAGCTGATTACTAGCTTTTACTCCGATCTACAAAGAAATATACATGACGGCCAGTGTCTATGTAAAAAAGCGATTCTAACACCAAATTTTATCGTTAGTGCTCTGTTGTGTGTTTATGATCAGTGTCTGTAGTAAGAAATACCATTATTTCTTCCTATAAGTTTGTTACTATCAAGACGCGAGCAAAGCCACGGGTAAAAGCTAGTAAATCACATATTAAAGAATTACATTTTATAATTTGTTATAATCTTATTAAGTTAGAGATTAGCAATGCATATTGTTTGTTCGCCAAGAGTTCTTTGTTAGATTCATTTGTTTTTCAAATTATTGAAATAAGTAAATTTTATATCAAATTAAACGGAAAGAAAAAATTACTTATTGTGTTAATTTGGTAATGTATGAACTCACCTTGATTAGAGCGATGTCGTAATCTGTAGCCGGGCTTGTGTGGTAGCTGGCGTGATTGATGATTTGAGAGGCCTTGTGGACTGTACCTCCACTGCCCCGCACGGTTGAACCAACTCGGATGGATACTGTCGCCACTGCATCACTGCAATCAGAAAAATCACAAATAGCTTGCAGTGAGTCAATGTAACAATGTTGTTTATCGGATATTGTTTACATTATCTATAATTGCAAGAGTTCACCAAATAAACTTCAACGGTTCATCAAGAGATGTCTCGCAATTAATATCTGTAAAGAATTCATAATTTAAATGGGCTTTATTATACATAAAACAATTATAATAGTAAATGACATTTAATCATTTAAACCCAAACATTAGGTAGAGTAAGTTTTGAATCGGATAGAAATGGTTTGATATTAACGACATAAAAAATTATTTTTCTTTCATTTTTCTTCAAATGGCTTCTTTTTTCGTAATTACATTTGGAAACTGTATTTCATTCCGTTAAAAAGATAGATTACTTGTTTATTGTCATCGACTAATTCACCCATTACATTAACAAAGCCAATTGACCACATGTAGATAATATGCTTCATGGTAGAGGATTTTCATCCAAGCGCTGTTTTCTTAAAAGAACTACGCTACATTTTGTTCCGCATCTCTGTAGGTTATCGAAGAAAGCCATTGCAGCTACGATAAAATTTCATAAATTGTGTCACGGTAACTGGTTTAGTCAGTTTCATTGTATGCTTTAATGCCTTTCCAGTCATGAGAGATTTGTCTATAACATTTTTGTAATAATTGAATTGTGTTTCGGAATATGTTCGGTACATATGCATATCACTTATTGCAAGCTGCCCGTGCAGTCTGAAAGTTTACATTTTCTACGTAAATACTTCCGTTATTTTCCTACTCTTGAACCAATTTTCTTTAACGTCGGAATTATAAATTTTTTTATTTTTTTTTTAAAACCATATTTATAACAATTGTTACGATCCTTATTTATGTGGTAACCTTTTTCTGAGTGTTAATAATGTAACAGAATCTTATTATACTGTCAGGACATTTGATGGAAACGTATTGTTAAAATCTGTTATCAAATTGCCAGTTTGATTGTTGAATCCCTAATTACCATAATTAGTTTCCTTCTTTAAGAGGTTTTTATTTTAAAAAAGTTTTTTCTTGAGACCTTGTAAATGTGTCATACAATTTAAAAATATGCGTCTTTGCATATAGACATCCTATATAAAAAGTACATCAAAATCTTTTTTAAGTTAAGGGCGGAATAGGGTGAAACCTAAACATTCATATTATACCTGAAGTGTTTTATATTATAAAGAAACTACACGTGTATCCCTACACATTAACAATTCGTTAAAATGCGCGTCACGTAGCCTATATTTTTTTCGAGCAATTTGTATATCTTGAAGCTGTTAGGTATTGTTATTAAGTTCCTTAATAGTTATAAAACAAAAATATTGTAAAATCCATATTCTTTGAAAAGCAAAATAAGTCAAGCTCTCTCGTTAAATCTCTGTGTGTGATATTTAGTCGGATTCGGTTCAGCGAGATCAGAGTGAACTGAAACCACAAATAGCGAGAAAAAAAAAGGGGCATGTAATTTTCGTGTGATATTCTTGACAAGGAAACTTTAACAAATTATTACTATTTTATTTAGAGAGAAATAAGAATAATCACATTACTTCCTATTATCGACTGATTCTTTGCTAGTGAATATATGTTACATTAATTATACACTAATAAGAATACTACGATAATCATGCTCTTCAATAGTTATAATAATTGTTGTGTTTTTTGGCTTCTCTGGTTGATAAAGCCTGTGTTATAACATTAAGGATATAAATTACATGTGGCACAACCATACTGTTAAAAAACTGTTTTCGGGAAGGAGCGATATAAATTATTAAAGCTGTACACTATCACCACTGCAAACGTAGTAATATAAATTTTGACTTATATTGATAAAATACTGAGCAATACAGAGTATTCAGCAGATTAAAAACCAGTCTTCTGAGTCTTTGCAGTGTTAGGTATACTGTCAGGTGAGTGGTGGCGATTAGGATCTGCTGAACTTTGTGGAGAACGTCGGCAATTACAGCACGTACTTGTCACTATTACATCGACCAGTTTTCATTTTGAGATGAGATGGAAGTAAAATTAAAAGCGAGATAAACATATACTGCATTGNCTGAACTTTGTGGAGAACGTCGGCAATTACAGCACGTACTTGTCACTATTACATCGACCAGTTTTCATTTTGAGATGAGATGGAAGTAAAATTAAAAGCGAGATAAACGTATACTGCATTGAGACATGAGTTTCCAGTGACACCAAGTTTCAACCAATTGTATCAACCACGCATAGGCACTTTACAATGCCGATATTAACGGAAAATATGCTCCTTTCTAACGTTATTTACAAAACCAATTTCTTTAATTAATGTTAACTACTTTGTTGTTTAAACACTTCTATACCATATATTATATTCAAGTTAACTCACCAGTAATACTTGAACCCAAATCACTTTTCTCTTTCCGGGGAATAACATACATAGTTGAACACCTAAGATTATGCTTATTATCCAGTTGTGTTTATAAGAGATATTATGTTACCAAAGTATTTTATATCTAGGTAACTTTCAAAGTATATAAATATTTCCTTACCTGATACTGCAGTGGGCGGCGGTCAGAGCAAAAGTGTTGCTGATGACGCTAGCACCACATTTCTGACGGCCGTTCTGCTCATAGGCGGCCTGAAAACATCATTTTTACATAACAATTTATTTGCCTACATATCATGTGTTTTAGTCAAAGTTTCATACATTTGCTGTTAATGCCTGAAATCGTAGCATAATATAATGTGAGATATCATATTTAAGAAAACGAATTCTTACTATAATTAGGACATACGAATGCGTACTTTAAAAAGCAAATCATCCTATAACCACTTTGTTAATATTCCTATTGTTTTAAAAAATATGAATGTAACATATGCAAACTACAAATGCTCTACGCAAACAATTATTATATTTTTGGTGTACTACATAACTCGGCAGATATGACAAAATTGTTACTCGCAACTGCCATTGTAAGTGTTTCTTTAAAATAAGAATTCTCTAAAGAAGTTGTTTTAGAATACGTTATTCGTCAGCTTCAACGAAATTTGTTGGTAAAAATTTAGTAAGATAACGCTACGTTCACGTACTTAAATAATGGGTATGAATGATTTATTTTTAATATTTTTATTTGTGATTTTTTTTATTTACGGAATTAATTCCACGAAATACAAATAAAATAATATATTTCGTTTACAAAAGTGTAAGTTAATAATCAGAAATTTCCAGAAAATACCTTGACTGCAGATTTTAAAGTCCTAAGTAGTTTATTCGGTTACCTATAACACATATTTTATAAAGTCGCAATGTTTTTCTCTTGTAGAAGCTGGAGGACAGGAACTACCGTCAATGACTAAATATTCGATATATTTAAAACCACTTGAAAAAAAAATATTTTTGTTGGAAGACTGCACTTTTATAACTATTTTTATATATATTTCAAGTGGAGCTTACTCATTGAGCATAAATAAAATAAAAGCGAGCATACTGTTGCACGATAAGCAAACTTACCTGGTAGGGAGCTTGATTGATGTTGATGGCATGACCTCCTATAATACGTCCATCCAACTGAAACTCGTCCCTGAGGGACGCTCCTGTAGATAAGAAGACAAGAAATACTATTTTGATGTAGCTGTATCAAGTGAACATGAAAATTAAATTAGACAAACATAAAATAAGATTATATTAAATGTTCCTATGTAACCGGAGCTTTTATTCGTGTTTGAGGCCGCGATGCACGGGAGCGGTAAGGCGACACTGACACGTGCACGAAATGCGCCATAGCCGCTAAGCGCAAGGCTCTGAACTGGCATGCAGTATTATTGTCGCAATGCATGCTCGTGTGGGACTTTCAGTCGTGACCCTATTATTTTATTGGTCAAATCTATAGTGGGAATTTTAAGAAGAGGGCCCTTAAGCAGTTTTATAAGTCTCTGACTGGTATATTTATAGATACAGAACTTTGAAAAAGCCGTTTTTAGCATTTCTGGATTGATAAGGAATGGTGTGTCTAATGTGCATGACGTCTTGAAAGCATTCAACAGCCTATACATTTGATAGTTTCGATGAAAAACTCGAATTACTAACTACGTGCAACGCCGTTCAAGCGCCAGGTAGGCGAAACAATTATGTGAAATCAGTAGTCTGTTCACGTTTCTTACAATGAACTAAAGAGTGATACTCGAATTATGATAAAAGAAATGTTTCCTAACTAGGTGAGCGTCTGAGACATATTAAAATATGATAAATTATTTTATATTTTAAAAGATAATTTGTTGCAAAACGACATATTCAATTTTATATATATATATATATAATTTTTCCCATATAAAAAAATATAACATAAAATATTGGATTATAAATAAAAAAAACNTCTTACAATGAACTAAAGAGTGATACTCGAATTAAAAAGGAAGAAATGGTTCCTTACTAGGTAAGCGTCTCCTACAAACTAAAATATGGTAAATTATTTTATATTTTAAACGATAATTTGTTGCAAAACGACATATTCAATTATATATATATATATATAATTTTTCCCATATAAAAAAATATAACATAAAATATTGGATTATAAATAAAAAAAACATTATTTTAACTCGCATCACAGTTTATCGCCATTATTGGCTCTGTCGATTAGAAGACCATACAAATAACTAAAAATTGCCAAGTTTTCATTCGCACGACTTAATTATATGTTTATCTATACAAAACAAAAAGACTAACGTTTAAATCTATATATTAAATCTAAGCCAAATACGCAGAGGAATTTAAATTATCTGAATGAACTTTAAGAATACAGATATGCAAGAAATATTTTGAAAATCATCTGATAGTAAGGGAATGATATTAAATTAATTATTAAATACAAGTTTAGATAATTTTGCTTATTTTTCACATCAAAAATGCTTTTCAAATGAAGGTGAACATTCGAAATCACTTTTATCGATTAAGAAATATTTATCGTACCCTCTAAATAGCAAAGGAATATTATCAGAATCAATTCTAGGAAATTTGTAAAATGTAATTTTTTCGTTTGTAAATAAGGACTTTTAACAGAATTTACTTATTTAAGACAGGATATTATAAATAAAATTCAACATAAAGGTGATAAGTATGCCTGCATAAATTTCATAAAATATAAATTACACAGTTAAAAAATTAAAAGAATTGAATATCCTTATACTATTGCACTTTATTACATAACATGTTTCCTATTAAATTATAAATATTTTTATTTAATTCAAATTGAATTATATATAATATAAAATTTTTTAACTATTGGCGTGCGCACCGGACCATTTTTAAAAAGTTGTAAGCAAGTGATGAATATATTAAATTTGCAAGGTAAAATAAGCAAATCTAAACTGTTCATAAATGCCATTTTTCATTTGAGGACAATGTCAAGGTTCAAAAGCAAATATCATCAACTTACAGCATGCAACCAATGAAACGCTTTGTCGGTCGAACAAAATTGCTGTTACCGATGTCAATTTCAATAGAAAGCTAAATGCTGTCTGCTTATGCAGCGGAATTAATCAGAAATACACGCACGAATTATAATAAAGTACTTATGAACACTATTACTAATTGTAGCACTTCCAATCATAATTAAGTAAGCATAGTAATGTTTCCAACTTAAAATTCAATTTTATATAATTTTCTGCCCGTTAATGGAAATTGTACTGCAGAGCCAACAAAACGGTTATAGGCGTGCGTATGAAAATAATAGAGGTATGGAACCAATCAAACTAACGCGATACGGTCGACAACTTAATCGGATACTGCAGCTACAATGGAAAATTATTAAGATTTAAGTGAGTTTGAACGTGGTGTTATAGCTGGCGCACGAGTGATGGGACACAGCATCTCTGAGGTAGATATAATATTTGGTTGTACGCGTACGACCATTTCACGAGTGTACCGTGAATATCGGGAATCCGGTAAAACTTCACATCGTCGATATCGCTGCGGCCCGGAAAAAGATTGTGAAAGAACGGGAGAAACGACGACTGACGAGAATAATTAAACTTGATAGACGTGCAACCCTTTCTCAAATTGGCGCAAATTGGATATGTGGACTGCCCTGAAGGATTCATGGTGTCATTTGACTCCAGCATACTATCAGACATTAGTTTAGTACATGCCACGTCGTCTTGCGGCACTTCTGTGTGCTCGAAGGCCTTACACGATATTATGCAAGTGTACCAGTTTTTTCGGCTCTTCAGTGTATGTTGTAGGCTACCATGATTCACTCAGGACTTTAAAATATAAGCTTCCGTAGGTTTAGTTAAAAGTATTTGTTTTAAATATGATTTCGTATATTCTAATTATGGTGTATCTTTTCGTATTGTACCTCTACACAATTGGTTATATTTCGCTAGTAGAGCTACATTTTTATTTAAAAAATTAACATTATTATTTTTTTAAATGCCGAATAAATTTTGTTCCTGTAGGATTAAATTACGTATCCGCAAATGAGAGCCTATTTGAAAATACTTTCAATACATATATAGTTACGTAAATTCACGTACGTATATATTAGGAAATATTTTTTCTGAGATTAATTACATATTAATTATAAAAAAAATTATGTTAACATACTAATAATTTTTCCAATGTGTAATTTATGTACATTGGGGAAGCATCATTATCATCAAGGTTTTATACTTGAATAATGCGGTGTGATTAGATGCTCACAACATGGGGAAATAGAAGAATTATAAAACATTTAATACATAAGTTTGGATTAAATACTTTATTAGTTTTTCTTACAGCTCTTTTATTTCCCTTATTCCTCTAAATTTCAGTACTTATATTCCTTTGCATTTCATTTCCTAAATAAAACCGATTGTCTAAAAATTACTTTCGTGTATTACAATTACAAATGTGTTTTTAAACACTTATTAGAGCAGGATATTGACATGAATTGAGCTGATTTTATATGAAGTAAAATGAATGCAATAATTTTATGATATTTATGCAAATTATGTTAATACAAGGACATTTGGAAATATTAAAAATAGAGTGTAATTAATTATATATCTTAATAGTTTAAATAATTTTAGGCTTAAGTTTCTTTTATATTCATGAAAATTAATTGCTTGACAATGGAGCAAGAAGTTTTTTATTATTGTGTTTACATCAGTGACAAAAAATATTATAGTAGTTGTCAATTTGAACTTTACAATTACTTAACATATTTTTTGACGTTGAGTAAACAGTACAATTTTCCAAATTACTAGACACATTTTTTTAAATTCTATTGTGAATATCTAGTAAACGAATACTGACACACTTAGAAGCTATTTAAATCGTTTATTTTAATCTATACTTGCAGCAGTCAATTCGCAAAATAAATTATTTTACAAATGAAAGATATTATTTTAATTATAGAATTTTGGAAATCTCTAAAATCGCTCAGTAAACGGAAAATCGTAAATAACGTGAAAAGAAAATAGATTATTTAGTGTCCACACCAGTTATATAATATTTATTCTGGAAAAGACTTTTCACTTATTTTCTCTTCTATATAACTGTTTGTATAATAATTAACAGAATATTGTTTAATTTCAAGGAAGAAACATTGTACAAACTCACCGTAGATGGAGACCAGAAAGGAGGAGATGACCAAAAGACGAAACATGTTGATGAAGTTCCATCGGTGGTGATAATTTTCAGGTATATATTGATCAAAAAACCAAGGTTAAGTGGTAGTACGCTTCATTTCTAATACGAGAGATGATACCTGATACCATTGTGTGAATTATGTGCTTGAAAGTAGTCACGTAACACAGAGTGATTTTAGATTATTACGCTTTTTNCCTGATACCATTGTGTGAATTATGTGCTTGAAAGTAGTCACGTAACACAGAGTGATTTTAGATTATTACGCTTTTTAGATAATAGATCTGTAAAATTTAAGGTACTTTATTACGTTTCCACTTTTATAACTTTGTGGGAAAATAATAGCGCAATTGACAAACAGCATTAGTTATTTAGTGGAGCTATTTCAATNCCACTTTTATAACTTTGTGGGAAAATAATAGCGCAATTGACAAACAGCATTAGTTATTTAGTGGAGCTATTTCAATGCGCCTATGAAGGCTGAAAAGCATTTTAATAACTAAAACGAAACTATTTCACAAAAAAAGCAACTGAGATTCGTAGAATTCATTGGCGGGAGCAATTGTCAACGTGTGAGATTTCGCAACTTTCCAATAATAAAATTTAGCAAGTATTGTATAAACAGTAATAGTGCTCCTTAGCCTGGACCTAAACAATAAGAAATAACTTCAAAACTAAATAAAGATCGACCTTGTTTTTAGGGTTAAACTTTTGTACCTTCTTTGGCATTTATCTGTTTTACAATCCGAAGTAACTTAATCGTATATACTAAATNTAGGGTTAAACTTTTGTACCTTCTTTGGCATTTATCTGTTTTACAATCCGAAGTAACTTAATCGTATATACTAAATGTATCTAACAAAACCGGCCTGATAATATAAAATATGTAAGTGAACTAAAATAAGAAGAAAAATAAAAATATAGTTTTGGTTATGCTGATAAAGTATTTTATACACTGATAGAAAAAAATTTTTTAGTCGCTACAAAAACTGTTTGGTTGATGTNTAGGGTTAAACTTTTGTACCTTCTTTGGCATTTATCTGTTTTACAATCCGAAGTAACTTAATCGTATATACTAAATCTATCTAACAAAACCGGCCTGATAATATAAAATATATAAGTGAACTAAAATAAGAAGAAAAATAAAAATATAGTTTTTGTTATGCTGATAAAGTATTTTATACACTGATAGAAAAAAATTTTTTAGTCGCTACAAAAACTGTTTGGTTGATGTTTCACTAGGCGAAATTATGATATTGGTTAAAACATATTGTGGTGTCCAATAACACCTGGAGTGGTTAGAACTATAGATATTTAGCTCTCACTAACATACATGTTCAATGAAAACATGTTAATTGGCGCAACCTATTATTAATTTGGAAGCAACAGCTTATATGTTATCCACAGTAAAATATTTTGCGGCGACTGCAAAACTACGTCCGTTATATTCAGCGCCTGCACTCTGGAATTATCGAAGTGGCCATCTTCTGTCTGGCCACGACGCCATATTTGTTTGTGTTTATTTCTTTGCGTCAGGTTACGAACTTATTAATGAGGGTTATTATGAAGTTCTCATGAACAGATTATATCATTCCTATATTTCACGTATGTAAATGTAACACATAAATAATTGCAGAACATTAACTATTCATAAGGTTCAATGTACAGGCCTTGTCGTGTGTTCTACTTATTAGAATTATTTATACATGCTGAAGACAACACTTCAAAGTCTAGCAAGTTAGCTTATTGGTAACATGCTGAACTCGCAGTTAACAGGTTCAAAGTTAGAAATACATTAATTACGACTTTGAAATTAGTGTTTTGATTTTGAATAGATTATACTTACCTACGAAAGGCCGCAACCCGCAAAACATTTTTCTGAACTTCGTATGCCACTTTTGCTGCCATTATCTTGACATTTTCGCTGCGACTAACTGACACGTTACTACCAACAAACACCTTAATTTTATTAGCGACAAGAAGCTATATTTTCATCTTTCCACTAAATATTGGAATGACAAAAACAATTTGTCGGCACCACAAAATATATTGTCATGTCAATATTAACAAATAATTTTTGTGGTAGCACAAGAAAATAATTTTTGGTTACCACGGAACAGTTTTTTTCAGTGTACAGTAGTTTCGCAAATGTTAAACTTCATTAAATATATTTAATTCTTTCAACATTGGCCATTGTCTATTTCTACCGTTCTCGTGGCTTACTTTGGGGTAAATTTTGTTCCTAGAGCACTGTAACTACATTTAATGTTTTATGCCCATTATGATCGGTATCTTAAAAATTTATTATAACTGATTGGCCATGATTGTATTCAATTGTAATGGTTATTTTAAATATTATTATTTATTATAAAGTGCGTTTCATGTCTCATATTGTAGTGCACAGGACATAATAACTCTTCAGAAGCAACAAATCAAAAAGGAATTACTTAATTATAATTTTATAAAGGAAAAATGGAAAGATATTGGTTATTTTATTTGTAAACTAGATAAAACAATTTAACTTTCTAGGATGTACAATTATGATACCTGATTTTGTGTTTTAAGACAAACCTTTATTTCCAGAGATTTAAAAAATCTTAGTTTGTGCTTATAGTAAGCGTTAAGACAGATGTAATCAATATAAAAAAAAATTAAAAAATTTAGCGTCACGACGAGGATTTTGCTTAAAATATTACCGCGCAATATACGTGTTTTTGACTCAATGAATTAACGCCTTAGAACAAGTACTCACCATCATTCATCTGACCACACATTTCTGCGTGAGGATGTTTGCGTTCTCATGCTGTTGTCTGTCATGAATGAAGTACTGGGTGCGCATTCTTTGCCGCAGTTGAGACAGTGCGCTTTGTCATTCCTCGTATAGTATAAATACCGTTACTGCGTGAAATATAGGAGCTTGTACCACGCGAGGTTCAACATGTGGTGTTAAATATATTCAACCAAGGCAAAACGTATATCGAGGTTTCAGATTCTGTAATTAGACGTGTCCATAAGTCAACGACATAAGACATTCTAATTTGTTGATGAATAAACCCAGGACAGGTAGACGCTCGGACTTAATTGAAGAGTGGAGCCCCCAAAATTTTTCCATTTCTAGGGTACAACTGTTTATAGCCCGCTAAATTTAAATAGAGGTACATGAATTCCCCGTTCTTACAGTGAGAAAAACATGTTTGCCATTAAAGTAAATTCACCATCACAAAATATTTTGATTTATAATAAATAACGAATACTAAATCACCTAGCTTGACCTTTTTTTAGCATAAACCTCGAGAGCAACCATAAATAACTGTAATAACCTGGGATTTGTTAAAAAAAGTTAATCGGAAGCAAATTTATGTATTGAAACCTGCTTTCCGCTTGTCTTGGTGCGTCAGTATTCTGCGCATGAATAGCTATGAGCAGAAAGGCTAATCCCTTTAAATAAAGGTAAAATTATTATATTGCCACCCACAGTAAAAGTGACACTATATTTCTTAACAGGTTCGTTCTCCACTGGAAGAAAATATATTTTTTAACTAAACAGTGTAAAAATGCTAAAACTATGTGGATCATAAAAATTGTACTAATAACCCTAACACATACTTAAAATTTCTGAAATACATGCTATATGTCTTAAATTCATTTACGAATATTTTATGGTGGAATAACGAAGATTCTAGACATTCTCGTTAAAAAGAGTTGCTATATATATAAGATCCTCAATATATGTAAAAAGAAATGTAAACTGATAATTACCCAAAACCTGGAAGATAATTCTTGAAATTGCTTGCACCCAAAATTTACCCCAATTGGTAAGAGTTTCCATTGGTTATACCCACTGGAAGAATACGGAATATAAAAAAAGCAAAATTGGAAAATAATGTTCCTTTCCTACATGCTGAAAAATGTATTCTATATTTGGAATAGGATACTGATCTACATAGATTTTTTATTTACCTGACGGAACTCACAAATTATCCTATACAATCCTGACTGATATTTCGGCAGAAGGAAAGCAGGACTAGCGTGATTATTACCCGTTTAATAGACAATATTCTGCTCCATTTCTATCCTTTATAATAGCCTTAAAATTTGCTACCTTAGTTAAATAAAATTCATAAAAATTAGCCGTAAAATGTTCCGAGTCTTTCAGTTTTAACTCGGTTGAATTCTGCATGAATGACTTAAACGAGTTGACACAACATTCTAAAATTCTATCTTAAAATCCTCAATAATTTCTTCTCTTTCTCCTTTATAAGTTTGGAAGCTTGCATTAAACGATGACTAAGACCTCTTGTCTTTAATACACACGGCTGATCCTGTTTAATACAAAACACTAAGAATTTATCATGAACTTCTACTGTAGCACGCATCTGTCCGAAAAACTCAATAGCTAATAAAAGGTAATCAGACAACTCTAGTAACACACAAAATGTCAGCTTCAAGATAAAATTTCTAACTTTAATTTTAAACATAGCATGGCATTATAAATACGAAATTCCATCATCTGCTTATTAGAATACAATTGTTTTACCTTTCCTTACTTGGATCAATACCTTAAAAAAGGTCTTTTAAAAACATTACACAATTGTTGAGTAAGTAAAGAGCATGACACACCATAGTCCTATGAAGATGTAGTTTGGATTTGGTTTTTAATAACTATGGGTACAAAGAGCAAACCATGTTTCCTTTCACACTG
Organism: Clitarchus hookeri; assembly: GCA_002778355.1. Lineage (NCBI taxonomy): Eukaryota > Metazoa > Arthropoda > Insecta > Phasmatodea > Phasmatidae > Clitarchus > Clitarchus hookeri. The sequence goes on along the minus strand of NQII01004312.1, from coordinate 82,225 downwards.
AAAAACTTTTATATCACTTTAACATAGAGTTTTGACCCGCTTAGGACATTGTGACTTATAACATTTCTGGCTCTCTACAAAACAACACACAGTATCCTTCCACGCTATTCATTGGTACATATGTTTCCCCCTCTCCGAGTGTATAAACTATACACATCAGAATTCAAATCTTCTTTTCCTCTCTCACTGCACCCTACACTACCAAAGTTTATCATAGGATATGTTTATGGGATGGAAAATTTTGCAGGCAGGTTGTTGCTCGCCTGACGAAACGGCGCTTCTTGGTATTTCCTGACCTACCCTCCACACACACTGTTCCTGACCTACAGAATGTTGTCGTTTCTTGAAAACACAACATTCGCGCTGTGCCTGACCAAAACCATCATAATGAACATTACCTTATACGTCTTTATCGACACCAGACGTTTTTTCTGACTTAATAAAACAATAACAAGCAAAGTGATCGCGTCTACTACATTAATAGTAAACCTAGCGAGCACTTCATGACTTAACTTCTGGTACAACACTATCATGAATAGTTATTTCCACCTGCGTTACTGAGTCTAGATATTGTGCCAAACAAGTGGGCTTTCTTTCGAACATTAAATATGTGCTTTTGCTAGGTACCCAATTATTAAACATAATATGATTAAAATATTCCTCTGGACATGGCAATACAAACACGTACTCCATATAAGGTTTTTAACCTAAAGATACACGCATTGACGCTTTTCTAGTACATGCATTTTCCTTTTTTTCTACCGCCACATTGGACGACACCTGCTGGTGGCATGTGTTCGCGACATGCTCGATGTCCCATATTTAATATCTAGCTATAGTAAAAAGTTAATAAATTTATCCGGAATTTTAAACAAAAGCGCAGCGAACAATACTTGCTTGATAAAAATATTTAAGGTAAGCAGCTTATTAATATTTCCAAAATATTCCAATCATTTGATAAATGAGTCGTCATAAGCGACGTTAAACGTGTAACAATATCTGCTGGTAATTATTTTATTTGTATTAACAAATGACGAATCACTTATTTGGTGTCGTACGGTCTCCATTACATCCTTGCCCTGGCCTTCATGCCCATTTCCTGGATTCCGTCAGAGCCAAGTACCTCCTCGCCCACTTCTTGCAGCACATTTGCAAGAGAATTATTGAGTCACTGAATCCACAATGTCGACATTTTGTACAAGTAANAATGACGAATCACTTATTTGGTGTCGTACGGTCTCCATTACATCCTTGCCCTGGCCTTCATGCCCATTTCCTGGATTCCGTCAGAGCCAAGTACCTCCTAGCCCACTTCTTGCAGCACATTTGCAAGAGAATTATTGAGTCACTGAATCCACAATGTCGACATTTTGTACAAGTAATAATATAAATCTACCCACGACCAGCATTTCAAAGCAGTTTGCACTTTAACACCTATTCACAAAGTAATTCAAGCATATTTATGTAAACAAGCCAATTGGAGATCAGCAGAATAGGGTAGAAATTGAAATCCTCTTTCCGCTTCTCACATCACGTCATTATTCTGCACAAAAATAGTGACGAGCAGAAAAGCAATTTGGAGTGACCACACCAATTTCCAACCATTTCTTAATAGTACCCTAACCGGAATGATTCCTTAAAATATAGTAAAAAATGTGAGAAAGTCTCCTACAGAATTATTACACATTATTTCTTAACAGGTTCGATCTCTAACGGAAGAAAAAATACAAAAAAACAAAACTTTGATTTTATTAACCAGTATAAAAATATTACAATTTCAGAGATCAGAAAACGTATACGATCAAACACCATACATACTTTAGATAACAAAAACGTAATATAAAAAATCAATTTATTATAGTTAATTGATGGTGAAATAATAATGAATTCTGTAAGCAAACACAAAGATCCATGAGAAGTAAATACTAAATACAACACTTTCCCTGAAATACCTCAAATTTTGGCAATGAAGATAATAACGCTTGTCTGTCTGTCTTTCCAAATAACCATATAAGTATACCTTAAATATGGTTTAAAATTGAATATGCCTGTCCTACTTTTACATTCCTTTCATTATAAACTCTAATCCGAGAACGAGAAAACGCCGTTTTCCCCCACTGATCATCTCCGTCCAAAAGCTCAGCTGATCATCTTGGAATCGGTTTTATAGACTTCTTCACAGTCGAAATCCCGAACACGAAAACTTCTAGAAGTGCACATTTAAACAGTAATGTCAGTAAAAATTTAACTTGACAAAAAAGGAAGAAAATTCACAATTTTTACACGCGCTCTCTACCGTAATGTCGTGGCAGTTTGGCAACACAGCATGTTGCTCGTGACGTCACGCTACTAGTAACGCTGGGGTGCGAGACTCGGCGTGTTCTGGCAGTAGAGAGCTATGCTTCGACGAGGCATGAGCGCCAGTGGATTGCTGGTCAGTGGCGGTCCCATTCCACCACTTACACATAGCACATCGTTTGCTGCTATCTTTGCTGCATGAATAAATGGGGCTGGATTCCGGTGTAGTTCGAAGGTACGGTATTATGTCCCAGAGACGAAAACCTCCTTAACAGACAGGCGTACGAGATCGCACTGTTAATCGGGTGAATATCTGGTGAACCTTGGAGATCTAAATATGCAGTGCGTCTCATAACGATGTCCAAATCTCAAAATATTAAACCATTTAACTGATTGACTTATGTTCCAATGATAACTTTTCCTTTTTACTTATAGATCATTACATGCTTTCAAACTTTATATGTGATAACTCCTGCAAACAATGGATAATGCAACTGAAAAAAGAAAAACGTTTCAACTTATATCACTCAAAAACTACTGACTATGTCAGTGACTTGAGTCCAAATAATTCCAAGTGATGTACTCTGATTTAAATTTATTGTTACTGCTTCATATGACATGTCGACAGTTGGTTCTACAGATTCCAAAGTCGGTGGCTGCCAAATAACAACGTATTCAGTAAGTGTTTCACTGTATGAAACTACGTATTTGGAATAAAGGAAGCATCCATAGGCAATTCAAGATGCCATTTATTATTAAACCAAGAGTAGTGTTTAAAAATCTTTTAGCAAAATAAATATTTGGGGCATGATTAATCATTTCTGTTACAAGATGAAGCTCTTCAATTATACCGCCTGGAAATATACAAAATATTTGTTACTAAAATTGTTCTTGGACTCCGAAAATCAAAAAACTAAAAATGATAGTACAGTAATAACTTGGCTACTGGTAGAAAAAAGAGACATATCTATTAAATGATGAATGCTTTTCTTAATTTCATTTTAAAAAAGACATATTTTATTTCAAAAAAGTATGTGACCGTCGCCTAACTTTAAAGGAAACATCCTCTCATTAGCACCACTTCGTAGGGCAGCAAATTTTAGTATTATAAGCACATCATTGGACACAGACACGGTCACGATTAATAAAACGTTATCTATAAGGTGGAAGCAAAGAAAACTGCTAAGTGAAGCATCGTTGCATTCGTGGTGCAGTAACAAGGCGCTTGGAATATACCCTGGACCGCACAAATATTCGATATTTCGAACTACCGACCGGCTTTTCGACCACATATCAATCACTTTGGTGACCACCCACCATGGCGGACATTTTATGAGGGTTTTTCGTTTGTAGTTCATCAACTGAAGTATATAAAAGGTTCTAGTAATAAACTAAATTCGGTACAAAAAAAACTTTTTATTTTAAATGGGATCCGCAGAAAGTAATTGTATTAGTGACAGAGAAAACTGAACGACAATGTTTCGTGTTAGATATTGATTAATGCATTTTTGTTTATTATACTCATGTATTTTTTCAGCGCAAGGAGTTGATAGCAGACGAAAATGTAAGAATGGCCGTCAACTATATAAACAATTAAAACTCACATATGTGGGTACCAAGAAATCCACTTGTGTGTCAGACCGTACTCTTTGTAATTATATATAGAAAATTCCTGGGGTATGTTATTTAATAAGGCACCCATAAAATAAGTGGATTTCGGAAGAATTCTTTTCTGCCAGATAGGTTTTAAGTGTACTTAAAAAATGGAGTTATGTTATCAATATATATTGTAAACATAAACACCCTTGGACCGTGTGTTTGTATATAGAGGTATCCTTTATAAAATGTACAGTACTAAAATAATTTATTTTTAATCATTGCTGAAAAAGGAAAGTCACAAACCAAAACCTTTAATGATAAACATACATAAAAAACTTGTAATCCCCAAAATAACATTTCTGAAATGATACCTACAATTCAATTTTTTTAAACTCTACTTGCAACACTAGTCAAACTTTCGAAAAAATTTCTAACTTAAATAACATTGCCATGTGAAAACAGTCAAAACATGTAATAATTAACCTAATTTCCTTAGTTCGAAAATGACAATAAGTCCTCATCTCAAGTTCACCGTTGTTAAAATATTAAAGCCATTAGAAAACGTAAATAAGCGTCATTGAAAGGTGGCGTTCAATTTTCACTGCTCACTATGAACTAATAGCGTAGACTTTTCTGACATTGTTCTCAACACTGACGTTGACAATATTCGACTATTCTTCTCCTGGAACCGTTGAAAATAAATACTAAACGACTCGACGTCCACTTGTCTATTGATATATAGTCTAGCTCATGCTCTTGGGCCTCATGTAACTTCTAAAATCCATGGCATCTTAACGTTTTATACCCGAACTGACACATATAATAAATTATAAAAATAACGCTAACGACGTGCGTTTAGATATTCTCCTTACTTTGGAATTCCGTAAGAGTCTTTGGTCATACCAGGTGGCCTGAATACGGTTCCTTATTAGGCCTTAACTTGGAAATTATTAAATTCCCTACGAGAGGAGACGAGTGCGGTCTCATGGTACTACATTTGGAAATCCAGATGACTTCAGTACCCAAAATTAATTACATCGTCGCTAATCCAATAGACAGTTTTGGCTGCATATATAATCCAAACGGATTATGCGCGCAACGACATATCATTAATTTAAATTTCATTGACAAATTACAAGATTCACTCTTCTTATTTATTTAAGAATTTCTAAAATGCACCGAACTAAATAGTAAAGAAACTTAAACTAATATTTTCAGTATTTTATTTATAGTAAATACTGAATCTGTGTACTCTTCCAACATAACTGAAGGACGTAAACTATAAACATCGAGCTGAAGTTGTAATAGTTCCTTCATGTGTTGAAGTAAATTTTATTTCAACCACAATGCAGTGAAATTAATTCAAAATTTTTACAAATGGTGACCAGTAAAGAGATTTATTTGCAGGCTTAATTGGAAGAAGCCTGCTAAAACATGAAAAAATTCCTTATTTACGTTTCTAAATAGCCAGGGAGATTTTCATTTGGCGTTAAGCGAAATAGAGCATTGCATAACTATACAATGGAAACATGTTCAGGAGTTGATTGAATCCTAATTCAAGTTTCTTCGATCTAGTGTCGATGTAACAGTGTCACAGAGAAACTGTGAAACACTTAATATTGAACGCACTATTCCATACAGGGAGGTTGCCACACCACATAATTTTGCAAAAGATATACACTTTTAAAAAAATTAATATCCATTACAAAATTGCAAATACCATTTCTAGAGAAACATTTCTAAACCAGGAAACAGAAAAAAATGATTTTACAAAAGAAAAAGGCTGTTTTTAAATGGCAGAAACTAGCTTTGAAGTTCGACAACAAACGATGTAAATTGTCAGTAGATTATAATGGAAGATTCTTGGAAACATTTTCACCACTATTCAATAAAAAATGTTTTTCAATAAAAGCAAACGGCAAGTTTGGCGGTAAAACGGATGTACAGACACTGGTACTACGCTACGTTAAGTGTCACGTAAGGCTTACGAGTATGTGAGGAAATATATAATTATTCTTCTGCCTGGTTTATCAACTCTCCAAAAATTTACGATAAAAGTGAAATGGTCTCCCGGTACTGTCAAATAAGTTTTGTCTGTGCTGCATGCGAAATCACGAGTATGACACGTTCTGGACGTCGCACAGTAATTATAATTTAATGAACTGGAAATACACTGTGACAAAATAGATGATCAAATTTTTGGCCCTAGCGACAACCTGCAAATGACAATGACAAAAGGACAGTCATCCTAGTGGAATCAGGCAATATTTTGTGATTTTGACGCTGAAGTTACTCGGGAGAGGCTCTTACGTGTTATCGCTACGTTGGAGGAGAATGGTTTTTATTCGTTGCAGTACACTGATACACTTATTTTGGTAGGGTTTAACTATCAAAATAGAAATCGGGTGGGTTTTCCAAGCAGTTGATTTATTTTTCATATAAATAATTCAAGTTTTTCAAAATATTCAAGAAAACCGTGGCGCAGTGTATTTGGTGTGCACATTGCTAGCATTTTAGCATAATGCAAAGCATGGAAATTCAAATATCGATCTTAGGAATATTACAATATCAATGCCTCGTGTAATTTCAAAAAGACATAAATTAAACAATTTCACTTCGTAAACTGCATGAATTATTAATATATGTATTATAAAAAATCTATTATCATGTCTCGTTTAAATAAAGACGTTTTGGAAACGACCTTTAATTCGTGGATAAAAATTACTGGACATGCAAATCAAAACCCTACCCCCGTGGATTTCAATTAAAGGCTAGATTTTTTGTTGCTTGGATTCAAAATGCCTCTTCTAGTTGGTACCTGTGTCAGTGGGCTTGATTGAAAAATCATACAAGACAATCCAAAATTCTTATTTATTCGAACACTTATAGAGAAGAATGTCGGCAAAAATTACACCCAAGCAACAGTCTTGCGACGTGTCCTCTGCTGATGCGACAACAAAGGAAAGCGCTGGCTACCTACTGACTTAGGCTACGGTCACTATGGATGCGAGTTCTAACGATAATGTGTTCTGACGAGTTCTTACGAAATCGTACGAACAAACAAACACCTGTTTTCTAATAAGAGTGTTTGCACTGGCAGAGACGAACACGTCAGAACATGCACGATGTCGTCAGAACCAGTTCGGATTTCAAACAATTTTGATTTTTTCGTGTGACCTGCGTCTGTTTTGGGTGTTTTCATGCATTGAATTTCGAATTATTTGGTTATTTCACCATTGATAACGATAAACCGATACGTCTTGTGTAAGAGAATAGGTGTTTGTGGGATACGAGAGTGAAAAATTATCATAAAAGATATATTTTTCGGCAAAAGTGATAAAAAGTTGCTACAGAACTCAACACTAACAGTAAGTACAATTTTTTATTTTCATGTTGGGTTTAAATTAATAACATAAGCAATAAGAATTAATGTTAACATTTTATTCAACAAGAACATGACTAGTAGAGCTGTAGTTTTTTACAGTAGGTTGTATTGAAACGGAATCTCACATGCTGGACAAACAAAATAATTTTTCAAATTTTCTGTAGCCTTATTCGCACATCTTCCGTGGTGATTATATGTCCGTTAACTGGCACATTTTGTAGGGGCTCAAGTACATCTTAGGAATATCAACCGAAGAAAGACCTTCCTTATCGATGATTAAGTAACGCAAAAGACAAACTCATTTAACTACGATGTCTACTTTATCTAGATCGATTTGCAGTTCAGTTTTTAAACACCTCCACTTGGCTTCCAGAATACCAAAGGCACATTTCACTCATCGTCTAGTCATAGTCTATAATTAAAAATCCTTTCTTCGAAAGTAAGTCATTGTCTTATATATGGTTTCAATAAATACATTTTCAGAGGATAGGCATCATCACCCAACACAGCATAGGGTCCTGAAATGTCGGTTGTCGGAATATTTTCATTCTTTGGTACGTTTAAGGTGTTTGCTTCAAACCGTTGATAAACGTTTCAATCTAAAAGGTTCCCCCCGTCACTTTGCTTACCGTAAGCCCCAACTTCAACAGCAATGGACTTGAAATTTGCATTAGCTATTCCCTGCAATATAACAGAAAAATAGCCCTTATAGTTGAAATATGTCAACCCTGTTTGTTTGGGATATTTCATGCGAATGTGTTTCCCGACTATACAACCGATGCAAGTGAAGAAATTTTATTTGTTGTAGAAGTCACTCGCGATGGTTTCCCATACCTCTGAAGTGGTCAATGACATATGTTTATCGCAGAAGCACTCCCACATAGCTTGGCTTGTTTCGTAAACTATGTTTCAAATAGCGCAGTGTGAAATTCTGTACGAGAACCTTCGGGCTCAAAATGACATCCCAGTTTATTGAATTCTGTAATAAGAAACAACTACCATACAATAAATCAATATATCGATTAAAACAATAATTCAAAACACTAACATTTCAATAGGTTACAATTAAAAACGTAGATGAATTAGTTTTTTACCACTTATTCCAGGTGAAGCAGCCAAAACTTGGTGGCAAGGTTTGTTTGAGGGACACGTTTTGCAAGGAATTTAGTAAGAATCCTAAAAAACGCAGTGGTGACGAGGGAGGGATCATCAAATAGTATAAGTGGGCCTATTTCAAAAGCATAGAGTTTTTGAAGGACCAATTACAAAAAAGACAATTGCAGGGTAATGTCCCGAGCGAGACAACATTTCATGAACACAATCAGAATTCAACTACTGCTTGTTCCCCTGGTCCCCCCGAAAACGAAACAGAATCACAAACAGAAACTCTCGAATCACATCAGAACACAACGAATGAAACTACGCCACCACAAAACTTTGCTCGTCCTCAGAAAAAAATTGCGAAGATGAATAATACCCTTGTGGTTAAAAAAATAATGATGCTTGAAAAACAAGAAATACAAATGTTCAAGGAAAGATATTCAGCTTCTCGAAACGAAGATCTGGAATATCATTTTCTAATGAGTTTGCTGCTATATTTGAGGAAATTACCAGAAGAAAGAATAATTTTTGTGAGCACTAAACTCCAACAAGTGTTTTACATTGAGGATCTTTTGGGGGATTGTAGAGGGTTAAAGATCATCATACACTACAGTCAATCCATCATCCAACACCTTTACTTTGGCGTTTCCGCATGTTGTTCGTCGACGAGTGATAGTTGGGTAAGTGGTTCATAAGTGAAAACTCCACTGAGTACTCCTCAATACGAAAACCTTGCTTCTTTTTTTAAATGTAACGCCTAGCGATATAAATTAGAAATGCAAGTACCATTTGTTAAATTTGCTGAGTATTTAATTTCACTTGTTTATATTTTCATTTTTGAATATTTCGAATTTACATTGAATTAAAGAAATGATTACATTTTAAACTTTGTCTTGCCTTAAGGTAACAGCCAGTCTTTGTTTTTCCGAAATACATTAACAAAAATTGGAGAACTTTTTGAGGCTTTCTTCTATCCCCTTCAGTATGTAATCAAATGTTGCTGGTTGTATCCTGCAATACTCGAAAACTTTTCCGGTTGGTCCCACAATTCGTGAAATAACATCTGAAACTCTCATTTGTCGTCTCTACTAGAAAAAAATGGTTGAAATGTTCTGTTTTTCCACCATTTGAAAACAATTACTTCATTAACGGACCTTCAAGAAACTAACATTCATGAAGTTCGTCCATCTTTGCTGGGCGGCAGAAACGTACTGACTATCAGAATATCAGAAAACGCACTCACCTTGTTCTGACGAGTATATCGGACGTACTCGTCCGAACACATTTTCATCAGAACTCGCATCCATAGTAACCGTAGCCTTAGCACATGGGAGCAACGTCAGAACGTTTTGTACTTACAAAGTAGTTTTCCATAAATACGCTACTATCTGTGTTCTGCCCAGGATGGTTAAAAATAAGTCAAGATCGTTAAACAATTCCACCGCAGGCCTATATAGGCACAGTGAGAGTAATGGAAGAAATTGTTGAGCGTATTTATGCAAAGGAGATAAATTCAAAAGCATATTTATCATAAAAAAATATTGTATTATTCTCTGAGGTAAAATTTTTACAAATAACACGAACGTTTTGATGAAATTTGCAACCATCGGTACCTTTTTCTGCTTTACATTTCAATATAAATTTTGAAATACACCTTTTAAAAGGGAGCAGATAAAATAATCTTCTGATAACAAAATAGAGATCGTAAAATATTAGGATGCTAGTTATGAATATGTATATATGTATAGAATAATTTTTAAAGATATAAAATAAATAATTAAAAATTTACCAACCACTTATGCGTAAGCATTATTATAGTCTCAAGTTATAGCGTGAAAATTATTTAGTGGTATCATGCACAATTATACGCTGTGCCTCTTAAATGGTATTTTGTAATTATCTGTATAAATTTTTTTAATGTAATCTCTTTGCAATAGTTATTTTGTGAGTGCTCTTCTGTTCTGAAATGAATATACTTACTTGTATTGTACTTAAGCGCATTAGTTGAGTAACTGTGACATTGTTTTTCCTAAAAAATTTGGATGTATTTTTTTTTTTTTGTAAAAAGAGAGCTTTAAATATTTTGTTTTGAAAGCGAGAGATATTTAAATAACAGATATTTCATGAGAGGCTGCATTTAGTAAAATTAATTTCTCACCCTCTTTAGTGTTGAATGTCTGAGAACTATACATTTAATTTATTTAGAGAGGTACTGTGTGTCGCTAAACGAATTATATGTTGATGTCCTCATTTTTAGTTTATCCTTCGAAAATTATAAATGCGCTAGTCTCTCTATGTGTGTAGGTTTGTTACCACTCAGCTCCATAACGGCTGAACGGGATTTGTTGAAATTTGGTATGAAGGTACTTTAGATTCTGGAATAGGTCATATAGTACTTTTTATACCGGAAAATATATAGTTCCTATGGAATAACAACAAATCATATTTCTTGAACCGCTGAGAACGTAAGCGAAAATTTCTTTTTCCTCTGGTGTCAGAGTTCATTAGGCCGCCCAAGGACATCTGAAATGACTTAACGACTTAATTTAATCGATAACAACCGGGAACGAATATTTAACGTGCCCTCCGAAGCCCGGAAGGTTTCAGATGTTATGCCACTAAACGATCACCCATCATAATGTGTGGCGCTGGGAACGTTGTTTAACTTTGATTTTAACTCATCGACGCTGGAAAGCGAAAATGTGTTCACTACGTGGTTGTTGCTTAGATACACTCTAGAACAATACCGTACTACTTGGATATAGGGTATAAAATATTTCCTTCCTTTGGGTTGCCGTAATCAGTTATAAACCTAGACCTACATAGTAAAATATTCTTTTCACATTAATTTTATGTTATAAGTGTATCACTGTAAATATTCCATTGCACGCGGGCAAATCCGGCCCGGTTGACTTGTTTACTATATATTTAAAAATTTTAAGTATTAGTAAGAGACGCAAAGTTCTATCAGAAAAACATTAAAATTACCAAATAGCGATAATTGAGATATGGTCTGTGTTCACAAAATCCATCCTCTATCCTCTATGGTCACCAATTGATTGAATATTATGGAATGAATTGAAACTTAATTTAAATTTAAATATATATTTGTAACAAAAGTAATTTTAAAAATTAATTCCATATTAAATATACACTATACGAAATTATACTATACCATAATCGTATCATAACAAAAAATAATTAATGAAAAGTTTTTTTTCTCTTTTGTAAAGAACGAAAAGTAAAAGTAACTTAAGTTTCACTGGGGATTACTGCTAATGGGGTCTCGGTCCGTGAACTGTGGTAACTCACCACATAAACCCTGCCAGGCAGGTAGATGACCGTCTATCCGGCACTGTTCTGCTGGATTTCTTTTAAAATTTGCCCATGTACCATCATTTGCAAACTACAATTCAGTGTTTTGGCGCTCCTGTCAAAAACAGTTATCTATCACAATAGAAATATTTGACCAGAAAAAATACGCGAAAATTGCCTATTGAAACCGCTTGTTTTCTAGAAATATCATTAACCTAAAATATAAAATAAATCTACTAAAAAGAAATTTTTTTCCTTGCCTTAATATGCTTCTATAAATATAATTTCCTACAGTAAGGTATTTAATCCAAGCAAATATTTAAAAAATTGGCTTAAAAAATGCATTTCATTTGCAGGCATTTTCCGATACCAAATTATCACTGATTTAAAAGTAGGCAGATGTCTTACATACGCATATTTTTTTTAACTCTTGACTGGCGACACGGGGGCCTCATTCCGATTATATGGCTCATGTAGCACGATCCAAAAGATTCAATACTCCCCGAGTTGCGTTGAGGAATGCGAGGGCAATGCCCAGAACATCCTTACAGCTATAACCCAAGTTATTCATTTTACCCAGTGACAGGAGTCGATACAGTTCCCGATGGGCTTGTCCCAACATCGGCACGCGTTCGAGTGGGGCGGCGGCGCCTTTGTAATACTTCGCGCAATTTTCCAGTTACACGTAATATCTCAACGGCACCTTGAAACTTGGAGCTTCACTTGCCGATAGAGGATGCGGTATAAAAGGGACGCTGAATGGATGCATTAAAAAATATGTATTCCTCGTTTCATCATTATATAAGTTTATAGGTAACCGTTATATAACAATATAACTTTTTAGTGAGATATATATGTATATTTAAGAGCTAAACAATCTGGAAAACATGCCTTATATCGTGCAGGCGCCCCGCGAGCACGCAGAAGTTCCGCAAGACGACGTGACATGGACTGGACTAATGTATGAAGGAGTGCAGGAAGCATTTCATACCATGAATCCTGCAGGGTAGTCCACATATCCATTGAAGTGCGAGGCGGTAGATATCTCTACTGAACAGCACGTTGCATGGCATCCCAGATATTCTCAATAATGTTCACGTCTTGTGATTTAGGTGGCCAATGGAAGTGTCTGAAGTCAGAAGAGTGTCCCTGGAGCCACTCGGTAGCAACTCTCGACGTGTGGCGTTTCGCATTGTCCTGCTGGAATAGTCCTTTCCGTCAGAATGCACATTGGACATGAATGAGTGCAAGTGATCGCACAGGATTATTACGGATCTGCCACCTATCAGAGTCGTATCTAGACGTATTAAGGATCCCATTACACGCCAAATGCAAGCGCCCATACCATAAAAGAGCCGCCACCTCTTGAACTGTCCCCTGTTGGCATGTAGTGTCCATGAATTCATGAAGATGTCTCCATAACAGCACACGTCCATCCACCCCATACAATTGGAAACGAGACTATTCAGAAAAGGCAATGTTTTCCAGTTATTAAAAGTCCAATGTCGGTGTTGGCTGGACCAGGTGAGGCGTAAAGCTTTGTGTCATGCAGTCAATAACGGAACTAGAGTCGATATTCGGCTCCGAGCGCCCATTTCAATGATGTGATGGTCCGTTGAATAGTTCACAAGGTAGCACTTGTTGATGCCCCAGAATTGAAATATGCGCCTATTTGAGAAAGGGTTGCCCATCTGTCACGTTTAATGATTCTCGTCAGTCGTCGTTTATCCCGTTCTTTCACGATCTTTTTCCGTCCGCAGCGATATCGAAGATTTGATGTTTTACCGGATTCCTGATATTCAGGGTTCACACGTGAAATGGTCGTACGCGAAAATCCTAACTGTATCCCAACCTCGGGGATGCTATTTACAATCTCTCGTGTGCCAACTTTAACACCACGTTCAAAGTTACTTAAATCTTGAAAACCTGCCATTGTAACAGAAGTAACCGTACTGGCAAATTTGCCAGCAGCATGTTGTCTTATATAGGCGTTGCCGACAGCATCGTGTTACTCTGATTGGTTCCATACCTCTGTTACTTGTATACGCACCCCTATATCAGTTTTGCTGGCTCTCCAAAGTATTCAGTGGCATTTCCCTTAGGAGTTCGAAAGTCCAATATCCAAAAACTTCTGAGTCATATTTCTGGTATTTTTTTACGAATGTTCTGTGCACCTTACGATTCTGTTTCTTCTATTTCTGGTTTTTAATAACAGATACCCTGAGCACCTCCGGATTATTTTGTTTAGTGTTACAGCTTCAAAAATAATTTCAAATTCCGAATTTTCATGCGCATATTTGAGTTATGCTTTTCTCGACAAAGAACCTTCAATTTCACGATATCAATCGAGACTAGTTTACATATTAGTATTAAATTTTTATAAACTTGCTTATCCTATGTAAATAAACTAAAGTGCCAAAACGAAATCTGCATTTTTCAACGTATGTAAACCTTTAGTTCATACATGTAAGCACACGATGTTGCATCAAACATTATTTACAATTATTAATTTTATATGACTACCAAAAAGGGTTGTTTTTTTATGGTAATGCTTATCAATAAAATAATTCGTTTCGTTGAAAATACTGCATTTAATTTTTATTTATTTATCGTAATTTTTCTAAATATGTTCTAGAGTTTGTTTATTACAACCTGTCTACAAATGTTCCTAACTCTGCAAAACATATTTAGATCTAACATGTACAACTCTGTTTTTACAAGTATCTAGAGGATTTGTTTACTGTAAGTCACTAATTTGATTTCCTTCTGCATAATAGCTGCTGTGAAAACGGATTATGCGACCACATTCAATTTTATAATGATTTTGGAGTACTCTTTTCCTGCCTATCCCACACAAAAACCAGCAGAGTTTCCAGCCCACATCAGCTGGGAAATGTCCGTGGTTGATACAGCCTGTTATTGCCAGGGTGATCTTGCTGCTTGGAAAAATGGAGCTTGTTCGGTTATACAGCAAGCATTACAGTGATCTGCATACATGTTATATTCCAAAAGTTCTACAATTTGTTGATATTATGATTTACTGAAATCGGTTGTTATTAGAGATTCTTTTGACGCATGGTTTTGCGGAATGTAATGCAGTATAAACAAGGCGTTTCTGTGTCGTTCGTTGCGCTAACAGACATAATCCTGACAAAAAAGCATTCCAGCGATTGCATGAAGTTCTACGTGTTTCAGACTCTTGTGAAAAACCACCATTAGATGTCAGCAAAGCAGTTGAATTTAAAAAGAGTATATTGCAACACGATTAAATAGTACCAGAAATATAGTAACAGAAAAATGATGATATGCGAGTTTGGAGAGTTTTACAATGACAAATGCTTTATCCTTCCCACATTCAAGGAGTACAGGCACATTATAAAAAAACTATTTTATTCTAGGAGTAAAATATAAATGTAAGTTTTAGCATCTTTCTAATGGTGATCCATATTTTGTGTGCAGAGTGTAATTTACAGACGTGGTTGTATTCAACATAAATGGAATCATAAAACTTTCTACACTCCTAATTGGGCTGAAGAAAATCCAAACGTGGATAGTTAAATCACGACACCAACACCAATTCAGCCACAATATATAGCGCATGGATATACGGTGACAATCTAATAGGATACGTTTTCCTTGTTTGGAGATTAGCAGGTCAGTCTTGAAAATATATCTTCACAAACCAGTTGCATGCACTTTAAGAATACACACCCCTTGTTTTTGTATTTGCATGTAGCTGTTGCATTACTGTGCACTGCGACATTTATAGCTAGATATTTATTTAATAAACTATANTTTTGTATTTGCATGTAGCTGTTGCATTACTGTGCACTGCGACATTTATAGCTAGATATTTATTTAATAAACTATATCCGAATAAATGGTTGTGCCGGGCAGGATATTTTGGTTTGCTTGCATGTTCTGCAAATATAGATAAAATAAAATTATATTTTTTTGGGCCACATGAAAACAGTTGTTCATGTTGCACTCACGTCGATTCACTTAATCAGCGTATCAAAGAATGCTTCCAACTTATTCCACAGAAATCTGGTATTTTGAAAAGAGTACGACAATTTGTGGATCGACGACTCCAGGCATACATCATGTTTAAGGTTATAGTTTTGAGCACTTCCTGTAACGAAAATCAACACCTCATTATTGCAGTACAAACACGGCAATAACTCAGAAACTGTTTTAAATAAGCCGCATGTTTATCTGTCTATTTCATCGTTTTCGTGTGACTTATCCACATTAAGTAAGACATGAACTGTATGCTTCAGTATGCCGATATCTATAACAAAGTTCCATAATGACTCACTATGTGTTGAAAATGTAAATAATTAAATCGGTTTCAGTTTCATAATATGGGCCCAAGATTTGTGCTGCGGCGAAAGCGCTAGCCTCCCACCAAGACCCAGCAGGTTCGATTCCTGGCAGAGACACTCCCGGATTTTCGCACGTGGGAATTAAGCTGGACTATGCCGCCTAGTGGCAGGCATTTTCAGGTATCCTGTTTTTTTCCCCACTCTTTCAATCCAGCGCCTTTCTATACTCTCCTCGCCTCATTCTTATCGGTACTCAAGAAGTCAAGACTCTTAGAAGTTGCACAAACTTCTGCACTACATATTTTGCAATCGCATATTGAGACNAAGAAGTCAAGACTCTTAGAAGTTGCACAAACTTCTGCACTACATATTTTGCAATCGCATATTGAGACTGCTCATTTAATCGTACGGCTACAATCCGTTTTCTTACTTATTTTTTTTTTTTTATTTCTGAATTTCGATATTGTTTCCAGTGTGGCTAGTTTACCACTAGTCAGGTTTAAAATAATAAATATTAACTGCAAAGAATCCATATAAATGTGTTTCAGATTTTTTTTCTTATACGTTATATTATATATATGCCTTGCTATAATAGCTTCTTTTGCTGTTAAAGTTGTGATAATTTTCAAAACAAAAAAAAAATGCATTTTTGATTTATTCTGTATAAAGGTGATTAAAAGTTCATTTATATTTAATAAAATGTTTTTAATTTTGAAGTTATACTTTATTTGGCGCGTTAAGGGTGAAAGTATAGTGTGCAATGGAAGTTGCGTGCGCACAGCATAAGAAATTCAACATTAAACATTGCAATCAAACAGATAATACATTCTGTGACTTACCAACTAGAATTTGAGGTTATGCGAGAATCAAAATTTAATTTTGTCGTGCCAAAGAAGNCGGTACTCAAGAAGTCAAGACTCTTAGAAGTTGCACAAACTTCTGCACTACATATTTTGCAATCGCATATTGAGACGGCTCATTCAATCGTACGGCTACAATCCGTTTTCTTACTTATTTTTTTTTTTTAATTTCTGAATTTCGATTTTGTTTCCAGTGTGGCTAGTTTACCACTAGTCAGGTTTAAAATAATAAATAATAACTGCAAAGAATCCATATAAATATGTTTCAGATTTTTTTTCTTATACGTTATATTATATATATGCCTTGCTATAATAGCTTCTTTTGCTGTTAAAGTTGTGATAATTTTCAAAACAAAAAAAAAATGCATTTTTGATTTATTCTGTATAAAGGTGATTAAAAGTTCATTTATATTTAATAAAATGTTTTTAATTTTGAAGTTATACTTTATTTGGCGCGTTAAGGGTGAAAGTATAGTGTGCAATGGAAGTTGCGTGCGCACAGCATACGAAATTCAACATTAAACATTGCAATCAAACAGATAATACATTCTGTGACTTACCAACTAGAATTTGAGGTTATGCGAGAATCAAAATTTAATTTTGTCGTGCCAAAGAAGTATAACTTCTAACGCGCGTCCATAAATACATGCACCCCCATTATTTATTTAATGTGTCGCTATCTTGAGATTAAAAATACCTTTATTTTAGAAAGATTTTTTTTGGACTAGATGTGTAACAAACTCTTTATGTGTTTAACTATGGCCTTGTTTAGGATAGCTGTTTCTTAAGATTGGAAGTTGGCCTCAATAGCGTCCTCTTTAATTTATACCATTAATTTTTACATAATAATGAGAAAATCCTGAATTCTAGTAGGATAATTTAAGCGTATCATCTTATAATCTATATATATATATATTAATGTTGAAAAACGAAATAGTTCTTCAATATCTAGGAAAAAAAAGGAATCAAATAGTCCCAAGAAATTTTATTTTGTTAATTATATTAAAAAACATACAGTGTAATTACAATTGTAATAGTGAAGGATGGCGCTGTGAGAAGTGTGGCAGTTAGACTCCAGCATGCTGCCTGATCCAGGCCCTCAGTGCGGCGACGTTTGCGTACACCCCTGGAAGGTTGGGACGCGCACAGCCGGCTCCCCAGGACACGACACCCACCTGTGTGTTGCCGGACACCAGAGGACCACCAGAGTCTCCCTGGCAAGAGTCCTTCCCTCCTTTCACCTCTCCGGCACACATCATTGTACTGGTGATCCTGTTGCTGTAGAAGGTGTTGCACTGTGCATTGCTGATCACGTTGACCTGCACCTCCATCAGGTGGCTGGATGCCGCTCCGCCCTCAGATGTCGATCCCCAGCCTGACGTCACCACACTGGCTCCTGTTGCGGGCGCTGAACTCGCCAGCCCAACTGCCCTCACACTAGCGCTGTACACGAATGGCGTGGCCACCTGCAACCACAAGCTCTTAACTCTGACGGCTTACGTAGTTTTACGAGGATCACGTGGCCTTCATCACTCGGAAGAGGTCGTCTATACGGATCTTGGCTCGCAACTACATTCACAACACTAGTACGGCCAAGAACACAGCTACTCGCAGAGCCAGTAAAAATAAAATTGCTACCTAGCCTAGCACCGATTGTATTTATGAAACTCTTTCTCACATTGTGCACAATTCCTGAAACACAATTACTTTTAGGCCGCCGAATTCCCATATATAGCTTAATTGGCATCAAATACATTAGTGCATCCGAAGTAATTCCAATTATAATATCTTACATAATATTAAATGGTTTTATAATTTACATTTAAAACATTATAATAATTTTCAACAACACTGTCATCATCACATGTATCCAAAGTAATATTATAAATATAAAAGTGTGTTTGTTTGTTTGTCCTTTCATGTCGCAACAAGGCAACGGATCGGTGCTTTTTTTTGCACAAACATAGTTGGAGGGCTGCGAAGTGCCGTAGGCTACTTTTTATCCCAAAAAAATATCTTATTTCCTCTGGAATAAATTTTATGTCGGTACCATAACGGGGTACCATAATGTATACCATAATTATGGTACAAAGATATTTAATTTATATTTTGCGCCCCAAAATATGGTCAACATAACATAAATTTGGAACCGCATACCATAACGTTAGTATTTCATAAGATAATCCAGAATCTCAAATCATAATAGACTCCGAACAACCCAAGTTTACATNTACCATAACGTTAGTATTTCATAAGATAATCCAGAATCTCAAATCATAATAGACTCCGAACAACCCAAGTTTACATTTCAGCCTGGTATGAACATGTGTGGGCTGTACGATAATTAGTTCTGCATCACATATATCGTTATTTCTTGCGTTAATTTTGAATTCCTACAGTACTGGAATCTGCATCACCCAAGCTTTCCTTTCGGCCTTGAACGGGCATGGTTGGGCTCTACCTTTTTTGTTCTGGACTCTACATGTTGTTATTTGGTACGATAATTTTGAAATTCAATCCATAATAGACCATGCATAAACCCAAGATATCTTTTCGGCCTTGATTGGGCATAGCTGGGCCGATTGAAGCATATATTTGTGACTACGCTTATTTTGAAGCTGGCGTTTACCGCAGGGCATAGTAATGACTTCGCTGAATTTCATCTTGACGAAATTCAGCCTGTCGACAAATATGATAGTGCACCTCTACAATGACGTTGATATAGGAGATTATGCTAATAGACTATTAAAAATTGGAGATGGGTTGTAAGAAATAGTCGCCAAGAATTGTTTTTCACTAACGAAGAAATTTAAGAATTTCGTGCAGAGTGATACGAAACTGATTACTAGCGTTTACTCAGATCTATAAAGAAAGATAAATGACGGTCAGTGTCTGTGTAAAAGAGTGATTCTAGCANGATTACTAGCGTTTACTCAGATCTATAAAGAAAGATAAATGACGGTCAGTGTCTGTGTAAAAGAGTGATTCTAGCAGCAAATTTACATCGTTAGAACTCTTTCCTGTTTTTATGATTAGTGTCTGTTTAAAATAACATTATTTCTCCCTATAAGTTTGTTACTGTCACCACGTGGTCAAACCCGCGGGTAAAAGCTAGTAAATCACATATTAAAGAATTACATTTTATAAGTTGTTATAATCTTATTTAGTTAGAGATTAGCAATGCATGTTGTTAGTTCGCCAAGATTTCTTTGTTAGTTTCATTTGTTTTTCAAATTATTGAAATAAGTAAATTTTATAAAAAATTAAACGAAAAGAAAAAATTACTTATTGTGTTAATTTGATAATGTATGAACTCACCTTGATTAGAGCGATGTCGTAATCTGTAGCCGGGCTTGTGTGGTAGCTGGCGTGATTGATGATTTGAGAGGCCTTGTGGACTGTACCTCCACTGCCCCGCACGGTTGAACCAACTCGGATGGATACTGTCGCCACTGCATCACTGCAATCAGAAAAATCGCATATAACTTGTAGTTAGTCAATGTGACAATGTTCTTTACCGGATATTGTATACATTATCTATAATTGCAAGATTCACCAAATAAACTTTAGCGGTGCAGCAAGAGATTTCTCGCAATTAATATCTGTAAAGAATTCATAATTTAAATGGGCTTTATTATACATACAACAATTATAATGGTAAAGGAAATTTAATCATTTAAACCCAAACATTAGGTAGAGTAAGTTTTGAATCGTATTGGAATGGTTTGAGATTGACGACATAAACAATTATTTTTATTTCATTTTTCTTCAAATGTCTTCTTTTTTCGTAGTTACATTAGGAAACTTTAATTCATTCCGGTTAAAAGATAGATTACTTTTTTATTTTCATCGGCTAATACACCTATTACATTTACAAAGCCAATTGGCCACATCAAGATAATATGTTTCATGGTAGAGGATTTATATCCAAGCGCTGCTCTTAAAAGAACTACGCAACATTTTGTTTCCCATCCCTGTAGGTTATGAAAGAAAGCCATTGCAGCTATGGTAAAATTTGGTAAAATTTTGTCACGGTAACTGGTTTAGTCAGTTTAATTGTGTGCTTTAATGCCTTTCCACTCATGCGAAATTTGTCTCTAACATTTTTGTAATAATTGAATTGTATTTCGGAATATGTTCGGTACATATGCATATCACTTATTGGAAGCTGTCCGTGTTGTCTGAAAATTTACATTTTCTTCGTAAAGACTTCCGTTATTTTCCTACTCTTGAACCAATTTCCTTTTACNATCCAAGCGCTGCTCTTAAAAGAACTACGCAACATTTTGTTTCCCATCCCTGTAGGTTATGAAAGAAAGCCATTGCTGCTAAGGTAAAATTTGGTAAAATTTTGTCACGGTAACTGGTTTAGTCAGTTTAATTGTGTGCTTTAATGCCTTTCCACTCATGCGAAATTTGTCTCTAACATTTTTGTAATAATTGAATTGTATTTCGGAATATGTTCCGTACATATGCATATCACTTATTGCAAGCTGTTTGTGTTGTCTGAAAATTTACATTTTCTTCGTAAAGACTTCCGTTATTTTCCTACTCTTGAACCAATTTCCTTTTACGTCGGATATATAAATTTATTTTATATATTTTATAACCATATTTATAACAACTGCTACGATTCCTATTTATATGTTAACCTTTTTCTAAGGGTGAATAATGTTATAGAATCTAATTACACTGTGAGGACATTAGATGGAATCCTATGGTTAAAATCTGTTATCAAATTACCAGCTTGATTGTTTGTAGCCCTTATTACCGTAATAAGTTTCTTTCTTTACGAGGTATTTATTTTTAAAAAGGTTTTCCTTCAGACCTTGTAAACGTATCAAACAATTTTAAAATATTCGTCTTTGTGTATAGACATTCTAAATAAATTATATCAAAATCTTTAAATAAAGATCAGAATGCGGTGAAATGTAAACATTCATATTATTACTATTAAAGTTTATGTTGAAAGGTCAAAATAAATAATTCTATTTTCGTCATCTACGTAGTTTATATAATAAAGAAACTACTTATGTATCCCTACAGAATAACAATTCGTTAAAATGAGCGTCACATAGCCTATATTTTTTTCGCACAATGTTTATATCTTGAAGCTGTTAGTAAATATTATTGAGTTCCTTAATAATTTTAAAAAACAAATATTTTTTTTTTCAATTTTCTATGAAAAGCAAAATAAGTTAAGCTCTCTTCTTAAATCTCTGTGTGTGATATCTAGTCGGATTCGGTACAGCGAGATCAGAGTGAACTGAAACTACAAGAGGAGAGTAAATGGACACAAATAGCGAGAGAAAAAAAGGGACATGTAATTTACGTGTGATTGTCTTGACAAGGAAACTTTAACAATTCATTACTATTTTATTTAGAGCGAAAAGAAGAATAATCACATTACTTCTTATTGTCGACCGATTCTTTGCTAGTGAATATCATTTGCATTAATGATACTCTAATACGCATACTACGGATCACACACCCTTACTGTTAGAAAATGATTTTAAGGAAGGAACGATATAAATTATTAAAGCTGTACACTAGCACCGCTGCAAACGCAGTAATATAAATTTTGACTTATATTGATAAAATACTGAGCAATACAGAGTATTCAGCAGATTAAAAACCAGTCTTCTGAGTCTGTGCAGTGTTAGGTTTACTGTCAGGTGAGTGGTGGCGATTAGGATCTGCTGAACTTTGTGGAGAACGTCGGCAATTACAGCACGTACTTGTCACTATTACATCGACCAGTTTTCATTTTGAGATGAGATGGAAGTAAAATTAAAAGCGAGATAAACATCTACTGCATTGTGACAAGAGTTTCCAGTGACATCAAGTTTCAACCAGTTGTATCAACCACGCATAGGCACATTACAATGCCGATATTAACGGAAAATATGCTCCTTTCTACCGTTATTTACAAAACCAATTTCTTTAATTAATGTTAACTACTTTGTTGTTTAAACACTTCTATACCATATATTATATTCAAGTTAACTCACCAGTAATACTTGAACCCAAATCACTTTTCTCTGTTCGGGGAAAAACATACATAGTTAAAAACCTAAGATTATGCTTATTACCCAGTTGTGTTTATAAGAGACATTATGTTACCAAAGCATTTTATATCTAGGTAACTTTCAAAGTATATAAATATTTCCTTACCTGATACTGCAGTGGGCGGCGGTCAGAGCAAAAGTGTTGCTGATGACGCTAGCACCACATTTCTGACGGCCGTTCTGCTCATAGGCGGCCTGATAACATCATTTTTACAAAACATTTTATTTGCCTACATAACGTATATTTTAGTTAAAGTTTGATACATTTGCTGTAATTGCCTGAAACACTAGCATAGTAGTATATGATATATCATATTTAACAAAACGAATTCTTACTATTATTAGGATATACTAATGCGTACTTTAAAAAGAAAATCATCCTATAACCATGTTGTTAATATTTGTATTGTTTTTAAAAATATGAATGTAAGATGTGCAAACTACAAATACCATTACGCAAAAAATTATTATATTTTTGGTGAAATGCATAGATCCGCACTTATGATAAAATTGTTACTCGTAACTGCCATTGTGAGTGTTTCTTTAAAATAAGAATTCTCTAAAGAAGTTGTTTTACAATACGATATTCGTCAGCTTCAACGAACTTTGTTGGTAATAATTAAGTAAGATAACGCTACGTTCACGTACTTAAATAATAGCAATAAATGATTTATTTTTAATATTTTTAGTTGTAATTTTTTTTATTTACTGAANTACGTTCACGTACTTAAATAATAGCAATAAATGATTTATTTTTAATATTTTTAGTTGTAATTTTTTTTATTTACTGAATTAATTACATGAAATTCAAATAAAAGTATATATTTCGATTACAAAAGTGTAAGTTAATAATCAGAAATTTCCAGAAAATATCTTGACTACAATTTTTAATGTCCTAAGTAGTTTATTCTTTTACCTGNAATTAATTACATGAAATTCAAATAAAAGTATATATTTCGATTACAAAAGTGTAAGTTAATAATCAGAAATTTCCAGATAATATCTTGACTACAATTTTTAATGTCCTAAGTAGTTTATTCTTTTACCTATAACAGATATTTTATAAAGTCGCAATGTTTGTCTCTTGTATAATATTGAGGACAGCAACTACCGTCAGTGACTTAATTTTTGATATATTTAAAACCACGTGAAAAATGTACTTTTGGGTGTAGACTGCACTTTTATAGCTTTTTTTATATATATTTTAAGTGGAACTTACTCATAGACTATAAATAAAATAACAGCGACCATACTGTTGCACGATAAGCAAACTTACCTGGTAGGGAGCTTGATTGATGTTGATGGCATGTCCTCCTATAATACGTCCATCCAACTGAAACTCGTCCCTGAGGGACGCTCCTGTAGATAAGAAGACAAGTAATACTATTTTGATGTAGCTGTANCATACTGTTGCACGATAAGCAAACTTACCTGGTAGGGAGCTTGATTGATGTTGATGGCATGTCCTCCTATAATACGTCCATCCAACTGAAACTCGTCCCTGAGGGACGCTCCTGTAGATAAGAAGACAAGTAATACTATTTTGATGTAGCTGTATCAAGTGAACATAAAAATTAAATTAGATAAACATAAAATAAGATTATATTAAATGTTCCTACGGAACAGGAGCTTTTATTCGTGTTTGAGGCCGCGATGCACGGGAGCGGTAAGGGCGACACTGACACGTGCAACAAGTGCGCNAATGTTTATATCTTGAAGCTGTTAGTAAATAATATTGAGTTCCTTAATAATTTTAAAAAACAAATATATTTTTTTTCAATTTTCTATGAAAAGCAAAATAAGTTAAGCTCTCTTCTTAAATCTCTGTGTGTGATATCTAGTCGGATTCGGTACAGCGAGATCAGAGTGAACTGAAACTACAAGAGGAGAGTAAATGGACACAAGTAGCGAGAGAAAAAAAGGGACATGTAATTTACGTGTGATATTCTTGACNAAAAAAGGGACATGTAATTTACGTGTGATTGTCTTGACAAGGAAACTTTAACAATTCATTACTATTTTATTTAGAGCGAAAAGAAGAATAATCACATTACTTCTTATTGTCGACCGATTCTTTGCTAGTGAATATCATTTGCATTAATGATACTCTAATACGCATACTACGGATCACACACCCTTACTGTTAGAAAATGATTTTAAGGAAGGAACGATATAAATTATTAAAGCTGTACACTAGCACCGCTGCAAACGCAGTAATATAAATTTTGACTTATATTGATAAAATACTGAGCAATACAGAGTATTCAGCAGATTAAAAACCAGTCTTCTGAGTCTTTGCAGTGTTAGGTATACTGTCAGGTGAGTGGTGGCGATTAGGATCTGCTGAACTTTGTGGAGAACGTCGGCAATTACAGCACGTACTTGTCACTATTACATCGACCAGTTTTCATTTTGAGATGAGATGGAAGTAAAATTAAAAGCGAGATAAACATATACTGCATTGTGACAAGAGTTTCCAGTGACATCAAGTTTCAACCAGTTGTATCAACCACGCATAGGCACATTACAATGCCGATATTAACGGAAAATATGCTCCTTTCTACCGTTATTTACAAAACCAATTTCTTTAATTAATGTTAACTACTTTGTTGCTTAAATACTTCTATACCATATATTATATTCAAGTTAACTCACCAGTAATACTTGAACCGAAATCAATTTTCTCTTTTCGGGGAAAAACATACATAGTTGAACACCTAAGATTATGCTTATTACCCAGTTGTGTTTATAAGAGACATTATGTTACCAAAGTATTTTATATCTAGGTAACTGTCAAAGTAAATAAATATTTTTTCTTTACCTGATGCTGCAGTGGGCGGCGGTCAGAGCAAAAGTGTTGCTGATGACGCTAGCACCACATTTCTGACGGCCGTTCTGCTCATAGGCGGCCTGAAAACATCATTTTTACAAATCATGTTATTAGCCTACATAACATGTATTTTAGTCAAAGTTTGATACATTTGCTGTTAATGCCTGAAACACTAGCATAGTAGTATATGAGATATCATATTCAACAAAACGAATTCTTACTATTATTAGGATATACTAATGCGTACTTTAAAAAGAAAATCATCATATAACCATGTTGTTAATATTTGTATTGTTTTTAAAAATATGAATGTAACATGTGCAAACTACAAATACCATTACGCAAACAATTATTATATTTTTGGTGAAATGCATAGCTCCGCACTTATGATAAAATTGTTACTCGTAACTGCCATTGTGAGTGTTTCTTTAAAATAAGAATTCTCTAAAGAAGTTGTTTTACAATACGATATTCGTCAGCTTCAACGAACTTTGTTGGTAATAATTAAGTAAGATAACGCTACGTTCACGTACTTAAATAATAGCAATAAATGATTTATTTTTAATATTTTTAGTTGTAATTTTTTTTATTTACTGAATTAATTACATGAAATTCAAATAAAAGTATATATTTCGATTACAAAAGTGTAAGTTAATAATCAGAAATTTCCAGATAATATCTTGACTACAATTTTTAATGTCCTAAGTAGTTCATTCTTTTACCTATAACAGATATTTTATAAAGTCGCAATGTTTGTCTCTTGTATAATATTGAGGACAGCAACTACCGTCAGTGACTTAATTTTTGATATATTTAAAACCACGTGAAAAATGTACTTTTGGGTGTAGACTGCACTTTCATAGCTTTTTTTATATATATTTTAAGTGGAACTTACTCATAGAGCATAAATAAAATAACAGCGAGCATACTGTTGCACGATAAGCAAACTTACCTGGTAGGGAGCTTGATTGATGTTGATGGCATGTCCTCCTATAATACGTCCATCCAACTGAAACTCGTCCCTGAGGGACGCTCCTGTAGATAAGAAGACAAGTAATACTATTTTGATGTAGCTGTATCAAGTGAACATGAAAATTAAATTAGACAAAAAGAAAATAAGATTATATTAAATGTTCCTATGTAACAGGAGCTTTTATTCTTGTTTGAGGCTGCGATGCACGGGAGCGGTAAGGGCGACACTGAGACGTGCACCAAATGCGCCATCGCCGCTAAGCGCAAGGCTCTGAACTGGCGTGCAGTATTATCGTCGCAATGCATGCTCGTGTGGGACTTTCAGTCGTGACCCTATTATTTTATTGGTCAAACCTATAGTGGGAATTTTAAGAAGAGGGCCCTTAAGCAGTTTTATAAGTCTCTGACTGGTATATTTATAGATACAGAACTTTGAAAAAGCCGTTTTTAGCATTTCTGGATTGATAAGGAATGGTGTGTCTAATGTGCATGACGTCTTGAAAGCATTCAACAGCCTATACATTTGATAGTTTCGATGAAAAACTCGAATTACTAACTACGTGCAACGCCGTTCAAGCGCCAGGTAGGCGAAACAATTATGTGAAATCAGTAGTCTGTTCACGTTTCTTACAATGAACTAAAGAGTGATACTCGAATTATGATAAAAGAAATGTTTCCTAACTAGGTGAGCGTCTGAGACATATTAAAATATGATAAATTATTTTATATTTTAAACGATAATTTGTTGCAAAACGACATATTCAATTATATGTATATATAATTTTTCCCATATAAAAATATAACATATAATATTGGATTATAAATAAAAAAAACATAATTTTAACTCGCATCACAGTTTATCGCCATTATTGGCTCTGTCGATTAGAAGACCATACAAATAACTAAAAATTGCCAAGTTTTCATTCGCACGACTTAATTATATGTTTATCTATACAAAACAAAAAGACTAACGTTTAAATCTATATATTAAAACTAAGCCAAATACGCAGAGGAATTTAAATTATCTAATTGAACTTTAAGAATACAGATATGCAAGAAATATTTTGAAAATCATCTGATAGTAAGGGAATGATATTAAATTAATTATTCAATACAAGTTTAGATAATTTTGTTTATTTTTCACATCAAAAATGCTTTTCAAATGAAGGTGAACATTCGAAATCACTTTTATCGATTAAGAAATATTTATCGTACCCTCTAAATAGCAAAGGAATATTATCAGAATCAATTCTAGGAAAATTGTAAAATGTAATTTTTTCGTTTGTAAATAAGTACTTTTAACAGAATTTACTTATTTAAGACAGGATATTATAAATAAAATTTAACATAAAGGTGATACGTATGCCTGCATAAATAAAAAAAAATATTTATTACACAGTTAAAAAATTAATTAGAATTGAATATTCTTATACTATTGCACTGTATTACATAACATGTTTCTTATTAAATTATAGATATTTTCATTTAATTCAAATTTAATTATATGTAATATAAAAATTTTTTACTATTGGCGTGCGCACCGGACCATTTTTAAAAAGTTGTAAGCAAGTGATGAATAAATTAAATTTGCAAGGTAAAATAAGCAAATCTAAACTGTTTATAAATGCCATTTTT
This sequence comes from Clitarchus hookeri, assembly GCA_002778355.1. NCBI lineage: Eukaryota > Metazoa > Arthropoda > Insecta > Phasmatodea > Phasmatidae > Clitarchus > Clitarchus hookeri. Next base: position 53,837 of record NQII01004312.1, on the reverse strand, counting down.
CTTTTGAGGACAATGTCAAGGTTCAAAAGCAAATATCATCAACTTACAGCATGCAACCAATGAAACGCTGTGTTGGTCGAACAAAATTGCTGTTACCGATGTCAATTTCAATAGAAAGCTAAATGCTGTCTGCTTATGCAGCGGAATTAATCAGAAATACACGCACGAATTATAATAAAGTACTTATGAACACGACTACTAATTGTAGCACTTCCAATCATAATTAAATAAGCATAGTAATGTTTCAAACTTAAATTTCAATTTTATTTAAATTACTGGCAGTTAATGAAAACTGCACCAGAGAGCCAAAAAAACTGGTATCGGCGTGCATATGAAAATAACAGAGGTATGGAACCAATCAGAATAACGCGATGTGGTCGGCAGCTTGATCGGTTACTGCTGCTACAATGGCAGGTTATCAAGATTTAAGTGAGTTTGATCGTGGTTTTAAAGTCGGCGCACGAGAGATGGGACATAGCATCTCCGAGGTAGAGATAACATTTGGTTTTTCGCGTATGACCATTTCACGAGTGTACCGTGAATATCGGGAATCCGGTAAAACATCACATTGTCGACATAGCTGCAGCCGGAAAAAGATCGTGAAATATCTTTACAAACGACGACAGACGAGAAACATCAAACGTGACAGACGTGGAACCCTTTCTCAAATTGGCACATATTGGATTTGTGGACTGCCCTGAAGGATTCATGGTGTCATTTGACTCCTGTTTACCATCAGACATTAGTCCAGTCCATACCACGTCGTCCTGTGGCACTTCTGCGTGCTCGGGGGCCCTACTCGATATTATGCAGGTATACCAGTGTTTTTGGCTTTTCAGTGTATGTTGTAAGCTACCATGCGTCACTCAGGACTTTAAAAGACAAGCTTTCGTAGGTTTAGTTAAAAGTATTTGTTTTACATTTAATTTCGTATATTCTAATTTTGGTGTATCTTTTTGTGATGTACCTCTACACAATTGGTTTTATTTCGCTAGTAAAGCTACATTTTTATAAGACTATTTAACATTATGAATTTTTAAAAAGCCGAATAAATTTTGTTCCTGTAGGACTACATTACGTTACCGCAAATGAGAGCCTACTTGAAAATGTGTTCAATACATATATAGTTACGTACATTCACGTACGTACATATTAGGAATTATTTTATCTGTAATAAAATATATATTAATTATATAAAAATGTTTATGTTAACATATAAATAATTTTTCAATGCGTAATTTATGTATATTGGTGAAACAACACTATCATCAAGTTTTTATAGTTGTATAATGCGGTGTGATTAGATACTCGCAACATGGGGAAGTATAAGTATTACAAAAAATTTGATACCTAAGTTTGGAGTAAATACTTTATTAGTTTTCTTACATCTGTGTTATTTCCCTGAGTCATCTTAATTTCAATACTTATATTCGTTTGCATTTCATTTCCTAAATAAAAACGATTATCTAAAAATTACTTTTTGTGTTACAGTTACAAATGTGTGTTTAAATATTTATTAGAGAAGGATATTTAAATAAATCGAACCGACTTTATATGAAGTACCACATGTATGCAATTATTTATGATATTTATGCAAATTATGTTAATACATTGATATATGGAAATATTAAAATTAGTTTGTAATATATTATTAATCTTAATATTTTTAATACAATTGTGCTTCCGTATCTTTTATATAGATAAAAATTAATTGCTTAACATTTTAGCAAGTGGTCCTTTATTTTTATGTTAACATCAGTGATAGATGTATATAATGCTACTTGTCAATTCGACTTTTACAATAACTAAACATATTTATTGACGTTGAGTTAACCGTACAATTTTCCAATTACTACCACATATTTTATATTTATCTATTTTGAATATCTAGTATACTAATACTGAAACCCTTATACGCTTTTTAATTTTTATTTTAATCAATACTTGCAGTAGTCATTTCGCAATATAAATTATTTTTCAAACGAGAGATATCACTTTAATGATAGAATTTTGAAAATCTTGAAAGTCTCTCAGTTAATGGAATATCGTAAGTATCGTGAAAAGAAAATAGATTATTTAGTGTCCACAACAGTTATATAATATTTGTTTTGGAAAAGACTTTTCACTTATTTACTATTCTATATAACTGTTTGTATAAGATTTAGCAGAAAATTGTTTAATTTCAAGAATGAAACATCGTACAAACTCACCGTAGATGGATACCAGTAAGGAGGAGATGACCAAAAGACGAAACATGTTGATGAAGTTCCATCGTTGGTGATAATTTTCAGGTATATATTGAACCAAACACCAAGGTTAAGTGGTAGTTCGTGTCATTTCTAATACGAGAGATTGTATGTGATACCATTGTGTGAATTATGTGCTTGCAAGTTGTCACGTAACAAACAGTGACTTTAAATTTTTTCGCTTTTAAGATAATAGATCTGTAAAATTTAAGATAATTGACTATTTTTCCACTTGTATAACTTTACTGCAATCTAAGAGTGTGACGCACTATAGTATTCAAAGACCATAGGNATTGACTATTTTTCCACTTGTATAACTTTACTGCAATCTAAGAGTGTGACGCACTATAGTATTCAAAGACCATAGGTCATAAATTAACTGGCAAAGCTACACGTTTTTATTTATATTTTATTTTGCAACACAAGAAACCATTTACCAAAAAATGAGGTTTCTGTTTAATACCAGAATGTAACATATCAATAATTACATGCAATTCGTTATATAGACGTTGATGCTCTTTAATTTGTTTAAATGCCAAATGGCATTCTGGTTAAACATTACAAACAACATGATCATGAGTGGGTGTGCCATCAAATCATAAAACAGCCTCTGCAACTTCATTTTATTTAACTTTTATCTGATACTTTAGTGAAGAACTACACATTACCGAGCGGCAAATCTAGCCCAACTGTCGGGAATGCGCCAGAAGCCAGGACAAAGTCTGATTGTCAATTTCCAAAAGAAATTCCGAATCTTCTAAATACTGTCTAATTTTGCCGATACCGAAAACTACTGCCAAACATTGAAGTTCATAAACCGTATATTTTCTCTCTTGTGGGGTAAGATTGCATAAAGCAACATCGACTTCCTGAGTTAAAATGGCCCCACAACTAAACTGGATGCGTTAGTTTGTAAAATTAAACTATTTGAAAAATCAGGTATGCGCAAAATATGAGGGCTAATAATAAAATTTTTTCAGCATCTCGGAGGGTTTCTGTGGGTTTCCGCCCCATTTAAACTTAACTGATATTTTGCGATACTTATTCAGTAGTATGGCTTTTTCCGCTAAATTGGGAATAAATTTGCCAAAAACTTATATTATGCCAATAAATCAGACAACGCCCTTGACATCACCAGGAAGTGAAAACTCTCTAATGGATTTAGTTTACTCAGGATCAACACAGATTTCTTTAAAAGAAATTGTATGACCTATACATAAAATCTCCTAAACGTAGAATTTAAATTTCTTTGGTTTTACTGTGAACCCAGCCTTCTCCAGGAGCGAGAATACAAGCTGAATATGTTGTAGGTGTTGTTCAAAAGTTTCTGAATAAACAACTAGATCATCTAGGTAATTATACACATATTCAAATTTAACAACATTAAAATCCCATCCAATAAACAGGTTAGTACATGTGAACCTGTAGCCAGACCAAAAGGGACACGTGTGAATTAATACAAATTCCATGGTGCACAGAAACTAGTTATACGATTTATTTTATCTTCCAAAGGTATCCGATATGCAGAATTAAGATCTATGGTGTGAAAAATTTAGCTGGACCAAACCAAAGAAATGCAGAATGCAAATCAGGAAGAGGCACCTATTCAATCTCTATTTGTTATTGACATTTCGATAATCAACCACCATGCGGTTTTTTCCATTTGATTTAGGGATTAAAAAGTAGGGACTGGCATGTTGTGAAGTTGGCTGTTCTATCCTTACCTAGTACATATTGTACTTCTCTTCTTATAATTTCCATTATGTGTTCAGCAAAACAATAAAGGTGACAATAAACAAATTATTTGTCCCCTAATATAATTTGATATGCTATCAGATCAGTAAGCCCCAATTCAGGTGTGAGCACTTTGGGAAATTGCTCATATTATTTATTAATTGCCAAACTGTGTTCTTTTCTTAGTTTCGCAAACGGGTCAGTAGGTTTTTAGTTTTAATTTCATCACTTAATTCAGGATCAATAGAACATATGTGTTCTCCTTCTACAAAAGGAATTCAGTTCTTTTTGGCTTAAATTAAAAAACAAATCTTTAACCTCAATGTTCAATATTATTCCCGCGCAATCCATGAAATTAGCACCAAGAAATAAGCCTGAACTTAAGTTATCAGGAACCAGACATCTACATAACCAAGTAATATTAGCTATTCTAATTTTAAAGTTAGTGGGACACAAAATGGTTGAGGTATCACCAAAAGCAGTATAACACCTAATATCAGTTGGTACGACAGCTTTCACAAGTCTTGACACTCGTCATTAAAAAAATTAATTCCTTAAACAATGTTTTTCGTGCAACCAGAGTCCATAAATACGTTTACCAATAGATTGCCTAAAACAACCTCAACACGAGGGGTGGACACAGTTATATTCCCTATAACATTGAGAAAATTAACACGCTGTACTGCCATTTGTAAACTAGATTTATGTGTTTGAAAAGAGCCAAACCATTATTGGAAATGCTGGACTGTATCAAGTGAGCGTTGTACTGCACATTGCCTGGCCGAGAAAGACGAAAAGGACAGTTCCCTAATCTGTCCCGCAGAAATCATTTTTTAGTTACCATTACTTGGCGCAACGTGACCGACCTTTCCACAGTGACTACACACAGGTCTTTTGAATTTATGCCTATTAGAGGACTGAATAGGTGACTTTAGAGAGGATTCTGAAACTTTGGTTTCCTCTGACTGTGGTGGAGATGAATGGCTTTCAATTTGTGTGACATTAGCATCAAAATTTCCTTCACCCTTAGTTTTCCTAGTTTCATATTTATCTGTTTTTGTGACCAGAAGCCAGATTTTCACGTGTCTAATCTGCGTATCTAATATTCCGAAAATGAATACATACTCTGTCCAAGTTAGCAACGTTCATAGGTTTAGCCACAAACACAAGCATTGAATGCTCTTAGGCGTTCAAATCCTTCCAAAGAANGGGGTAAGATTGCATAAAGCAACATCGACTTCCTGAGTTAAAATGACCCCACAACTAAACTGGATGCGTTAGTTTGTAAAATTAAACTATTTGAAAAATCAGGTATGCGCAAAATATGAGGGCTAATAATAAAATTTTTTCAGCATCTCGGAGGGTTTCTGTGGGTTTCCGCCCCATTTAAACTTAACTGATATTTTGCGATACTTATTCAGTAGTATGGCTTTTTCCGCTAAATTGGGAATAAATTTGCCAAAAACTTATATTATGCCAATAAATCAGACAACGCCCTTGACATCACCAGGAAGTGAAAACTCTCTAATGGATTTAGTTTACTCAGGATCAACACAGATTTCTTTAAAAGAAATTGTATGACCTATACATAAAATCTCCTAAACGTAGAATTTAAATTTCTTTGGTTTTACTGTGAACCCAGCCTTCTCCAGGAGCGAGAATACAAGCTGAATATGTTGTAGGTGTTGTTCAAANTCTTTGGTTTTACTGTGAACCCAGCCTTCTCCAGGAGCGAGAATACAAGCTGAATATGTTGTAGGTGTTGTTCAAATGTTTCTGAATAATCAACTAGATCATCTAGGTAATTATACACATATTCAAATTTAACAACATTAAAATCCCATCCAATAAACAGGTTAGTACATGTGAACCTGTAGCCAGACCAAAAGGGACACGTGTGAATTAATACAAATTCCATGGTGCACAGAAACTAGTTATACGATTTATTTTATCTTCCAAAGGTATCCGATATGCAGAATTAAGATCTATGGTGTGAAAAATTTAGCTGGACCAAACCAAAGAAATGCAGAATGCAAATCAGGAAGAGGCACCTATTCAATCTCTATTTGTTATTGACATTTCGATAATCAACCACCATGCGGTTTTTTCCATTTGATTTAGGGATTAAAAAGTAGGGACTGGCATGTTGTGAAGTAGGCTGTTCTATCCTTACCTAGTACATATTGTACTTCTCTTCTTATAATTTCCATTATGTGTTCAGCAAAACAATAAAGGTGACAATAAACAAATTATTTGTCCCCTAATATAATTTGATATGCTATCAGATCAGTAAGCCCCAATTCAGGTGTGAGCACTTTGGGAAATTGCTCATATTATTTATTAATTGCCAAACTTTGTTCTTTTCTTAGTTTCGCAAACGGGTCAGTAGGTTTTTAGTTTTAATTTCATCACTTAATTCAGGATCAATAGAACATATGTGTTCTCCTTCTACAAAAGGAATTCAGTTTTTTTTGGCTTAAATTAAAAAAAACAAATCTTTAGCCTGAATGTTCAATATTATTCCCGCACAATCCATGAAATTAGCACCAAGAAATAAGCCTGAACTTAAGTTATCAGGAACCAGACATCTACATAACCAAGTAATATTAGCTATTCTAATTTTAAAGTTAGTGGGACACAAAATGGTTGAGGTATCACCAAAAGCAGTATAACACCTAATATCAGTTGGTACGACAGCTTTCACAAGTCTTGACACTCGTCATTAAAAAAATTAATTCCTTAAACAATGTTTTTCGTGCAACCAGAGTCCATAAATACGTTTACCAATAGATTGCCTAAAACAACCTCAACACGAGGGGTGGACACAGTTATATTCCCTATAACATTGAGAAAATTAACACGCTGTACTGCCATTTGTAAACTAGATTTATGTGATTGAAAAGAGCCAAACAATTATTGGAAATGCTGGACTGTATCAAGTGAGCGTTGTACTGCACATTGCCTGGCCGAGAAAGACGAAAAGGACAGTTCCCTAATCTGTCCCGCAGAAATCATTTTTTAGGTACCATTACTTGGCGCAACGTGACCGACCTTTCCACAGTGACTACACACAGGTCTTTTGAATTTATGCCTATTAGAGGACTGAATAGGTGACTTTAGAGAGGATTCTGAAACTTTGGTTTCCTCTGACTGTGGTGGAGATGAATGGCTTTCAATTTGTGTGACATTAGCATCAGAATTTCCTTCACCCTTAGTTTTCCTAGTTTCATATTTATCTGTTTTTGTGACCAGAAGCCAGATTTTCACGTGTCTAATCTGCGTATCTAATATTCCGAAAATGAATACATACTCTGTCAAAGTTAGCAACGTTCATAGGTTTAGCCACAAACACAAGCATTGAATGCTCTTAGGCGTTCAAATCCTTCCAAAGANAAAGTTAGCAACGTTCATAGGTTTAGCCACAAACACAAGCATTGAATGCTCTTAGGCGTTCAAATCCTTCCAAAGAAGGGTGTAAAATCTCTACTTAAGGTAAGCATGGTCTCAAGATAGCTGCTACGTCTTTATACTGCTCACATTAACCGAAAGTGACTCATCAGGTGTCTAGAGCCAGTTAAAGTACCTTAGTCTGATTTGGGTGAGAAGCCAAGAGGGTATGAAGTAGTATAAAATGCCAGTAAGACACTGATCAAAGGATAAGGACTGCAATGGCCAGCTGGGTTATTTAACTGAGGGGACATTGGTTAAAAAGGAAAATTATATCAAACCATTTGGGTTCTGGTGCTGTGTTACTATGATCCAATTTCAAAATAATGTTTTTTAATGCAAAAAAATGGGATATTTGTAACCCATCTGTAAGGGGTAAATTTTTGACATCCTTTACAACGCATGTGCAAGATTTTCAAAAAGAGGTGATTGAGTCGGGTGTGTTCCAGGAAATACGGAATTAGCCATTCTTATAGGTGACGTGAAAACCTTATTTGGGTGTGCCAAAGTGGTGTATGCTAAAGCAAAAACCATGTGGTTTATAACTGGCACTTTGGTAGGAAAGCATGACAAAGTAGCCGAGGATGGAGCATAGTTCACTGGATTAGGTACACTGGACACAGGGGCGGTGGGAGTAGGTACACTAACTGCTAGGCAGGCAAACTCATTGTCAAGAGAAAATAAGGTAACACACTGCCAGAGGCAAGGGAGAACTCCAATTACTTTGTATCTACACTAAAGCCCAGGGCTTCAACCTGTGACACAATAGTACATAAAGAAGATNGGAGAACTCCAATTACTTTGTATCTACACTAAAGCCCAGGGCTTCAACCTGTGACACAATAGTACATAAAGAAGATCTTTATACACCAGAAAGGTTGTCAAACTAGCACATCTGTGCCAATTTGCTAGCCTATATTTGTTAAGGGCAAAGTTTGCATACTAATTTCTTCAAAAATGTTGTCAAATTAATCCTGAAAGACATCTATTTTACTTGCACAGACTCTTTACTCGCTGTCCACGTCTAAATCAGTCACATTTTCCAATTCGCCGAGGGTTTCAGTCAGATTGACTGAGAGCAAAGCTTTTCGCAAGGCAGCTGCGGTATTTGGTATTGGTTGTACACCACACAGATCACATTCATATTTAAGTTTAAGGAAGAACTCTGAGTCCAAAACCCGGAGGTCCGTGGAAGGAAACCACGCTTTGCTACCATATTTATGTAATAAAACATTCCTTGCCGCCTCCTACATACACTAGGCGAGCCACCTATTTTAAATAACGATAGGCCTTAAATTAACAGCTATATTCCCAACGGACAAGATACATAAGAAANAAATAAAAAAGCAAGTACATACATGGACCCTTGGTTTCACTACAAAGATACAATACTAGCTACCATACAGAGCTCGCAACAGTTCGTTCTCCTTAACAAAATATACAAAAGTTTGTTAATGTTAAGATTATATGGACAGGATATACACATGAATTCTTACAAAAAAAAATACATATTTGGGGGTGAGTACTGTTTATTTATGAGCTGCAGTCATCCTTGTACGTTACATGATTAACAGAAATAAATTAATTGAAATAATATGTATAACAAAAATAACTTAATATCAATGGTATCAAAGCAAAATACTGGAAGGCGTTTTATAATTATACTATTAACGTTGGTCTTTTGTTTTTTATTTTACTGGCCAACCACATGAAAATTATATAAAAAAGAAACAAAATGTTATCCACACATTTTGTTACAAAATTATAAAACAGCCATGCCAAAAATTTAGATTTTGCGTGAGATTTAATTCGCATGTGGTTCATTGCAAAGGTGGATATGCATTCTTCCTGGTTAAAAATAATCATCCAAACATGCAAAATATTTTATTTTAGTATATGCTGTTTAGTGGGCCAAGCACAAAAGCTAAAGATGAGCTGGCCACGCGTGGTTCACTGGCACAAAAGGCCACTCTGCTACGAGACAGGAATCCGCTAAGGCAGGTACACAGTGCAGCAGGGAACCACAAAGGTCTTCCCTGCAATCGGCGAACGTCTAATTGCATATTCAAATACTAAGCAATAATGCTAAAGTAAACAAACAGGTCACAGCAATAACACAACAAAAACGACTGTTTACTTGCTCAAAGTGGGTCCAGAAAATCAAGCTACGCCATAACCTGTGGTGGAATTTGCAAAAGAAATTAATTAAATACTTCACATCATGGCGTAAAAAGTAAGAAGAAAATTAAAAATCTTGGCTTACAAATTCCCTACATGATCGTTGATTAAGATGTATGATTTAAATGCAACTCGCTTGTATAAAACAGATAAACCTAAACATTTGTGTACTAAATTGCACTATATTTAACAAGTTAAAAAACGTAGTATTTTATTTCTGTAAACTTTTGTTTCTTTCGGACAAACCATTTTATATTGCTAAAGAAAATATTATCTTCGTCACATAATAAAAACCAACACAACTGTCACCAATGTATCACCATTAAAATTTGTCATAAAATACTTCCAATACAAATGTCAGTTATTCAGTTTTATAGGTAAAGGAGTTATATAGTGGTTTAGCAAATGGCTTGCTGTTAAAAATTGACGATATTTTAATGTAAAAAGAGTTTATCAATTTATATTATTTATATTAATATTTTCTGAAATAAAACAGAGAGTTCATGTATCACTTCCATTTAGTTAAGTAAACGAGAGCAGTAGAGTGGACTGGCAAACTCTGTAATAATATTACAAAGTAACAAGAACATTTAATACAAAAAAGAGGGATAAACATATTAAAATAACCTAAATGTGACTAACAGTGACCACAAAGCGGCACTTTCAAGACATTCTAAGGCTTCGAGTGCTTCACTTAATGGCGCGACACCTACGGTTAGTATTCTAACAGGATAACGCTTGCATGCATGGCCGACACCGGCACCCCTACCAGGTGACGAGGGAACTACTGCCGATCACATCCAAGATGGCAGAGAAATAAAATCGACAGAGAAAGGCAAGACAGAAAAGAAATGGGAGAGAGAAGAAAAAGAGAGAGCTATGAAAGAATGAGAGANCATGCATGGCCGACACCGGCACCCCTACCAGGTGACGAGGGAACTACTGCCGATCACATCCAAGATGGCAGAGAAATAAAATCGACAGAGAAAGGCAAGACAGAAAAGNGGAGAACTCCAATTACTTTGTATCTACACTAAAGCCCAGGGCTTCAACCTGTGACACAATAGTACATAAAGAAGATTTTTATACACCAGAAAGGTTGTCAAACTAGCACATCTGTACCAATGTGCTAGCCTATATTTGTTAAGGGCAAATTTTGCATACTAATTTCTTCAAAAATGTTGTCAAATTAATCCTGAAAGACATCTATTTTACTTGCACAGACTCTTTACTCGCTGTCCACGTCTAAATCAGTCACATTTTCCAATTCGCCGAGGGTTTCAGTCAGATTGACTGAGAGCAAAGCTTTTCGCAAGGCAGCTGCGGTATTTGGTATTGGTTGTACACCACACAGAGCACATTCATATTTAAGTTTAAGGAAGAACTCTGAGCCCAAAACCCGGAGGTCCGTGGAAGGAAACCACGCTTTGCTACCATATTTATGTAATAAAACATTCCTTGCTGCCTCCTACATACACTAGGCGAGCCACCTATTTTAAATAACGATAGGCCTTAAATTAACAGCTATATTCCCAACGGACAAGATACATAAGAAAGCAAGTACATACATGGACCCTTGGTTTCACTACAAAGATACAATACTAGCTAACATACAGAGCTCGCAACAGTTCGTTCTCCTTAACAAAATATACAAAAGTTTGTTAATGTTAAGATTATATGGACAGGATATACACATGAATTCTTACAAAAAACAATACATATTTGGGGGTGAGTACTGTTTATTTATTAGCTGCAGTCATCCTTGTACGTTACATGATTAACAGAAATAAATTAATTGAAATAATATGTATAACAAAAATAACTTAATATCAATGGTATCAAAGCAAAATACTGGAAGGCGTTTTATAATTATACTATTAACGTTGGTCTTTTGTTTTTTTTTACTGGCCAACCACATGAAAATTATATAAAAAAGAAACAAAATGTTATCCACACATTTTGTTACAAAATTATAAAACAGCCATGCCAAAAATTTAGATTTTGCGTGAGATTTAATTCGCATGTGGTTCATTGCAAAGGTGGATATGCATTCTTCCTGGTTAAAAATAATCATCCAAACATGCAAAATATTTTATTTTAGTATATGCTGTTTAGTGGGCCAAGCACAAAAGCTAAATATGAGCTGGCCACGCGTGGTTCACTGGCACAAAAGGCCACTCTGCTACGAGACAGGAATCCGCTAAGGCAGGTACACAGTGCAGCAGGGAACCACAAAGGTCTTCCCTGCAATCGGCGAACGTCTAATTGCATATTAAAATACTAAGCAATAATGCTAAAGTAAACAAACAGGTCACAGCAATAAAACAACAAAAGCGACTGTTTACTTGCTCAAAGTGGTTCCAGAAAATCAAGCTACGCCATAACCTGCGGTGGAGTTTGCAAAAGAAATTAATTAAATACTTCACATCATGGCGTAAAAAGTAAGAAGAAAATTAAAAATCTTGGCTTACAAATTCCCTACATGATCGTTGATTAAGATGTATGATTTAAATGCATCTCGCTTGTATAAAACAGATAAACCTAAACATTTGTGTACTAAATTGCACTATATTTAACAAGTTAAAAAACGTTGTATTTTCTTTCTGTAAACTTTTGTTTCTTTCGGACAAACCATTTTATATTGCTAAAGAAAATATTATCTTCGTCACATAATAAAAAACAACACAACTGTCACCAATGTATCACTATTTAAATTTGTCATAAAATACTTCCAATGCAAATGTCAGTTATTCAATTTTATAGGTAAAGGAGTTATATAGTGATTTAGTAAATGGCTTGCTGTTAAAAATTGACGATATTTTAATGTAAAAAATAGTTTACCAATTTATATTATTTATATTAATATTTTCTGAAATAAAACAGAGAGTTCATGTATCACAGCCATTTAGTTAAGTAAACGAGAGCAGTAGAGTGGACTGGCAAACTCTGTAATAATATTACAAAGTAACAAGAACATTTAATACAAAAAAGAGGGATAAACATATTAAAATTACCTAAATGTGACTAACAGTGACANCAAAGTAACAAGAACATTTAATACAAAAAAGAGGGATAAACATATTAAAATAACCTAAATGTGACTAACAGTGACCACAAAGCGGCACTTTCAAGACATTCTAAGGCTTCGAGTGCTTCACTTAATGGCGCGACACCTACGGTTAGTATTCTAACAGGATAACGCTTGCATGCATGGCCGACACCGGCACCCCTACCAGGTGACGAGGGAACTACTGCCGATCACATCCAAGATGGCAGAGAAATAAAATCGACAGAGAAAGGCAAGACAGAAAAGAAATGGGAGAGAGAAGAAAAAGAGAGAGCTATGAAAGAATGAGAGAGAGAGATGGATCGAGAGATCATGAAAAACCAGATTGAATAACAGACCATGAAGTAGCAAAATAGAATGACACAGCATACATTTTCAAGATAAAATGATAGAGCAAGAAGTGGCATAAGCAGTAAGTTTAGACAGTGAATGCTCCAAATTAATATTTAACTCTCTGTAAAAATTCAAAGTGATTAAAATATTATTGGTCCAGCATGTCAAATTAAATACCGGGTGTACTTGATCAAGCTATAATAAACACGAGAGTGGGGTAGATAAGCACAAATGGAGCATATTTCATCAAGGAACATATTGTCTAACGTCCATTTTTAATCCGCTAATGACAGTGGCAATGTGCAGGGACGGATATGAAACGACGTAACTAGGCAACAGGCATGCAATGAAATTACAATTTATTTACACAGTTGGGTAGAAGGCATTGGGCTCCCAAAGTGTCTTCTCAAAGGTTCGGCCATAGTTGGCTATACAGAGAGTGCAGCGCTGCAGCATGTTGCGACGTACATTTGCAAATGTTTCCGACGTGGCATTGATGGAGTCAAACTATTCTCCGTAACCGCGTCATGAGCCCATGCCTCTTGTCAGTTGGCGTGGCCTACACCATCGATTTTATGTGGCCTTTCAGCCAGAAGGTAGGTGGTGTGACATCAGGAGAGCGTGGTGGCCATTCTGTGGTGTTCAGTGATTGCAGGTCAAGGTGCCAGCGAACAGCAATTGCGAAATCAGGTGGGGCCCCATCCTGCTGCAACCACATAACCTTAGGAGCACCTAAAGAACCATGCTACAAGTACTCTAGTAACAAGTTCTCAGAAACTGGATATACATAGCACCACCGAGACTAAGACAATGCGGTACTGGGTGGTTAAAACGCCAAGTACACAGAGTTGCATACCCTCTGCTAATAGCCACTGACATTAGCCGGTTAACTATGGACGTTAAACAATTCGTTCCTGTATGAAATACGCTCACATTATACTTGTCTACTCCACCTTGTTGTTTATGATCATTTGTTTGAGAACACTGGTAAATAAATAACTGTCGTGTTGCAACTGACCTCCATGATGTGTTTTTTACGGTGTTACGTTAGCCAATCGCCATTTCCTTAATAATTTCGTTTTCTAGGAAAATTGCAATAAAATTCTACATACATGTGTGTCAAATGTTTTTGAAAACAGCAGATGAAGTTGTGACATTTCACAAATAACTACATGTGGAGAGCAATATTGAACACGATTTATTTTGCCAAAATACAAATAATACTGAATGGCTGAACTCATGAAAAGCTATCAATATGTATCAGAACAGTGAATAATTATAGATATNACTGTCGTGTTGCAACTGACCTCCATGATGTGTTTTTTACGGTGTTACGTTAGCCAATCGCCATTTCCTTAATAATTTCGTTTTCTAGGAAAATTGCAATAAAATTCTACATACATGTGTGTCAAATGTTTTTGAAAACAGCAGATGAAGTTGTGACATTTCACAAATAACTACATGTGGAGAGCAATATTGAACACGATTTATTTTGCCAAAATACAAATAATACTGAATGGCTGAACTCATGAAAGGCTATCAATATGTATCAGAACAGTGAATAATTATAGATATAAAAAAAACTATTATTGACACAATTTATACATTTTACTAAAATGAACCATTAATCTCGGAGCATCAAACGAATATATTAATATCATATAAAATGCATCTCGGCTCCATCACAAGAAACATTTAAACTACAGTGATCCAAAATTTGCTGTACCAAATAACAGCCTTAAGCATTTCCATTCTTTCTTGAATAACTACATATCCTAGCACCCATTTAACTTTAAAACTGACAGAAAGGAGGGCAGCAGAGAATTTCCCATTAAAAACTCCTTTTACTTAAAAATTATATTTAAAAGAATTAAAACAATTACGGTGGGAGGCAGTCGTACAGGACCCGTCACAGTTTCGACTGTTTAAAATTACAAAACTGGACAGCTAACACTAAAAATATATTTACGCCCTAAATATGAAGTCGAAACAGTGCAACAGCAAACATTTATTACTCTTGAGTAGGTCACAAGTACGAACACGACACGTTAATAAAAAGTTAAGCCGAAAGACAATTTTGAATGGCAGCCAAAACAAAAATTTTGAAAAGGACTAACACTACTGCACAACCAACGTACAACACAGCTATGCCACACAAATTACCAAAACATTTAAAAACCCTTCTTCAAACTTTAACGTTTTGCACGACTCGCGGTTTTAAGTGCCCCATCGCTCTGTAGCTTGACAGGAAGAATTGTCAGCTCAACAACATCACTACGGCGTTGAAATATGTTGGGCAAGATGAAGTGCGGCTAAGCCATTAGGCGTAAACGGAAATCCAGCAGGCGTAAGGTAGCAACGTAACTTAGCAGACGCCAGAATGGTGTAAAGAAGACAGAGCGAGGCCGTGCAAGGCCTTAAATAAACTACCACGGCCAATCAAAAGTTATGACGCACGAAGAGCAAAGGGGAAGGCAGGGAGAGAGAACAAGGAGGATAAAGCAAGGGAGCCAACCTAAGCTAAGATTACACCCTCGCGCAGAGATAGATGGTGGTAAATAAACATAACGCGAAGGCGCTAACGTCGCAACCCCACCCCAAAATCTGTGCCTTGGGGACTAGGCTCTCAAAGTCAAAATTCCACATTGGTAAACTATTTACATAGTTCACAGAAGAAACGAAACGTAGAAACTCAAACCCATAGTGTAGTAGAAACAAAAGCGTAGACTAACGATAGGCAGTCTATAGTTTGGTGAAAAACACAGTAACATGTAGATAAAGTCCATTTGCCGAATCTTCAACACGAGAGAATGATCAGGTCCAACATCTTGCGGTCTCTGGAGACGGCGGGCAACCAAGAGCCAGAAAGGCATCTCGGCACCAAGAGAGTCAGCCTCATCTCGGCCACAGAGGAACAGCAACACGCAGGCGCCAGGGGGTTGAAGTAGATGTAACAGCAGGTATTAAACCTTTTCAGTCAGCAGACGCAAGCAGCTTCAAAGCAGATTAGAAGTCGGCGAAGCAGGGTGGATTTAGCTCGGCTTGGTCGGAGGGCGGGAACAACACAATTACAAAGGGATAAAAAAAGGTAAAATAAAGTATATATATTGTAAACAACAAGGGAACAAGGTAAGGATACAAACATACGCTTACAAAATTTATACAAAACAACAGCTGAACTGCAATTAGATATACACCATAGATAATAGACAATCAATTACATGGCACATTAGCCTTTAACTGCGTAACATGAGCCTTTCTGAATGAGCGATTTGAGCTGGGCGAAACAAGACTTACTGTATTAGGCCCTAAAAACTTATGGACCTTAAAGGGGCCATAAAATTTGGGTATTAACTTACCTGTCGTATCTCTTCCTAAAACTGCCAGAGCAAAATTCTTACAATGTACCATATCCCCTACCTTGAATACTTTGAATATAACCGGCAATCTGCCCTGGTCCATTTTAGCAATGACCTGTAACTTTGCAGCCCCAAGCCTACGATGAACCTCCTCCAGCAGACCATCACGGTTAGCATCGCCAAGAGTAGAGGGAAAAAGCGTGATATTCCAGATGTTCAGTAAAGGATTGCCAATATGACGACCAAGGGAAAGGAGAGAAGGTGGAACTCCCATGAAATTGTGAAGTGCAATATTAAGAACCTACATTAAGAAAATCTAGTTCCTGGTCCCATTTTGTATGGTCCTAATTGTAAAATATGGTTAAACAGGCCTTTAAATTTGTGTTAAAATTTCTAGCTGATTTCCCCTCAGATAGCAAGGGCTAGAGGAGAAATGCTTAATCACCCAGCAAAAACACATAACTTCGAATACACTATAGGTAAAGTATTTAGCATTATCGGTGACAGTTTTGACTGGAGCACTAAAAACTTTCCAGGCCTGATCGGTAAGCGCCTTATCTATAGAAGAAGCCTTCATGTTACCGAGTGACAAGAGAATACATTTTGTGAACGTGTCCAATAAAATTAAAATACACACATTGCCCTTTTCAGATCTTATAAGGGTCCAAAAATTTCTAATTGTACAACATTCCAAGGAGACTGTGGTACACGCATAACCCCTGTCCAAAGTTGGTTTGCTGAATCTGTTTGCACATCTGACATAAATCGCAGGATCACACAGAATCCGAAACTTCGTCCTTTAAGGTAGGCCAGGCAAATTGAACCCCGTTCTTATTAAAATTCTTACTTATACCCAAGTGCTCAAAAAACACCGACTTATTAAAATAGGAGAGAGTCATGGGCCTTAAAAATTACGGAACAACAATCTTACGAGCATGTCAATTTTTCTGGTGATATGCAAAATACCACTTTCCTCCACATAGAGATGTACCGCTCCAGCACTGAAATCCGTTATAACCTTGTTGCAGAAAGGTGCAGTTTAATAAAAAAACTCAGGGAAACCCTGTGCAAGGTTTAAAGAAGTCTCTTTGTCAAGAACATTTTCCGCCTCAAAGTCTGCGGGATTGTAAATCCTAGAAAAAGCGTCTGCTACTTGATTATCACATCTGCGAACATGATAGACTTTTAAGCGGAAACATGACAGACACAAGACCTATAGCCCTAACTTACCCAGCTCTTGAGGGTGGTTCTAAAAAACACAGTCAAGTTCCTGATTATCCATATATAGATCACACTCATCGTGCTCATTATACGATGCGAACTTTTATAACCCAAATAAGCAAGTCAAGGTTTCCTTCTCATATGTACCCAAATTGCGTTTTGGTTCAAAGAGGCTACTACTGGCAAATGCAATAGGGGCCAT
The DNA here is from genome assembly GCA_002778355.1 of Clitarchus hookeri. NCBI lineage: Eukaryota > Metazoa > Arthropoda > Insecta > Phasmatodea > Phasmatidae > Clitarchus > Clitarchus hookeri. The sequence continues at coordinate 36,050 of NQII01004312.1, read as the reverse complement.
CCACATATTAGTCCGCTAACTCAGAACAGTGCCTAAAGCCAGCTACGATGCAACAACCTGCAGTATAAACCTGAGGGAAAAGTCCGGTAGGTGTAATACTAGATGGTAAGAAAACTTCTGTTTCAAAACAGTAAAGGCCGATTTCTACTCCTGACCCCCAAGTACGAGAAACAAATTTTCTGATAACAGACCTTCTGCGGAAGGTATGTTTCGTGTAGAGAATAAAAGTTTTACAGAACACACAGCCTGTTCAGATAGTATTTCTCGTTACACGAAACGTGTATACAGTACGCCATATTCTGACGACAAGCCTCGGGGTAAGATATGGGAATGCGGTATGCTTCCTAATTTGTTAATATAAATTATTATGACATAAATTCGTATCATGCTAATTGGCAATGGTGGATAAACACCAAATATTGAATTAACAGTGCATTTAGTGACTAAAGCATGATCTCTTGGGGTTTGGCCAATTGGACAGTCCAGACAATTTTTGTAAGTGGGTCACGAAAATCGTCGTGGCTGGTGACATTGAGAACTGCCAGTAAGAACACACGTTTGCGAAATGGATTTTCACCAATATATTCTGAACCATACAACATACAAAAAAATATTGAGATGCTTTTATTTTTTGTCGTTTTATTGACTGCAGTTGTGATCTGTTACATTTTTTCCTACGACGCAGCAGTTTAGAGATATAGTGGCGGGAATCTGTATAGAACTTGTTTGCAAATCCATTTTATAGTTAATATAATGTAAGCCATAAGAAATATGGTCAAATATGCCTTGTGCATTATTGTCTGTTAACAATAATTTTGATGTCTTAAATGTTTTGCTAGAAGTCATTGTTTTCGAGATATGGAGTGAAACATAGTGTATTGTGTTTGCTGCTTGAGTTGTAACCGTTCAAAAAAATTATTTTATTAAAAATAAATGAAAGGCGCAAAAACTTTGTTATCCTAACTATACTAAAATGTATAAATATGCATTCTATCTCAGTTTCTTCTACTAGAGCATAGACACCCACAATTCATGAATATGAATGTAATAAAAGAGAGACTTACATTGAAGGCAACGCTTGGTGGCGGAGTCAAACGCAATGCACACTTTCTCAGAAAATCTGCAAAGCTAACCGGTGGCGTAAATTCTTGCGCTGTAGACTGGCATTTAAAAATAACACTATAATAATTCGAATCAGTGGCATGTCTAAAAACGTATTAGCCTACAGTGAAAATGAGCTGAAGTAATGTTATAGTAAATGCTGTCCTAAAACCCGATGAAGGAATGGTTGGGAAAACTGAGATTGCTGACGCGCTTTCGTCGTTCCATCGTTGCACGTTCGGAGCTTGGTCGTCATATGAGACATAGTTACATAAAATTATTTCAAAGCACATTATTTCAATAAAGTCTCAGTTGCAGGTATAATGAGAATACTTCAGCTTATCGTAATAAATTCGAACAGCACATAACCTCCTTTGCATGTGCCCTGAAATGTGCAGGTAATCCTTTCAGTGCTAGGAGTTGTTATTTGTTCACAATCACAGAGCATATTGTTTTAAAAAACACTATTTCAAGAACACTCTTGAGAAGCGAGCTAGGTCAAAAACTGTTTCAATCCTCTCTACAAGAACGCTTGATTTTGTCTACAAAAACGTAGTTAATCCCTTAAGGTGCAAAAGATTTAACTACATTCAAGGAACCAGAAAACCTTGCATTGTCTAACCGAAGGCTCACAAAAAATTCCATGAAACTGGTTATTTTAATGTCAGGAAAAGGAAGATGAATTTGACGAATTATTGAGTTGCTGAAACCAGCAATTTCCTCCTTCAGTCTCTGTAATGGCTAATAACGCCTTTTAACAAGGCAGACTTCCTAATAGTATCAAACGTAAACTCTCCTAATGAATCACTGTTGCGATTGTGTAATATGAAGATTTTTGATGGTACAGCCCTGGTTCATTTAAGCAAGTCTGGAGACTGTAAACCACTACCAGGAACAAATAGACATAATATTGTATATTTCATCATGAAAAAACATGAATGTGCAGGTCGCATATATGTTCTATAAATGTCTTTCTACATTGGTGATAGTCTCAAGTAAGTCACCAGTGAAAAGCACGGGACTGGTGCAAGAATGCATGATATTCTATGTGCACATATTCACAAAAAGAGCAGCAAGGAGTAATGCCTGCGGTTTGATGGAAATAAATATTAACATGTATCCCTTCTGTGCCACTTTCTTGTGTCCATACGTATCCTGGATGAGGAGGTATACTGTACTACACGCTCCAGCGTAATGTCATTTTACCCAAACACACCTGCAGAAAAAAGCCCCTTTAATCATGGAGAAGCAGACACCCGTATCTTGCTAGCTACAGATGCTTGTGACTGTGGCTTCAAGAGGCTGATTATCCAATCCACTGATACAAATGTGGTTGTGATTGCAATCTCCTAGTTTAAGGAACTGTCCGCTGAAGAACTGTGGTTGGCTTTTGGGACTGGGAAGACTTTTTGGCGAATGGCTGTACATTAGGTGTTAGCTTCCTTGGCTCCCAGAAATTCAACAGTACTTCTTGTTTTTCATGTACTGTCATGACGCGACACTCTCCTTTTTCAGTAGCCGAGGAAATAATAATATATGTGATGTATGGTGTGCTCTTACAGCAAAAACTAAATTTTCCCTTGCAATGCTTTCCGTAAATTTGCAAGAGACTCTAGTAGATAGGAAACGTGCGTCCGGTGAAAAGGGAAGGGGAAATAGGCGCCACAAACTTTGATGATGCCATCTCGGATGTCCTTGCTCTTTACACTTGCTAGCCATCTTGTTTCTGGGGGTCATCTTGTTTCCAGTGGCCATCTTGTTTCCGTTCTCATCTTGTTTCTGTTCTCATTTTTTTCCGCCCACCATCTTGCGAGATTCATTTGTCTTTCGTCCATCGTGTCGGGTCTATCGTCGTCCGCTTGAGTGTACCACTGACGCACCACCGTCATAATATCTCTCGTAATTCACTTGTGTGTGTCACTGTTGTCGGTAATGTTGTTTATGGCCACTAGTGTGTGCCACTGGCATCCGCTATGTTTGTTGCCTGGTAGAGGCACTTTTGCCACTCTCGCTCGGCTACCATATTGGTTCTCTCATCGTCTTCTAGAGTTAATCACACTTGTCCGCCATGTTTTTTTATGACAGCAAGAGTGAAACATATTACTCGCCTTTGTTCGACCATGCATTTCCGATTCTGGAACTAACCCCCAGGATCGCTGCTATTTTTATTTAATTTTCGGAGCTAAGAATCTTGTTTGGAGGAGGGCAGGATCCAACTGCCGTATCCTACGTTAGCATGCATATGCCTTAGACCACTTGGCTTTCGGTGCAGGTAGGCAACTTGAGTTTTAATTGTGGTATACACTTTCAAATCATCGCCTCTTCCCTCATCGTAATCCTCATCAATCGGACATGATTAAATATTTAACTTTATTAAAATTTTTATGTTCCTCGTGGTTGACCAGACTCAACGAGATTGATAAGATAAACATATAACTGTAATCTCAGTATATATGCTCTTGTTTTTATTACGATGTGCTTAATTATGATTTATTTAATTTGCAATATATTTAAAATATTTTAAGTGTAAGGCATGTCTGAGGAGGTGGGAAAGGTGGAGGTGGAGGAAATAATTTTTGTTCACCTGTATAGGTTTTGTTTGTTCGCACAAAATAATTTGTAGTGACCATGAAAAACTGTTGGGAAAAATTACGAGGTAATCTTAATAATTTTTGGCACATTACAAATATATTTGCATGAACCTACTTGGTAAAAATCAAGCAAATGCAAATGGAAAACAGGAACGCGGAGCACTTAAGAAGTATTTAAGAAATTAAAATAGCGAAATCTTTAAAAATTATATATATAAGCCCTTTTGGTCGACATATTTCTCTCACTATCACTTATGAAAATATAAGGGATTATGTCACAATAAATGTTTTGTCATCGGTATGCCAAGCGGGATAAATCTTGGCAATGAATATTAATTTTAGCAAAACAAACACAACGAAAAGTGACCACCAAATTATAAGATTAGTCATCATATTCAATTACTTAACTAACCGTGCCATACTAGACGTGCCGACGTAAGGGTCAAAATTAAATAAAAAAAATTTTACTCCCACTTTGACCTGGAATGCATGGTTTATTAGATACTAGTAAAACAAACTCAGCTTTGTTTACCTCTAACAAAAAGGTAAAATTCCAATTTTTTTTTATTATCGAAACAAATTCAGAATATAATTTTTTCCCCAGGTAAGGAGTGTCCCAAACGGCAAGTGGAATCTCGGAATTCATGACTCGTCTGCCATTAGCACACATCTTACTTGAAATCCGTAGATGTTATCAGAATTGTACTGAATATCAATGTTTCAGCCAGTATTTTTTATAGCAGTAAAGCTGTTGATATTGTTAATGTACATATATAACTGGTTTACAAGATAATTTTGCATATCTATAAAAATTAATTTTATTATAAAAATATTTTAGCTCCATTTACAAAATTTTTTGGGCGTGTAGCAAAAATTTGACATGTCAACAACATTTTATTGACTGCTCCTTTTATTATAATTCTAGTTATTAACTCTTCCACAAATAAGTATTTGCTGCTCGGAATAAATACTCAATTTGCGAAACGACACCCTATAAAGTCGTGCAGCTTTACACCGACCTTATACCTCCGCAAACTATATGGAAGTCTTCCAGCACCACGTATGTTCCATCTTCCGTTCAGTGTTCAGTGTAATAGGCAGGTGGTTTGTTGTTCGTGTATGAACAAGCAAACGTATGAAATTTACGAGCCACCTATAAGAATGTGTCTGGTCAGTGGCATGTCATTTTACAAAGTGTCGTTCTAAGAAAACATGAAAATAAAGTTTTACATGAAATAACAGTTTACCTTGTCCCTTCCTGAATATAAGACTCTAATAAGTATTACACTTCAAAGTGTTGGTTTTGGTTTAAGGTAATCATCCCTCATTAGAGCATTTTGAGAACTTAAGAAAAGAAAAATTAAAAGGAGGGTAACTTTTACGGAAATCATCTCAAATCAATAAACACATAAACACAAGTAAGGAGGTTTTATTCGCATTGTTAATTGATGCAAACTTTCAAACTTTCATCTCATCCATAAAAATATTTTTGATAATTGCTGAATTAAACTATTATCAGCTGTTCCTTCAGAATTACATGTTTTACTATGCCCACAAACAATGGGCTTTCAAGAAGAATCTTATGGGGTATATGGAATTAAAACGAAGCTTTTTCAAACGAGGCAGCATTACATGTAATTACATGGACAGAGGTAAACCCCACAACTACGAACATATTTTGTGCGTTGTTTTCAAGTTACTGGGTATTAAAATCTCTTAATTTGAATACTTTAGAGAAGATTACATTACTTATTTATTATGATTCTATTGCCAAGTGAAGTAAGTCTAAATTGTGGTATTCTGTGGCTATTCGTTAAGAAATCATCGCATAGTAACAACAATAACACGCTTTTAATGTTTCAAGAAAATATCAGAAATGTTATAATTTATAAATGATGAAGTAATGAAGCGATCTGTCAGTTGCAAAGTGAACATAAACAGTTAATTAACATGGTGTTAGCATATATCAACAGTGAACCAGTGTTTCATTGACAGATGTTAGCACTAACATAACGTTAAATCCGCTGATAAACTATTTCCACAATTTCCTGTTACAATTATAACGTGTTGTTAGCAGAAGTACGATGGCTGCTAGAAGATATATTTTGCAACCTTAACTTCTAAAATTATATTATAGAACCTCGGCAGAACTTCGCAGAATTNAACTATTTCCACAATTTCCTGTTACAATTATAACGTGTTGTTAGCAGAAGTACGATGGCTGCTAGAAGATATATTTTACAACCTTAATTTCTAAAATTATATTATAGAACCTCGGCAGAACTTCGCAGAATAATAAACGTATGATGAAATGACTTCAGGGATCAGCCCGAACTTTAATTTTCCCGGAATCTAATACTGAGACAACCGTATTGCCAAAAGGCATTAAATACATCAATATTCAATTGTTAAAAAAATAAAAAAAATAAAACTCTTAAAGATTTGTTATAATTATTCTAAAAATTATTGTGTTGCAGTTATCAATAATAAGGTTAAAATTCAACCATCGGTTTCGAAACGATCAATTTGGTCCTTTGCACGACTTTTCGCAGCTTTACGTTTCATATTCTCGTATCATTGTTTTCTTCCACAGTCCGCGCCGTTACGGGCACATTAAACATGTCTGTGAGTGTCAATTAAGCGTTTTAGCTTCTTTTAGCCATAAACCACTAAGGTTTTTTGGATTATAATTTTGTTTTTTGTAACTATATCTACAATAAGACTTTCCTCGTACTGTGTACAATTACTTGTTATTACACGTTTATTGCATTTATTTTCAATTTTGTACACAATGCAGGTTGCAAACGCTTTATAGAAACAGTAAACACTGCCACCTTGATAGTGATACACAAATTATTCATGGTTGCGAGGCGCAAACAAAGAGCACGTTATCTCTACACAAGACTATTNTGTAAACGTATGATGAAATGACTTCAGGGATCAGCCCGAACTTTAATTTTCCCGGAATCTAATACTGAGACAACCGAATTGCCAAAAGGCAATAAATACATCAATATTCAATTGTTAAAAAAATAAAAAAAATAAAACTCTTAAAGATTTGTTATAATTATTCTAAAAATTATTGTGTTGCAGTTATCAATAATAAGGTTAAAATTCAACCATCGGTTTCGAAACGATCAATTTGGTCCTTTGCATGACTTTTCGCAGCATTACGTTTCATATTCTCGTATCATTGTTTTCTTCCACAGTCCGCGCCGTTACGGGCACATTAAACATGTCTGTGAGTGTCAATTAAGCGTTTCAGCTTTTTTTAGCCATAAACCACTAAGGTTTTTTGGATTATAATTTTGTTTTTTGTAACTATATCTACAATAAGACTTTCCTCGTACTGTGTAAAATTACTTGTTATTACACGTTTATTGCATTTATTTTCCATTTTGTACACAATGCAGGTTGTAAACGCTTTATCGAAACAGTAAACACTGCCACCTTGATAGTGATACACAAATTATTCATGGTTGCGAGGCGCAAACAAAGAGCACGTTATCTCTACACAAGACTATTCACATAATGTTAGTTAACTAAGTATCTGAAATGCTTGGTGAAACACCGTTATGTCTAACATCATATTACAGAGTTACATTGTAACTGTTTGTGTTATTTGAACATAGGTCGGTGAAACCGGGCCTATATGTATCAATCCGAGTTATGTCAAACCCCATGTTTAATGTTTATGGCAACATAGGGCGAGGTAATTATTAACACAGTATTTAAATCATTTACCTTCATTATCACTGTGTATTAATAACTGACTTGTAATGTACGCAATCGTAATATAAATATTTCAAATATGTAATTACATATATACAAGATATTTCCAAATTACACTTACTAAACTGTGTCAATTTTTCACCACTTTTGAGCTTAAATAATATTAAACAATATACATACGCAACGGACAATTTTGAGAAAACCTGACGGTGTTGTCATGTCATGCCAATTTTGTGGACTTCTGGTACCTAATATACTTATTTCTAAGGTATCGTCACGCTAACAGCTGGTCCTCATTCAGTAAAATAACATTTTTGCATGATTTAAAATAATCGCTTTATTCAAAACGTAATTTTTTTTCCTACTTTCAGAACGAGCCATACATTTAAAGGACAAAACATGAACATGACCGCGCATGACCACCATTACCCTGCTCAGATCAAGATCAGAACACTGCAAATCGATGATCATTCAGTAAAATATGTTTTACGCATGATCAGCAGTGATCATTTGATTATTTGCCACAAACAAACGTTCACTTTCCGAAGGAAAGATAGGATTATGATATCATTTTTAAGTCTGTGTAGCTGGGTATATATGTACCTGTGTATATCTCCCTTAAAAGTGTTAAACTCGTAAACTGAATTTTACCCTAACTCTGTGAACATGCAGTACTTAGTAAGGATATGCAACTTTATTGCTTTCTAATACGCGTGCTTATTTTCGAAATGGTGGCCATTTTAATATATAGAGCACCATTTCATGTTTCGGTAACCATTTAAAAATCTAAAAAAAAAAGTTCTTTTAAAATTTAACATTTAAATAATTTGTTAAGAGGGGGATATTGTTATTGTTCCACCATTTCTTAATACATCACTCCATGATAAAAGTAAAACTTTTACATTAGGTCTCATATACTACTCAATATGTACCAACCAAATTTTGCAGGCAAGTAAAACTATGGTATAGAAAGTTAGCATACGCAGTTTCAATATATACAGCATTTATTTTCCACATGGCAACCAACATGTAATTTTTTTAACGTGTTATATATGCAAAGCTGCTTGAAGGGTTTCCACCAAACTTCTTACGCTGAAAGTATTATATGCACACACTTTATATGCATGGTGATTCTAAAATCATGGGACAAACATTGAGAGGTGGTAGAGCTCACTAAAACAAGCAATTATTGTATAGGAATATAAGGGCGGAAGTGACGCGTGGAGGCACAAACACAAAAACATAACACATTAACGGAAACATAAAATGTTCATTAGCAGTATACTTAACGAGTGATTCCATAAAGAAAATGTTAAAACACTTGTTGGAAATGCATCCACCAACAGTCACGTATGCTTGGCGACCTCTACATATGGCGTGATTGGCGGACAATGGTGGGGTGCGTGAAATACCCGGCATATTTGAATATGTTCGCCAATCACTCCACCGACGCTAACAAGCTTGCATTACTGTCAGTGGTAGCAATTTTGAGCAATTATTATAAACATTGTTGTAAAACGCATTTAGCGGCGATGTTGTAAATAAACAATGTGTTGCATTTCATGTGTTATTTTTGTGTTTGTGTCTCAAGGCGTCACTCCCGCCCATATACTCATATTCAATAATTGTTTGTTTTAGTGAGCTCTACAACCCTTCAATGTTTGTCCCATGATTTTAGAATCATCCTGTATATTTTTGTCCATCGTTTTGTAAGATAGCGCTACATGAAACTTTTTTTTTGTGTCATATTCTGAAGAGCCAAAAAAACTGGTACGGGCGTGCGTGCGTATGCAAATAACAGAGGTATGAAACCAATCAGAATAACGCTATGCGGTCGGCAGCTAGATCGGTTACTGCTGCTGCTATGGCAGGTTATCAAGATTTAAGTGAGTTTGAACGTAGTGTTATAGTCGGCGCACGAGAGATGGGACATAGCATCTCCGAGGTAGCGATAACATTTGGATGTTTGCGTACTACCATTTCACGAGTGTACCGTGAATATCGGGAATCCGGAACAAAATCACATCTTCGACATCGCTGCGGCCGGAAAATGATCGCGGAAGAACGGGACAAACGACGACTGACGAGAATCATTAAACGTTTCAGACGTGCAACCCTTTCTGAAACTGGTCTGCGTTGCAGGATTCATTGTGTGAATTGCCTCCTGCATACCTCCAGACAATAGCCAAGTCCATGCCACGTCGTCTTGCGGCACTTCTGCGAACTCGTTGCCGGTGGGAGGTTTTGGTGGAGGGTTGTGGAGGGGAGGGGGGCGATATTAGGCAGGTGTACCAGTTTTTTTTGGCTCATCATTGTGTTTTGGAATATATTCAAATGATTAGTACCAAATACAATATGACACACAATAAATACTACGGTAGGCTACGCAAATCGGTATGTTATAAGTTATTCAGGCACTCACTTTAAAATGGCATATACAATAACATTTTACATTAGTATACTATGTACAATGTAACTNTAAGTTATTCAGGCACTCACTTTAAAATGGCATATACAATAACATTTTACATTAGTATACTATGTACAATGTAACTAATATCAACCGATTTTTGAATGTAGAAAGGTAAATAATGTTATTGTATGAAATATTGAGAAAGGTTTTTGAATGCTTAAGAAACCTATTTTTAAAATGGCATTCATATTGCGCCTTTTTATCGGCCATTTTGTAAGACAATCCTTATTTTATGTAAATATGTAGGGAAATAATTAACAAATCCCCACCAAATTTGACAAACAATTTAAAAGAAAATTAAAGATTAAGGGTCTAACTAAATTTTATCCTAGTCNTAAGTTATTCAGGCACTCACTTTAAAATGGCATATACAATAACATTTTACATTAGTATACTATGTACAATGTAACTTATATCAACCGATCTTTGAATGTAGAAAGGTAAATATTGTTATTGTATGAAATATTGAGAAAGGTTTTTGAATGCTTAAGAAACCTATTTTTAAAATGGCATTCATATTGCGCCTTTTTATCGGCCATTTTGTAAGACAATCCTTATTTTATGTAAATATGTAGGGAAATAATTAAAAAATCCCCACCAAATTTGACAAACAATTTAAAAGAAAATTAAAGATTAAGGGTCTAACTAAATTTTATCCTAGTCNCAAATCCCCACCAAATTTGACAAACAATTTAAAAGAAAATTAAAGATTAAGGGTCTAACTAAATTTTATCCTAGTCTACAATACCTTTACAGGATATGAATGTAGGTGCACCCGTTTCTTCTCAAACAATTATGATTGAAACATAACCTGACGGATAAAGACTGTGCATGGGATTACAATAAAAATGGTTTAGCAGATATTTCACTGTACATATAGAAATAAAAATGGAACATGAATGTCTGAGGAAACAAGGAAGCATCAATTCTGTATGTGTAGAAAATATCTCTAGTAAAAATAACATCATAAACTCATTCGATATAAGGAGGCAGCACCATGCAGCAAAACGAAGGTCTTAATTACGTCGTTCAGTGACGGGTGTACAGCCAAAACGAAAACAGTCCCGTCGTCCGATCAGTTTAACGTGGCTCATTTAGGCACTTTTCAGGCAGTCATTCACTACTTTCCAGTTTTCGGACATTATTTTCTTTATCGTGACCGATATTTGAGTTCCATAAACGATGTGTTAAGAAAGCGTGGTACAATCTAGACTATACAAGTATATTCTCAGCTCATGAGTTGAAGTGTGATAGATATATTCTCCAATAGAGGTCAGATCGACAAAATTCTCGTTTTTAAGAACGGAGGCCTAAGAAATTAAGAAAATAATACTGTCTTATAGAACACACTTTTTCTTAACTATAACATTTAATTTCAGTGTTTTGGTATTGGCATGTAGGTGAAATAAATTGATCTTAACGCTTAGGGTAAACCGGTGGTGATTAATATATAACTTATTTCCCCGTAACTCATTTTTGTATAAGCTGTTCTAGCAACACTAGGAAAAGTTCTCATTCCTCCACGACTGTCTGTAAAATTCATCTTTATTCATGCTGTTAGATGTGGGTATTTATATAATAAAAATTTACATATTTGGGCTGTCTTCATGACGTACTGCTAGACAACGCAATACTCAAGAGTTTTAACATGCAAAGGATAATTAAATAGATGGCCACTGAAGAGCTATAAAGTATTCCATATAGAACTTACATTTTCTAAAAATATGTGCAATAATTTCCAGGCACGTTTAGAACCATTTGTTTCACGACCGTGCATACTATACCGCTATTCTCAATACGAAAAAAACTAATAATGTGCTAGTTGGCAAAAAATGGTTAATGCAGTACATTTATTATTATTTATTCGTAATACTTATTGTGTTTTAAGCANTGTGCTAGTTGGCAAAAAATGGTTAATGCAGTACATTTATTATTATTTATTCGTAATACTTATTGTGTTTTAAGCAAAAATATTAATATCAGCTTGTAAAAGTTACTTATAAGTAGACAATCCAATGCTACCTGGTGATAGAGAGCAGCTGGATCCAGGCTGAAGTCGATTGTATGCGATCTAGGCTGTAGCCTGGTTGAGAATTTAGACTACGGATATAGATGTTAATGAAATCTGGTTTCTCGAAGAAAACTTTGAAAATATAATTATTAAAAAAGTACCTTTGTGTGGGAAATAATTCTCTCAAGCTCTGTATAGAAACAATTATAACAATTTGTTTTCCGCTATATTTTCAACTTTATTATTAAATTGTATGGTATNGTATAGAAACAATTATAACAATTTGTTTTCCGCTATATTTTCAACTTTATTATTAAATTGTATGGTATTTCCAGGAGACAGGGTATACATTAATGTTACAAGAGGCTTCGATAGCTGAGATGTACATATTTTTCTGCTCAAAAAGTTCATGTTGGTGTATATCTATCTTTAACAGGAACGCCAAAAAAATAATTNGATGTACATATTTTTCTGCTCAAAAAGTTCATGTTGGTGTATATCTATCTTTAACAGGAACGCCAAAAAAATAATTTTATTTACATGTTTTTCACTGTACCAAATTCTTAACCAGGCAACAGCCACAAGTGTAAAAATGGACATACCCTTTGGCTGTGGAATTTTGCACGAGAAAAAGTAGGTGAAAAATTCTAATGAATATGCTTTATGTGACAATTTTGATGTATGCCCACAGGTTTAATATACAGTATCGAAAATAACACACACTTTTGTTTCATAAATCATATCTTAAACTATATAAAAAAAAAATTATAGATTTGTTCTAATAGAATTGAAGAAAACATTTTACTCTATGTCTCAAGATTGTTCGACAAACACTGGAAATGTAATTTCTCTTAACAGCTACAACATTTAATCACTCCATTATTAAGCATTTGATAATTACTTGCATAAGGCAAAAAATTATTTTTTGAAAATTCTAAATTATTTTTATTTAATCCTTAATCTATTTTTTTTTGTTACACTAATTTAACAGCCTTTCCTGAGATTATGTGAAAAAAATTTGGCGCAGTAGGGTTTTCCGTTTCTTGATCAGAAAAAGCAAACTTCATTAAAAAAAATTTGGCAATCACTTGCAACTTGCTGATGAGCAATATACATGGCTCGTCAATTATTTGAAATTGTAGGTCATCAAATCTTAAAATGCGGCTTTTCCTTTCTCTGTAAGACTTGCTGGTAGTAAAGGTTTAGTGAAAAAAGCATCACCTCTTTTTTAATTAAATTACCTTACAGAAACTACTGCCTCATTAATGGATAACATCAACGAAATAATTATAATTTAANTCTTTTTTAATTAAATTACCTTACAGAAACTACTGCCTCATTAATGGATAACATCAACGAAATAATTATAATTTAATTACCTATCAATTAAACTAATAAGTGAAGTAAATGTTGTCCAAAAAAAAGTACCGAACTTGAAGGGTGACTTCTAAAGACCAACATCAGTGTGAATAAGTTCACAAGCGTTACCCACNACTACCTATCAATTAAACTAATAAGTGAAGTAAATGTTGTCCAAAAAAAAAGTACCGAACTTGAAGGGTGACTTCTAAAGACCAACATCAGTGTGAATAAGTTCACAAGCGTTACCCACTAGTATTCTACATTCGACAAAACAAATTATTTTTTCCATCCTGATTTACAAACATTTTTCTCATATGTAGGATTTCTATTGATAAAACAATAAAAAATAACACAGTTAAATTATTTCAAACATATTATAATTTCTTCTTTTCACATGAAGTTTTTCTATCACACAAAAATATGTTGAAAAACAAGAGAATAAAAATTATCCATGGGAAAATTTGAATGTAAAATAGAAAGATAATGGCAACACTGCACACAAAGCACTTGTATAGTAGTAAAAGTCAAAATGTTTTTTTTTTACACACTTCCTAAGAAATTTATCTTTCTTATTAGCGTACAAAAGGGATATATGAATTTATATTTATTATCACAATATTCTCACAGGACTATTGTACTTGGCAACGACAATTAAATTACTTTTAAAAATAAATGAAAATTTCGCCTTATTATATTTATTCCAGAATTCTCTGTTTTCGAGGTATTAATTCAAACTTTATTACAGACAAGCAGAAATAAACTGCATGCAGTTAAAGCATTACGCATTACTGGTTTATGTGAACGGGTATTATACGAGTATCTGCTTTACAAAATTGGAAATTAGATTGTTATAACTTTTGTCCACTAGCAGCCGTTTCCTTTAATTAATGTATGCACGAATTCCTACAAGGTGGCAAGGTTTATGGAAAAATTAATTAAATAAAGTAACTGTTCTGCAAAGTGGGAATATTCTCTAATGTAAGTCCTATAATTTTTATTTTCCATCATGAAATTCAGTGTAAACAGGAGCGGTATATCTAATATATTTTGTGAATAATCTGAATGTTGCATTAAGGTTTTATCATTGGTTGCAGATTCTTGATCAGGCAAACAAACATCCACGCTTACAATTCTCTTTATCAAAAATATCCCCTACATGTTGAAATAAATTAAAAGATAAATTTCTTCCTTAGGGAAACAGTTTAAAGCTTCTTCGATTAGCGAGGTCTCAACCTATCCTCTTTACTTGGGTATAAAACATTCCAAGAAAAAAACAACAAATAGCTAAAAGTTGGCAAACTCTTGGCAATGGTGGCAAACTTTCACATGACTGTCAGCATTTATTATTGATTTAATAATCAGGCTATATAAACCGAAGTGGTGTAGCTATTTTTTAAATAATCGTAATATGAACCAATGTTCTCACAATGATTGTGGCAATTCAACAGAAGTCCCAAAAGCAGACGATAAATGAAATGCTAACTGTCACTTACTGCTGGGAAAATATAAGCAGCAAGTTTATGGGTCATTTACGGAAGACCAGCTGTTACTTGCTGCTGGAAAATTATTAACAACAAGATAATGGGTCATTTATAGCATGCCAACTGTTGCGTACTGCTGGGAACAATGGTAACATGCTTAGGGGAATATACAAACTGTTGCTTACCACTGATGAAAAATTATCAGAAAGCTCATATACCATTTATGACATGCACACTGTTAAGGTTTCGGTGATATTGCTGATATTTTCATGTGCCATTTATGGCATGCTGACTATATGTTGTGATATAGCGAACAGCATGTGTGAGTTCACGTGATTTTTTATTTCATACGACATAAAGTTATGTGAGAATACTAGTAATTAAAAAAGTAGTTTCTACACTGGAAACATGCAAAGCATAACACGTAAATATATTTGTTTAATACTACCTGAAAAAAGGCCCGAAACTAAAATACTAGTTTTTAAACTAAATACAGAAATTCCGGTAATGACTTATGATATCAACATAAAATATGTCCATACGAAATCTAATAATGCAAATTTTGTGTGTACATATTAATAAGATTTACCAAAATACTTTACGTGTATAAATGGTAGAATATTTGCTAGCATTCTAGATTGTGAATGGAAGGGTTATGAGTTTTATTCCAGGTTCCTCCACACAATTATACTATTTGTGAGATAATTCTGAAGAAAACATATGAAGATAGTAAATGAATAAGTTTTATTAGAATGAAACATAATTATTTCATGACTTTGAAAATGCGCGGCAAGCTACTTTTAAGTGTGCCACAATTTGCCAATAGCTTGGCTGTGTGTGGGAAATGGTTTGGCTGCAACTGATCAATACCTGGGCCACAAGTGGCTTGCCAACAGTAGGCTGACGAAAATTAGCTAACTTAACGGCAGGCCAGAAGCAGAAATCCAGGGGGAAAATGCAGTCACTCATGGCCCACTTAGTTGCTGGTATTCATGGAGTACAATTGGTTTCGCAGAAGCGGACCGCCTATGGGCAAATTTGTATTTTGCTACATGGACGTTATTTGAACAGTGGCCTAGTCGTGGCCAACTGCATATAACATTTAAGAAGTATCATGTGGACCACGTGCATCGACGGGTGCATTACGGAAGTATAATGATTATGGATACCGTTTCTGGGATACTCGTGTAGAACCTGATTTGCACATTTGGCCAACTAACTTTTACTACCTGGGATGATACGTAAATACCTGAAAAAAAAAAAAAAAGTAATATTTTATTTTATGACAGGGGTTAGCGTTTTACAAGGATCGGTTTTTTTTAGAAACCATCTACAATACGTGTTCTTAAAACTTTGTTTATTCTTAGCTGATGTAAAATTAAAAAAGTAAGTAATACAAATAAAAAACTTTAATAAAACGTATTTATTTAAAAATCATCCTCATATCACGCATGGCATTTATCATAAGAAGTATTGTATCCGCATGTATAATAGCAGAAATCCTGACCTACATTTCATTGCTGGGATGTCATTACTTTCATAACGTAAATAAATACTATGTGAGTAGAGTGAAGGAGAATAAATGATATTTCCATGAAATGTGGTGTTCGGTTTAAATGGAAAAGCAGGTTATATTTTCTAATTTTGATGGTGTTTTCTTAATAGCCACCATCGCGCAGCGTACGCTTCAAGGGCTTATGGCGTGTCTTATTTTGGCGATTTAGCTGCTCACAGACTGATAACTTTTGAAATGAACCGTTTTAAAATGTCGCTGCTCCTACATGCATATATTTTAACGTCCAGCGTCAAACGTTAACAACGGAGGGAAAATAGTTGCACGTCTAAATGTTGAACTTCAAGAGTTGGATAAACGTTTAGAGTTATTAAACTTATTTCTTATGGGTTATTAATTTATATAAGTGTAGAAATGGGCAAAAATTATAACGTGTTTACTGCTCTAATAATTGTACAGTTTCAATGGACCTACGCGTTAATAAAGTGACCAGAAACATGCCATTGTTAAATTTACATGTGGTGGAAGAATGCACAGCGTTCAAAAACGTAAACCTTATGCGAGGTTTTTAAAAGTTCTCTATTTGCCGTGAACCACCTATGTAGTCTTCTCGCGGAATCTCCACCTGTTTTGGTTAAGTCAATAAAATATGACGTGTTTGGTTGTTTCCTAAACAAATCCCGTATAACAAGAGTTTTATAGTTTTAACATTAAGGTATGTTATGTTTCGGGAATCGCACGTTTAATGACTATTTATTTATTAATAATATTATTTCATTTACAATTAAAACGAATAAATAAAGAGAGAAAATACGTGTATTGAGTGCGCACGAATGCGATGCGTAGCCCATTTGTGTAATTTTTTAGAGTTGCGTTGGCTTTGTTTGCATAAGGCGTTGGCATATTCTGAAAATAGGACTTCAGCAGGGCTTCAGAAGAGTAGTTAAGTAATAATTAATGGACTGTTGTCATTGTAATGCTGCGGAAAATAGCTTGTACGAAAAGGTATACTAAGGGGTGCGGTATGTGTAAGAGGTAGTGGAGTGTGTTGATTGGTGACTGTAGAGTAAGGAGGGAGGAGGAGGAAGAGGGAGCTATATGCCACAGTTGTTGTAGACCCAGGTGCGCAGCGCGGCCACGTCAGCGTAGACGGCCGGGGAGGAGGCCTGGCCACAGCCGGCACCCCATGACGCGATGCCGACGAGCTGCCCCCCGACGACGAGGCCGCCACCCAGGTCGTGCTGGCAGAGGCGGTCGCCGCCGCCCGCNGTGACACGCTCGCCATACTCAGCGGCTGTACGCGCGCGTTGTATATGAACACGAACGACACCTGCCACACACATGCGAACACCACCCTCAAGTCGCACACTATTGCGTAGTTCCGTAGATTCGCTGAGTAAGTGGAGAGACCTGGGCGGCCCATAACATCGAGGTCTTGAGAGCCGATGAAAGTGAAGCGAGGTAAGTGTAGAGCAACGCTAGAATGTCAGGGTGGGGGAAACGGGGGATCACCGAGAAAACCCGCCGACCAGGGTAATCGTCCGGCACGGTTCTCACACGCGAAATATCAGAAGCGACCCCACCGGGATTCGAACACGGTTCGCCTAGGTGGCAGGCGAAGTCTTGACCACCACACTACCGTAGCCCCGTAAATTTGCCGAAATTACTANACACGGTTCGCCTAGGTGGCAGGCGAAGTCTTGACCACCACACTACCGTAGCCCCGTAAATTTGCCGAAATTACTAGGAAAATATACAGTTATTATACAAAAAAAGTCCCTTAAGGACAATAATTGGAACTGAACTCCGTACATTCAAAATACGGAACCACTCTCTATTTCCGAAATTGACTCTATCCAACATGTAATTCTTTTACATTTATTTTAATTTATCGCACTTTAATTAACATTAAATACTGTTTTATTTAATAAAAACATATGTTATTGGTATAAAAAACAAAATGGCCGTTTATTTTTTATTTTATTACACTAACAGGCTTTTCACAGCTTCTTGTAAGTGTTTATAGGCAGGGAAATTTAGTCCGCTTCGCTCTGAAATGTACTTTTATTGAGACATTTTTAATTTTATGATTTCATTAAATTAACTCACGTTTCCTGTGTAATAAAGGGACAATCACTATTTTAACAATATATCCGTGATAATTATACATTAAATCTACAATATTTCTTGTTTTTTCACTCCTGTTGCTGCTTTAACAGCTTTCTCTTTACCAGTTGAGAACTATTATCTTAACATTACAAGGTTATCGTGTATAAGACTGCGTTCAGTTTTAATCTTAAATTATCAAGATATAGGCGTGAGCTCGTCAATATAAGCATGTGAAAGCATCGTCAGGGGTGTACAGAGAAGTTGTAATATAGATATGTTACCTATTCATCACAAATAAAACGCTTAAATAGTAATCGTGCCTGAACATTCCCTGAAAAGGGAGTTAATCATATAACATTAACACATTCGGAGCAAAACTGATAAGTTTTACCCAACTTATAAAGCCATATAGAAAAGGGTGCTATAAAACATATACTTTTTGGCCGTTGTGTTTTTTAATAAAAAAATCCAGTGTTTATTTATTAAATAAAATAGCAATGCACTGAAATTTGGACTTCTGATTTATTATTTGTAAGGCGATAAACTTATAGAATGGCAAAATAATGTTATGCTTTTATTGAATTTTTACATATATAAGTTTTCCTACTTTCACCTATACACCACTCTTGCATTGGGGTTACATAACACAGTTGTAAAAGTTGCTGACTATGATCTCTTTGATTTATATTATGGATATCGCTCCAAGACAAATATGTTAAACTGATAAAAATTACTTTTTATACACTGGTTAACACCTACATAACGAAAAATAATTTTTATAGCGTATNACACGGTTCGCCTAGGTGGCAGGCGAAGTCTTGACCACCACACTACCGTAGCCCCGTAAATTTGCCGAAATTACTACGGAAATATACAGTTATTATACAAAAAAAGTCCCTTAAGGACAATAATTGGAACTGAACTCCGTACATTCAAAATACGGAACCACCTTCTATTTCCGAAATTGACTCTATCCAACATGTAATTCTTTCACATTTATTTTAATTTATCGCATTTTAATTAACATTAAATACTGTTTTATTTAATAAAAACATATGTTATGGGTATAAAAAACAAAATGGCAGTTTATGTTTTATTTTATTACACTAACAGGCTTTTCACAGCTTCTTGTAAGTGTTTATAGGCAGGGAAATTTAGTCCGCTTCGCTCTGAAATGTACTTTTATTGAGACATTTTTAATTTTATGATTTCATTAAATTAACTCACGTTTCCTGTGTAATAAAGGGACAATCACTATTTTAACAATATATCCGTGATAATTATACATTAAATCTACAATATTTCTTGTTTTTTCACTCCTGTTACTGCTTTAACAGCTTTCTCTTTACCAGTTGAGAACTATTATCTTAACATTACAAGGTTATCGTGTATAAGACTGCGTTCAGTTTTAATCTTAAATTATCAAGATATAGGCGTGAGCTCGTCTATATAAGCATGTGAAAGCATCGTCAGGGGTGTACAAAGAAGTTGTAATATAGATATGTTACCTATTCATCACAAATAAAACGCTTAAATAGTAATCGTGCCAGAACATTCCCTGAAAAGGGAGTTAATCATATAACATTAACACATTCGGAGCAAAACTGATAAGTTTTACCCAACTTATAAAGCCATATAGAAAAGGGTGCTATAAAACATATACTTTTTGGCCGTTGTGTTTTTTAATAAAAAAATCCAGTGTTTATTTATTAAATAAAATAGCAATGCACTGAAATTTGGACTTCTGATTTATTATTTGTAAGGCGATAAACTTATATAATGGCAAAATAATGTTATGCTTTTATTGAATTTTTACATATATAAGTTTTCCTACTTTCACCTATACACCACTCTTGCATTGGGGTTACATAACACAGTTGTAAAAGTTGCTGACTATGATCTCTTTGATTTATGTTATGGATATCGCTCCAAGACAAACATGTTAAACTGATAAAAATTACTTTTTATACACTGGTTAACACCTACATAACGAAAAATAATTTTTATAGCGTATNCATGTTAAACTGATAAAAATTACTTTTTATACACTGGTTAACACCTACATAACGAAAAATAATTTTTATAGCGTATCTTTTTAAACTGGGACTATACACAAAGGGAGAGGTGCCACGAATTTGCGGAAAATTTATGAAGTGTACGGAAAGTCCGTTATTTATAAAACGAAGCATTCGTAGATTGGCTAAGATTTCTGGGTTATTTGTTATCAGTACATTTCCGTAGTTTCAGGGATAATTTTAAGAGCGCACTATCCAACTACAAAGAATGGGATTTATTCTCCTATGCATAAAACGCGAATTGCCGTGGTTGCAGCAGAGTGCTCTGACAACTGACCTTCCTCAATCACTTGTACTGTAAAGAAAACTGACCCAACATGAGAGTAGCACTGTTCAAATACTCTCATGAATGTGCCAAGCTGAAATGTTCATGGTGGTCGGTAACTGTTCTTGGTAGAGAGGGCCGCGGTGGTGTTGTGGTTAAACCACTCGTCTCCCACCAAGGTAGGGTCGCGAGACAGATTTCTGCACGTGGGATTCGTGCCGGATGATGCCGCTGGTCGCTGGGTTTTCTCGGTGATCTCCAGATTCCGTCGCTCTTGCTTTCAGGCGCTGCTCCATACTCACACAATTTCACCTTCGTCGGCTCTAGAGAACTATATTTCAATATCCACCCAAATCTCTACACCTCACACTTCTTATTAGAGAAAGGAACGGTTATAACGCGACGTACATTCTACTGACGTGATAACAATTAAATATAAATAACATCATATATATTTATAATAAGACACGAATTTTCTACCGAGTTACACAAAATCTCCAGATCCTTTAGGATTTATTAGCACTTAGCACGGAAGACATCGAAAGTTTAGTAACTTTCCTGTTTTACATGTACATTGGGAGGAGACAAAAAAATATAAAAATTATTAGNAAGACATCGAAAGTTTAGTAACTTTCCTGTTTTACATGTACATTGGGAGGAGACAAAAAAATATAAAAATTATTAGATACAATGCAGCTATAAAAATACAGACGACAAACACGTATAAAGCGAAGAACTTGAAAATACAGGAAATCTCTAGCATTTTAAAACCACTTGTAAACCAACGAAACATTACATGTTTCGAGAACGNAAGACATCGAAAGTTTAGTAACTTTCCTGTTTTACATGTACATTGGGAGGAGACAAAAAAATATAAAAATTATTAGTTACAATGCAGCTATAAAAATACAGACGACAAACACGTATGAAGCGAAGCACTTGAAAATACAGGAAATCTCTAGCATTTTAAAACCACTTGTAAACCAACGAAACATTACATGTTTCGAGAACGTGTAAATTTCTAACAAGACTAAGCGAAGTAAATTATATGGGTGACGTACCCTTACGATGGCGATGTCGTTGTCAATGGAAGGATTGGTGGCGTATCTCTCATGCCTGATGATGAACACAGCGTCATGCGCAATTCCGCCATTCGCCCTCGTGGAGCTGCCAACCCTGATGGTGACCAGACTCACTACAGATCTGAAAATCCAATCAAATTGCATCACATGGATAAATACAGCTTCTACTGCAGTCCAGTAATAAAGCGACAGCAAAGCTGATTTTGAAATTTCAACATCCTTTTCCACATTTTAAACCTCACGAGAAAATCCAATAAATCCAAAAATTCGAAAAACTAACATAAAATGATTTATTTCGAAATTAATTCAAGATTTTTTTAAACTCTGTTTACATTAATAATTTACAAAACTATGCTACTCAGCCGAAAATGTAAGACAAATTTGCTTAACACATGTGCAAGTATTGGAAGTACATGTTTTTCCCATTTTGAAATCTCATAGTAGATATTTGATTGTTCATTATGTTTTAACATTTATGAAAAACCGAGCTTTCCGTAATATTGAACAGTTTATTTCCTACGACAGAATGTAGTTTAAATTACATATATACACATATAAAGAGTTTTTTTCATGAAGTTACTGTTGTATAGTTTCAGAATAGAACTTGGGCAAAAAAAACAGTATAAATTTATTATGAGAGTATCTATATAGTTTGTTCCTGGATGCTTAATTTCTTACAACTTATGTGTTGTTCATTTGTTTATATCTGTGGAGATATAATACTGCAGGGAATTAAATAAATATCAACAGCTACTATTTTTTTGTTTTGGTTTATTGCGTATTTTGTTTCATTCTGTAATATTGTGCCACGTTTAACATAGTTCTGAACAATTTTATGACGAAAATAACCACTCATATTACCCATAACATTTTTTCATAACTTAAAAAATTAAAATTCCAATGTATAAATAATCATTGTATATGATAATCAGACAAACAGAAAACGTTAGACAATATAATTTAAACATGATAGCGTATTATGCCAGTTCATTTGTCCACCCATCATTGCCATTAGTCACTTCACTCCCTTATACCAGAATATTTTATCGTATAAGTGTGTTAATGGTCGGCTTAACGTCAATCATAGCCTCCTATACTACTCGAGGAAGAATTTTTCTCTTTTTACGGTAGGTTATTTAAGGAATTCAGTTACATTCTTTCTTCGCCCTAATGAAAAACTCTGTGGTGTTTTGGGGTCATTCTGGTTACAAACAGCGCAAAAGCTCATAGGAGATATCCATTATTGTTAATGTATTTACTTTTGGCAGGAAAGTTAAAACAATTTATTTCCATGTACTCAGACTGCTAAGTTAAAACTTTTTCTTCAAGGTTGGTTGCTTCTTATGCTGAAAATGAAACTTAGCCACTTATAAATATTTGTTCCTGTGTAGGCAGCATTAAATGACCAAAACACTAAAACCAGCTGACCAAGACAACACATGAAATGAAATTTAAAAAATCAATATTACTCCATAGCATAATATTCAGTGGTATATAGCCCAAATATGACGCAATTTGAATGATTTAAAAAATATGTTACTGATTTAATTAAGGAATCTACTTTTCTCTAATTGGACGATGATAATTTTTAATGAAGTTCTTAAAATTGCAAATAGGCCTTGGCGTCTCTTTGACAGCAATNCTCTAATTGGACGATGATAATTTTTAATGAAGTTCTTAAAATTGCAAATAGGCCTTGGCGTCTCTTTGACAGCAATATCATAAGAGATGAAACAGTGAGACATTTCCAAACTGTCAGTTGGTTCCTGACATGTAATTAAAGTATTTAAGTGGAGTGAATAGGATCGCCTAAGAAAATACCTCGTGTGTACTGTCCAAAACCAGAAGGAAAGCAGTACAAGAAGATCGACTTGGAAAAAGTGACAAAAGCAGAGAGTTTTGTAGTACGCGAAAAATTATCAATAAGGAAAGCTGCTAACATGTACAAAATCCCATACTTTTTAATACAAAGACACTTAAAAAATTCCAATCTTAAGACTCGAGGGGGACAATCAGTCCTTTCATTTGAAGAGGAAGAAATGTTGGTAGAAATGATTAAGGTGTGTGCCAAGTTGGGTTATCCTCTTGACTGGTTTGACCTTCGATACTTTGTAAAACCCTATTTTGACAGGCGGGAAGTAAAAATAACCACATTTATAAACAACTAACCAGGTAAGGACTTCCCCGAATCATTCATAAATTGCCAGAAAGTATCAATTTATTTGTGTATGTGTCAGAGCACCAAGATAAGTGGAGCTGCTATCTCCCTTGAAGTAATTCAAATATGTTTCGATGATCTTGAAGAATCACTTCATGGTGTACCACCATCTAACATTGTAAATTTTTATGAGACCAATCTACGAGATGATCCAGGAATTTATAAAGTCAATATTAAACGAGGATGTAAGTATCCTGAACGTATACTTAACAGTTATAAATCTAGCACATCCATAATGTATACTGCTGCATCAGATGGAACCGTCCTACCACCATATGTTGTTTACTAGTCAGCTCATGTATATGACAGGCTGCGTAGAAGCCAGGCAAGAAATGTAAGGTTTTACAGAAGCAAAATTAAATGGTTTAATTCTGCTTGCTTCGATAACTGGGTTGAAAATATTACTGTTCCTTTNGGTTTTACAGAAGCAAAATTAAATGGTTTAATTCTGCTTGCTTCGATAACTGGGTTGAAAATATTACTGTTCCTTTATAAGAAAACTGGAAGGGAACAAAATTCTCTTAGGAGATTATTCATCCTCACACCTCTTAGCTCGTGCCATTAAATTATGCAAAAGCAATGGTATTCCTTTTCTGTTTCTCCCAAAAAGCTCTACTCACCTTACCCAACCACTAGATGTGACCATTTCAGGTTCTCTCAAATTTGCCGGAGAAAAAGAAGCATGCACCGAAATACGTTTCCCCCAGGCTCTTGAGTAACATACATGATGCAGTGGTAATGACTAGTAGCACCAAGGTAAAATCAGGTTTTGCTAANGTTTCCCCCAGGCTCTTGAGTAACATACATGATGCAGTGGTAATGACTAGTAGCACCAAGGTAAAATCAGGTTATGCTAGGGATAGTGTCTTTCCTACAAACAGAAACCAGACCGTGAAAATGATTCCAAATCTTCAACAAGCTGAAGTGCAAAGTGACCGCAAAGCAACCTCTCAAAACAAATTGGGTGTAAGTTTTGTGGATTTTTTGAAAGAAATGAGAATTTATAATGAGCTAAAGCTACGTCCTTCGCGGAGAAAATTCCATGGCGGCCGCCCAATCTCCACTGAAATGCTCCTTGTATCTGTCCCTCAATTGCTGGGCTATCTTTGTAGGCCTGTCTGTAGTGCGTGTCGGCTCCATATACGTAGTTGAGTGGTTTCTGCTCTCCACAGGCTCGTAATAACGGTTGTGTTTACAATGTCTTCGTAGTCGACTACCTGCTGGTAGCATGTATTATATATGGGATGCGGTGCGCAACCAGTTATGAAGGGCGCATGCCGCTTTGGTCATTTTGATTGTAGTATAAACTNGTATCTGTCCCTCAATTGCTGGGCTATCTTTGTAGGCCTGTCTGTAGTGCGTGTCGGCTCCATATACGTAGTTGAGGGGTTTCTGCTCTCCACAGGCTCGTAATAACGGTTGTGTTTACAATGTCTTCGTAGTCGACACCTGCTGGTAGCATGTAATATATATGGGATGCGGTGCGCAACCAGTTATGAAGGGCGCATGCCGCTTTGGTCATTTTGATTGTAGTATAAACTNTTATATATGGGATGCGGTGCGCAACCAGTTATGAAGGGCGCATGCCGCTTTGGTCATTTTGATTGTAGTATAAACTTTCACAACGACAGGCTGACTCAAAACACGAAAACGACTTACTAAGATGCCAAATTCGTTCTCCATGATTCCACGTGCTCTACTAGTCCTGTAGCTATAAATTCTTTTATTATGACTTAAGTTTATTTTGAAATAAGTTTTCAGCAAAGAACCGATGTTATGTTGTCATTGAAAGGTGTACAACCATACTACTACCAGCAAAACAAACGCGTTTTCACAACTTCGAACTGAAACATCACATAAATATATATTCTCTTTTTACAAACAAAGAGTCGTTTTATTTGTAATGAACTTACGCTTTTAATGGTTCGATAAACTACTCTGGTTAAAAGGACAACCAATACAACAGGTAATAAAAAAAATAACATTTACTTATAAACAATGTGTTTATGTACTAAGGAATAAACTTTATATATTTTCAAGTTGTGCAATAAAGAATTTCAAACTGCATNTAAACAATGTGTTTATGTACTAAGGAATAAACTTTATATATTTTCAAGTTGTGCAATAAAGAATTTCAAACTGCATATATAATTTTTAATCATTAAAATCATACCTATCACATTTCTCTTCACAATTTTCCTTCAATGGAGGACGGCCCATGGAGAGTATGGTAAAGTACGTCCCACAGTTACGGCATATGTCAACATTAAAGGTTACATTTACATTTAACCAGAAGGTACACAAAATATACGAGTTTTACTTACCCAACTGCAAAATATATCAAAAAGGCCCCCATACTTCATAAACATCCAGTATATACACTGAAGAGCCAAAAAACTGGTATAGGTGAGCGTACGCAAATAACAGAGGTATGGAACCAATCTGAGTAATGTGATGCGATCAGCAACGTCTATATACACTGAGGCGACAAAAGTCATGAGATATGTCCTAAAATCGTGTCGGACCTCCTTTTTCCCGGCGATGTGCAGCAACTCGACGTGGCATCGACTTACCAAGTCGTTGGGATTCCCCGGCAGAAATATTGAGCAATGCTGCCTCAATAGACGTCCATAATTGCGAAAGTGAGGAGTTTTTGCATGAACTGACTTCTCGAATATGTCCAATAAATGTTCGATGGAATTCATGTCAGGTGATTTTGGTTGCCAAATCATTCGCTGGAATTGTCCAGAATGCCCTTCATAAGAATTGCGAACAGATGTGGTCCGGTGACATGGCGCATTGTCATCCATAAAAATTCCATCGTTGTTTGGGTACAAGAAGTCCATGAATGGCAGCAAGTGGTCTCTAAGTAGCTGAACATAACCCTTTCCAGTCAATGATCGGTTCAGTTGGATCAGAGGACCCAGTCCATCCCATGTAAAAACAGCCCACACCATTATGGAGCCACCACCAGCTTGCACAGTTCCTCGTTGACAACTTGGGTCCATGGATTCGTGGGATCTGCGCCACACTCGAACCCTACCATCAGCTCTTACCAACTGAAATCGGGACTCATCTGACCAAG